>CM023452.1:17090617-17301194 GCA_013339765.2 Haemaphysalis longicornis
CTCGCTTGGACGCGCAAGTCAGGCGCGAACCATCTGCGGAGAGCGCATGCGCCAACCGGCAGCGGTGGCGGCAGTGGCTTACGAACTTGGCCCTAGAAAGCTAATTTTGTTAAAAAAAACAGACAAGTATCGCCATTTCCACAGACATACGTGAAACGTAGTGGGATTCGAGCGCACGAGAAAGGCTGTAGAAGCCGTGACCATATTTATGTGCAAAAAAAACAAACGATCAGTGTCTATAGAAGTTCGCGCTGGGCGCGTGTAGTCGCGAAATTCCCGATGATCTTATTCCATCGGAAATGTCAAAAAGTTTTACGCTAAGAACATTTGAAAGTTTGTTTTAGCACAGGCAAACAGGGAATTTTGGTAGAAAGGCAGACTTCAGCTGCCGAATTCTCGCTGTAGATGGGTCCTTCGGGTACGCGGCGGACCTATCGCGGACCTCAGACGTGAGATCAACATTTCAAGAACAGTGGCACCCAAATTTCAGTCGCTGAATGCAATCTGCTAAGAAAGGAAATGACCACACGAATGTACCAAGTTACGTTCAGCGTGGTGTGCAATAGCCTCGAATGCGACGTACGTGTCAGCTGCAAAGGTTAATATCACCGAAGTGGTTTGTTGTAATAGTTTCATCGTTTTCCGCTTTTGGGTGTTGGTGTTGTAACAAAGACACTTGTTAAAGAGGCACAAATGGGTGGTAACTGCTGTTCGAAGATACGTACGTAGCCTGGAAGAGAGCTTTCTTAATTGACTGCTGCTATTTATCCCTTGGAAGAACAGAATGTCCTTTGCATCCCTTCCCAAAACCGATTAATCCCGTCAATAAAACAGTGAACTGTAACCATTCGGACAAAAAACAGCCATCCTGTAGTGCATAAGTGGATGACCTGCGAAACTACTGGGAATAACAGCAATGAGTAGCGATACACTATATGCAGTTAATGTGCGTCACATCATCCGCTTTGTTTTGTTTATACGCGGTTCGCCACGTTGGAGACCCTAAAAGCAAATGCGGCAGTGCAAACACCAACCACGTCCGAGCATGTTGCTGCTGCTTTTACACTCAGGGTGCACGCGATAGTCGCCTATGCAGGGCGATTTCTGGCTTGCATCTATTGTACTTGTTAGACCTAGGGGACCCTGCATGTGCGCGGGTACAAGTTAAAGATTGAGATCTGTGAGGGTGTTGACCCATAAACGCTATGCATCGGGAAAGACGCCGTCATGGACGCGGAGCTGCTATCGTCCACCGTGTACTTGAATGTCTACAACTACCTCGTAACCGCCGCGGTGGCTCAGTGGCTAAGGCGTGGCGCTGCTGAGCACGGGTCGCGGTGTTGTTTCCCGGCCGCGGCGGTCGATTTTATGATGGAGGCGAAAAGCAAAAACCCCGTGTGTACGAGATGTCGGCGCACGTTAAAGATCCCCAGGTGGTCAAAATTAATCCGGAGCCCCCACTACGGCGCGCCTCATCGCCTGCGTTGCGTCGGCGCGTTAAACCCAACAATCAATCAACAACTACCTCGTACTCGCCTGAAACTACGGAACTCGAGAGGAGATGAGAATGCACAAGTCTCTCGAGTTTCACAACCTTTTTACGGGTGGATTTGTGAAGAGCTTGGCAGCGACACAACAACCGTCGAAACACGTCGTTAGGCTACGTCAGGTAAGAACGCGGAAAATGAATGCTTCATTCGTTCTTGCAGGACAAACTATACGTTCACGAGATGCGGATAAACCGGTTGAATTAGCGGCACCTTGGCGCAGGCCAATGTCAGCAGAGTGGCGACGAATTAGCCCGACTGCCTTGGCTCATTTGTCCGGTGTCAAAGTACCGCCAAACATTCCTAATGTGTCGGCATGGCTTATCAGTATGCAGTAGAATTGCAAATGAAGTAACCAGCCGTCTTCTTTCTTAACGCTGCATTTTGTCTTTTTAAACATGCTATACAAATATCCTTGAATGTTTTTCCTTCTACTTGGGGAATTATTCACAGCGGCTTAGAGATCCACCACTAAAGGAATGGATCTAATCTAGCGCTGATGGAACTATCATAACAGCCCACTGCACGTCCATAGCAGGACAGGGTGAAGCATGGTCGCATGTAGGAGCAATGCTGTTCGCTGTTGAGAATGCAGTACGAATCCGGGATGCCAGGACAAGCACAAAACGCAGTAAGGTGTAGCTGCCAGCCTTTCACCACGTGTAATGAATAGGCCCAGTATTGGCGTGAAAGTCGCGAGTCAGTGACAAGTTTATGCGCGGGTAAACGTTGCTTTATCCATAACCGGCAAGCAGAAGAAGCAGAAGATCGATAGCGGAAGGAATATAGACACGAGACTAAGGATAGAAGCGTTAAAAGAGGTAGCAGACTAACAGAAAAATGTTCGCCATAAAGAAAAGTAAATGTCCTACAGAGGTTTGTCCTCAGCCCCTCGGGGTGTCGAAGTCTCGACGAGTGCGGGGTCGGACGGATACGTCCCGGCGCGGCTGGCTCGATGGCTGGCTCTGCGACACGTCGCATTCAGGCACGGGCCATGGCGCAGGCTTTGTCGACCTTGCAGATGAGTCACGGCTCAATGGCGTAGGAGCGGGTGTGAGCGGAGGGTTCCACGTCCAGGTGAATCCGGACACGCGCTCTCTCGTCCAGCGCGTCACCAGCTCCAGGCACGGCCAGCCCACGGGTTGTCGTGGTCATCGGTGGACGGCTCACGGACACAGCAGCGGTTGCGACCCAGGTTCTCACCCGAATACGATCACAGGGCCGCGATCCCCAGCCCAGCGCGTCACAGGCGTCCACTGATTTCCGACCCGATTCGACTTTCTGCACGCACTCGTTGCAGCTGCGCACTCGGTCTCCTCTTTCTCGTCGTCCACCGGCACTTCATCACAAAACCCTCATGCCCAAATCAAGCGCTTCAGAGAAACCGACTTTCCTACCTCGAAAAGGCTAAAAACAGATCAACCAAATGCAGCATCAGGCCAATGTCCAGGATAGATATGAAAGCCTGCAGCAGACCGTACTGCCTGTTCCTCGGGCTGCTACAGGAGGGAACTAAGCCCTTTTTACTCGAGAGTTGTTGCCTCAGGCATAAAGCTGGAAGTTCTTGTGGTGCACCCACACTACAGTGTACTGTTTCAGGAACTGCGATACAAGAAACTGCAGCAGCTTCGCAACTTATTTCAAAAAGCGTCTTCTGAAGATTTAGGTTCCCTCATTCGTCGTGCCGAGAAGTTCCTGGAAGAAATCATGGTCAGCCAAGGGATAGTACAGCACGTTGAAGGGAGCACGCAAGAGCAGTCGAAATGTGCAATGTGATACGCGTACCGGGCAGGGCGTATTACTGCATCCGTCATAAAAAATGTGTGCTGCACTAGTACCGAAGCAGCTTCCATTACCTTGCTGGTGAAAATTCGTCACCCAAAACAGCAAGTTTCTCACTCCTGCCACAACGTAAGGTCTATATCCAGGAGTTGATGCAATAAAC
The DNA here is from genome assembly GCA_013339765.2 of Haemaphysalis longicornis. Lineage (NCBI taxonomy): Eukaryota > Metazoa > Arthropoda > Arachnida > Ixodida > Ixodidae > Haemaphysalis > Haemaphysalis longicornis. The sequence continues at coordinate 17,094,110 of CM023452.1, forward strand.
AGCTACGTAGCAGAAATAAAAAAGCAGTGTGCCAGACTTGCTCACTCGTAGTGAAGTGACCCATACATTACAGCGAGTCCAGATGCTTCTGGCCAATGCGCGTGCTGTGGGAAAGGCACTCCTCAAGACAAATGTCCCCAGTCTGCTGCTACTAAAGCAGCACCAGCAGCAAGCGAAACCTTGTACATTTGGCTTGAGTTAGTCGATGGGAGCCTGCACACAAAACAAGTGCACGCGTATGTCTACCAAGCGCAAGCACAGATACGAGTGTGTGCTGTTGCGTACTGTGACTTTGTCGTGTGGACGCCTATCAAGCTACATATTGAAGGAGTGTTTAAAGACGATACCTTTTTTGAAGAACACGCTAGCATCAGCAATGAAGTCCTTCGACCATGTGATCTTGCTTGAATTAGTCACAGGGTTCTTTACCATGAAAGATACCCTGAAGCCGACCAGTAGCAATGGCAAAGACTCCTTCTGCGGCTGCCAGAGTCCCGAATCTGGGAAAATGGTAGCTTGTGATGGAGATCAGTGGAACTACAAGTGGTTCTATTATACATGTCCTTTAATAAAGCGAGCACCAAAGCAAAAGTTGTAGCTGTGTCGAGATTGCGCGGCACCAAGTGAACTGACAAGTAGCTTGAAATTCGGATTTTTTTCTGTTCTAGATATTTTTTTAACTACTAGTCCGCGTGCAGTCTTGAGCATCAGTGGTAGTGCCCCCCTGTTCTAGTAAAATAAACACACGCCAAAAGAAACTATGCAGTTTGCAATTCATTAAAAGTGGCGCGCAATAGTAAGAAGGCCGTAGCAAAACTCAAGCCAATTTTGTTGAGGAAGGAGCCAATTCAAAAACCCTGCAGCAGGTGCCAGTTTGGAAGCAGGGCAGGGTGAATTTTTTTTGCAGCGAAACACATCAAAAAACTAGGAAAAGTTAAAGCGACAAACAAACGAAATTGAGATAATGCTCATTATTTACAACACGCATCAACAACCCAGTACATACAACACAGCATTAACAACCCAGCATCTTATTCACCCAAACCACTATCCGGTGTCGCCGTTGTCCGCGCCACATGCGCTCTCCGCCGCTCTCACCGCAGCTCTGCGATCGTCTCAGCTGTGCGTCGGCGCGCGCTAAAAGATCCGCTCTCTCTCATTTCCCTCAACGTCTACCTGCGCCGCTCCGCTGTCCCAGCAGTAGCTCTATTAGACATCGGCGCAACCGCAACAAGCACCGGCCGTACAACGTGCAATATGCAAAGCGACGTTGCGGGAACCCCGTTACTGCAAAATTTTTCAACCCAAAGGAAACGCCGAGGAGTTTGAGATAACGTTGCTGGTACCTTAATGTCGGACGTTCTTTAAACTATGCTAAAGACGTACTCTCGATGTTGCTGCTGCTTAATTTGTGGACTGTATTTAGACATATTTTGCTGACGTTGTTCAGATGTTGCTGGTATGTCCGTTTTTTTACTTCGTGCATGTCTATCGCAGTTACATTTATTTTAGCTATATCTGCTATACTTTATTTTCAAACTCTCCGCAGGCGTACTGTTTTGAAGTTGCCGAGGGATTTTGTATGTGTTTTGTATGGGTTTTGTGCAAGTTTTGTAATCACCAATATTGCTTTTACGGAAATATAAATGTGGAGACATACTAAATAAATTACACTCAATACATGCCTGAACAAAATTTGATGCTCATGGGAGTTTTTATTCAGTGAAACCACCATTTTACTTGGTCGTTCTACCTTCGTAATGAAAATACGAATGCTGACCTGACAAATCGCTGGCGACAACGTTCAGCCACATATGCTAACAAACAAATTTCCCCAGCTTGTACTGATGGTGAAAGGCTGGATGAGCAGAAGAGCTGGCAGACCCTCCGGTCACTTTCCTCACCATACGGACATCTTACCCCGCAACGGCGGAAGAGGCGGCAATAGCCCTGGCCCGCATCACCAGGCTGCCACCACACATTACAATCACTTATTCGAAGAGGGCCATTCAAAACTTCATTCGTGGTAGCGTTTCGGCTACAGCACTCAAGATTCTCCAAAATCCCCATACTCAACCACTCGACATCGTCTGGACCCTGGCCCCTCTGGGGTGGGAGGCAACGAGGCGGCCCACAAAGAAGCACGAGAACTAAACAGCCGTGCTGGGCTCGCTCCTGCTCTCTAACACAGTGCTCGGTCGGCACGCGATCGTCTGCTCTCGTATCAAGAAGCCACGGAGCATTATCGCCTCTCCCGCCGCCGTTTTCCCACTGCCCACACATCCCTCACCAACGCTCAGAAGCGCCTATGGCGACTCCTTCAGACCAACTCCCTCGCCCGTCGATCCCTCCTCCACAAGACCTACTCCTCTGAGTTCCCTGCGCCCAACTGTCCCCTCTGTGACTCCCTGGACGCACTAAGCCACGGCATGTGGGCCTGTCCTCTTAGCCCATTCCACCCCATCTCCAGCGTCGAGCAGTGGGAGGACGCGCTCGGCTGCTCGCAACCGGGGGCGCAGCTACTTCTGGTTGACCGAGCCGCCACTGCCGCCACCAGCCTTCGGCCGGCAGCCACCACGCGTTCCTACTCAACTTGCTTGGAAATAAAGTGGTTTTGTCTCTCTTCTCTCTCTTGTTGGAGAACCGGCGGTTGCACATGACATCGATTTCGTAACTTGCTCCTGAAAGCTTTCCATGAGTGGCCGGCCGGGATCGTTTCGTCCGTTGGCTTAAACAAAATGCGTGGACCCAAGAATTTGGTACCCTAACAGAGGCTGCCAACGAATATTGTCGAGTGATTCGTTTTGGTCGTATTTGACAAATTTCGGCAGTGATAACGCTTGTTCTTCCGCACCGATCTTGGAGGCGAGGCCAATTATGCTAATACTGCAAGTGATGTAACCAAATCTCCCTTATTTAAGCCTAGAAAAGCTATCGGGCTTCATCGTCCCCTCTATGCAGCTACGGTAACCGCAAATGAAATTGAATGCGGCGCTAGATTTCTGGCGTTGATAAACTTTGTTCGTTACGCACCGATCTTGCAGACAAGCCCATCATGCGAACACTACAAGCGATGTAGCCAGAGATCCCGTATTAACCTCACATAAAGCTATCCCAAACCCCCGATCTTCCCGGTGAAAGTCAAGCTAGCCACGAAGGAATGCGCACTTTCGAACAGAAATAGGTTGTAATTTGCCTCAAGGCACCCGATCAGCGCAGGTTAAAACGAAATTGATTATTCTGTGCGAAGCGAAAGCAATGGACATTGAATCCGGACGATGTCGCCTGCTTTCGGATGATTTCTGGCGCTGCGTCGACGCTGATATCTGGCGAGCGTATATATCAGCGTAGCTCCGGCGTCAGCTCACGTCGCTGTGCATTTTCCCGACGCCTTCAACGCGGGGTGATGTCGGTATTTCTTTCGAAATAACGACAATCTAATCGAAATAACTTTCGTTATTTCGATTACTTGACTATCATGGATATATCTACCGGACGAAGAAATGCTGCCAAGTAGTGGAGGTAAGTGAGTACTAGTGAACCTTGTTTTCTTGTCATATGTATTCAACAAGCAGAGCTGCTCTCGATCTTCGGTCCGCGTAAGCGGTTAGCCCTAAACTTTTGAGTGACTCGCTTTGTGCGTTGCGCAGATTTGTCGGTAGACCTTGTACCTGGCTGCTGTGTGTGTAAACATAATAAATTCTCGCGCAATTTCTAGCCTGTTTGGTGAAGTGTTTGTGTCCTGTCCTGGTTTGCTAGCCGAATATTTTGATATGAAATGAAATAAGGGAACCTGGAGAGTGCAAATATAAGTGTGTGTGCGAATATGAGTGCGTGTATGCGTTACACGCACATCGTGTACTTTTAGCGTGTTAATATGCACTCTTGGTTTGTTTTATTTTTGCAAATGCCGTTTTTTACCGTCATAATAGTTTTCGGTTAAAAATGTGTACAATAAATTGAATGGTTGCCGTGCGTGTAGCATTAGAGAGTAAAATATAAATCTAGTGATTTCTGAGGGTACAGCATTAGATTAAAATGCCATCTGGATGCTTTTTTTTTTGCGTTTTGATTGAGTGTTCAATCTTTTCGAACGCTCAGTTTGGTCGTGAAATGTTTGAATGAACAACGCGTATGCAACCCGAATTTATTTGTAACGTCAGAACTACACACATGTCGTAACTGGTACAGTAGTATGTGCAGCACTGGTTGCAGCTTCGTACTCTTACTGCAGCATCGCAAACGTAAATTAACCATTCAGAACCTAGCAAAAATATTCAAAAATGGCTGTTAATTTCTGTCACTTATGGAATTTTCAGCTTAATGAATTTGGTGTGTAACACACCTTGGTGATCAGAGTAGCACAACATTTGGGATTTCTCAGGTTTAAGGCAGAGTATAATTCTGGTGCCTGGCCTGTCGTTTGCTAATAACTTACATGTTGCAGGCTGCTGACTGGTGCAACTTAGACTATGTTTGAATGTGATTGTGCAGTAAAAATTTCTTGCACTTCTTTGATGCTTCCTTCTGTACAACGTATACTTCAAGTAAAAATGTAGGCCTAACAGGACACGCGAACAGGATAACCGAAGCAGTTTTTCAGTGATGTGCTTTCTGAAGATTTAGTTATGCATGCATAACAACTAGCCCACCTCGCAACTTAGACTATGTTTGAATGTGATTGTGCAGTAAAAATTTCTTGCACTAATTTGATGCTTCCTGGTGTACAACGTATACTTCAAATAAAAATGTAGGCCTAACAGGACACGCGAACAGGATAACCGAAGCAGTTTTTCAGTGATGGGCTTTCTGAAGATTTATTTATGCATGCATACCAACTAGCCCACCTCGCCATTTTGCTACAGGAAGTATACGTTCATTGCAGTGACGCTGTCCGGGTTTGTGCATGTTTTCTTTTGCCACATTTTGTGGACATGGCTTCATCCGTGTATATATTGTCACTTCAATCAACCAAGCGGTTAGGATAGATACAGAAAAATATTTTGAAAGTTCAGATGGGATCTGTAGCTGGGCTAAAATGTCCTCAGAGTCTCCTTTCACAAAAAATATTTCTCCTAAATAGTGGTACCTCACATTACCAGTCATAGTTAGTTTTAAGGTTGCCTTAGTAGTGCCAATGCTGACATTCAATCATATCCACTCCGCTCTCTTCCTGTCCCTTAATGTTACACCCATCTTCTAGCGTTCTATTTCCTGCTAAGTCGTCCTTAATTTAAGTTAGACCCTTTTAGTTAGCCTGGAAGTTTCTGCCCCGTAGGTGAGTACCGGTAAGATGCAGCTGTCATACACTGTCTTTTTCAGGGACAATGGTAAGCGGCAATTCTGTATTATACCAGTCTTAAAAAGCTGTATTAACAACACAAATTTTTCTGTACCCATGCCTAGATTGAAGAACTGGCTTGCAAGGGAGGTGCTACTGCAACAGTCTGCACAAGGCGCCTGCTCAAGCTACTGTTGACGGTCAACTTGGCGCAGGAGTTCTCCTGGTTTGGGAAAAAGAGAAGCACGCTTTTTTCCACCTTGGAGTGGCATCCTGCATTGTGTGTAACTAGATATCTTCGTGTTGTTACAGACATCAAATTCTTTCACCAGACAATGTATAGGGCCCAGATTTTTATTGTCAGTCACATCCTGCGCAAATATCAGCTTTGTCGACAACCTGCGGCTTCTTAGTTTTTATTGCTAGAAGAGGTATTAAATTTCTTTCAGCCTTTGGACCATGAAATTTTACTCACTTTCCCAACCACTCCGGTCTGCAACTACTTTGGCACTTTCTGGCACCACAACGAAGAACGCAAACTGTTCAAGAATCCCTACCATAATGATGATGGAGGCATGCACCATTGAACCACCAGTTGAATCATTTCCGTGCTTCCATGCGTTTTTATTTTGTGTTATTGTTCTTTGAGCGTATCACTTGGTGTGAATCACGTAGTCGTGTAAATCTGTCTTGTTGTAACTAATATTCAATCATATCCGTGTTCCCCGTTTTTTTTGTTTGTTCCTAAATCATATCACTTTGTGGTAAATATTGAAAAGTTTAACTTTGTATTGCTTTCCTAACCAGAATTCAATAAGTTGTTTCTAAAGTTTTTTTGTTATTTTATTGTTGTCCTGCCATTTCACTTAGTGTGAATCATTTCATCACGTAAATTTGTACTGCTCTTGTAACTGCCGTACAGTCATTTCTGTATACACACCTTTTCTGGCGTATGCACAAGCCGCTACCTTATGGTAATAATAAAACAATCTCTAGCAACAGCAATAGTTACGTTATCATGGAAATTTGCTAAAGTGGTCCCCTTTTTTAAAGCCGGATGCAAAGACCTCGCCGTCTGACTGAAGGCCTGTTTCCTTGACATCTCACTCATGCAAAATATCAGAGCATGTCATAATATCGCTATACTGGAAAAAGTTCAATGGAAAGTAGTGCGCAATATCTTCAGTAGATACGGGCGCAATGACTCGCCTATCTCTCTATTAGACAGTGCCGGTCAAGCGACCCTTGATAGTCGTGCGAAGGTTTTTTAGGCTTAAATTTCTTTACCTAATTCTACACAGATCATTCCGCAAAAACCCAGATCTTTACTTGAAGTTACCCAGATCTTTAGTTGCCCAGCGTTCGTGGCGTGATCTGTCTCGCGCTCTTCTACTCGCCAGTTCACGTGCCTTCGCTTCTGAAGTGGGAAGCACAGACGCCGAGTTCGCGAAGCCGGTTGCCGCGGGTTCTAGCGCGCGCTAACTGTGCCCACTTTGGGAGAGATGTGAAAGCCTGCGGATAAAACGACCCGGCCCAGCTGTCATGGAGAACTTTCAGCGGCAATTTCGGAAATCCATGTGAGGTGCAATAGCCGGGTATCCGACGAAGGGAGATCGGCCGCCAGCTCTGCTGTTACTCCAGGCTTGCACCATTAGTGCAAGCTCCGCCAAAACCACTCCCGTGGAGTGGTTTTGTTCCTGAAAATGCTGTAAACCAGCAGTAGTACTCAGTTTTTTGTAAATGGCAGTGGGTGCGTAAATAAAAAAACGCTACAGATTCCAGCGCAGTGTGCAGCCTAGCAGCGTGTTTATTTCATTCTTTATGCGTTGGAAGAAGTACCTCTTTTGTACGATTCACGAATTGGAAAGTCACGAGCATTACCACAGTACGAAAGAAACGTAAATGCGGGGCATATTTGGACACTGGGCCGGCAGTTGCAGAACCACGTTCGTTAGAAATTACATTCGTTACAACCTTCAGTAATATGAAATTTGAAAAAAAGGCGAACATTACGGGTTTAAAGCATTTTTGAACCGAGAGAGACACGAAAAACGGTTGACTTTTTTTGTCTGTGCCTAAAATGGCGCTCCTGATCGATCCGGCCTCTAAAGCTGACTATATTCAGGAACAAAACTCACCGGCAAAACAGGCTAGGTCTCAGGGCCTTTTGAAGCCCCACACAGGCGTAATAAGAGTCATCCTGCACTTTCACTAGTATTTCTTCCCAGACCTTTTTTCCTTCCAAATGACACCGGGTTAAACCCGTTTCCGGTCGGTAATGAGTTTACAGGCTTTCAACACCAAAGGAAACATGCTGTGTGACCATGAAGGTCATTTTGTTGTGCGAGGTAGACTTCAGGGACGTCTTTTTCGCCTCCACGGTCATTTCTTAAATAATTTGACCATCTTCTTGTGGTCTGAAAGATGTTAGTGCTTGAAAACACCACGAAAAGTGACCCTCTTGATGCTTTCTCCCCAACAGCCTTGCCTTTAAGAAAAGGTAAAGCAAGGCGAAATGTAACAGGTAATTGTGCCCTGCATGAAAGATCCAAAGAACTTGTCTAGGCAGCAAATTTATATATGTAGGTACCCTAAAAGACCAAGTCTTACATAAGTAAAAGAGAATCAACGTACAAGCCGTTGTAGTGGCATTTATTTAAAACAACGTAAATACAGTTAGTGAAAAACGCCAAAACCCGTTTTTTAAGAGAAAGATGATTAAAACGCGATGCTTAGTCCCGTGCAACTTTAGTAAAAGCCCCAAATTTACACTGCTTCAATAGTGTCAGAATGGTGCATAGAGATATACGTTGGCTTCAGATTGCGATGGCCTTGGTTTCGATTCCGACATTGAAAGGTGTTTCTTTTTTCTTTGGGCGCTTCATTTTGCTTCTCATATCTTCATCGTCGTCTTGTGAAACACTTTGTGTGAAGAAGTTGGCTTTTCTGCAGCGCGTTCAATTAAGAAGAACCAAGCCATCACTGAGGCATAGGAATATTCGTTTTAATACAACAAAACTTAAGGGAACAACTCATGATGCACTTAAAATCCAATATAGGTTGTACGTACTATCATTAGACGTGCAAGAGATTCCACAAACTGAAGAACAATACAGACGTAGAAAGGTAATGTTGTAGACCATACGTGTCAAGTACGACCAAAATGAGAAGATTTAAACAGGGAAAGAATTGCAGGCAGCCTTGATCCGCCATTTCTGTCGTTAAAGTAACCCTGCAACATTTTTTCTAACATTTTTTTGAAATCTTAGACGCTTTCAGAACGTAGTCACCAAACACACCCAGTACTTAGATGAGGGGCTTACAAAGTACCTCAGCCAAACATTACTGCTCTATGCCCATCAGATAACCTAGAAACTCGCTCAAAAGATTTTTCTCTCTTTCCCAGTACTGACGCTCTTCGAAGGCCCGAATTACGTCTCTGGGGCCATGTGCCGGCTGTTGGCCGGTCTGCCTTCTATAGCAGCAATGAATGCTTTTCGATAGTAACTTTAAAAATAAAGCCACAAAAAAAAAAAACAGGAGCTGAAGGCATATCCGGTGCGACGACCAAATCACGCAGTGCTTTTTCGTGTTTGCGATAACTGTAGCTTTCGCCTGCTTCCAGACGCGAAAAAAAGAGTGAAAGCGCTTCTCAAAAGTGTTTCGGTGTGCCTTTCAATGCGAATCGTCCTTCGGCTATGGATAGTTACCCTCTATTGCCAACATCACTGAAACCTTGTGGAAAACAAATCCTGAAGCATCATAGTACGGGTAGTGCAGGTAGTGCTAATGGGCGTAGTTCAGTAGTACATATACCGGACAGTGAGGTGAATGCTTTATGAGAATAATGATGTTCACTTCACTGGAAGGCGGCCACGGTGGTACAGTGACTAAGGCATTGTACTGCTGCGCCCAAGAACACTAGTTCGATTTCAGGCCGAGGCGGTTACTTTCAGATGGGGACGAAAAGCAAAAACTCCCGTGTGTCGAAATATTGGCGCAGTGGTCAAAATTTATCCGGAGCCCTCTCCTAAGGCGTGCTTCGTAGGCCAGGTTTAGCCTCGGCATGCGTTTAACATAACTTTGAATTTCTCTTCTAGAGCCATAGAGGCATAATACCATTGGGCTCTTTTTCTCGCTTTAAAGGCGTTTCAAAGTTTTTATTGGATGCCAGAAAGCAGCTAGAAAGTGAAGTTAGGCGTTGACCTTTAGTGACAAAGCGGCGGCGGCTGCAAAAGGCGATAAAGCACAATAAAGTTTTTCAATGTTTTATCACCTTTTATAGCTGACGCCGCGTTTTAAGCTTTGTTTATCTCGCTTTTCTTTCTTACACTGGCGCATAATTACGTTGTTTCGTCTATTTCTTGCCAACTCTAATCAAATTTATTCAGTTGCTCGTCAGCGCTCGTGTCTGTTTGACCCAACTAGCCCAAAGTCAAGCTTTAGGCAGGACAAGCACTAATATGTGCTCTCATTTATCCTGATTAGTGTGAGTTTAACTCTGTTCTATTTTTGTTACATTTCGTGGGGTGAGAACGCTTCACCAAGTATCCCAGTAGAGAGTTTTACTTCAATCTGCGGACGTTTGTGCTCACGCTTGTTTTGCACATGTGTTGACAGATGCTCCGAACTCCAGAGTGGTAGTTGTTGTGACAAATTTTAAGCGACTTCATTTTGTACAAACTGAGAAGAATCGGTTACTGGTTTTTGAACACCTTTGACGTACCTGAAACTCGACACAGACAAAGGAAGGAAAAAGTCGACTCTCCGCTGTGGGCCGTCTACTTATTTTGTCTCGTGTCCCTGTCGAGCTTAAGCTGCTTCGGGGTGTTTATTTATGGACAGATGTGGGGGTGAAGAGGCCCGTGTGGATTATAAAACAGCAGGTAAAAGCTTTTTTTTTTTTTTTCCAAATCCACAACAAGGCACCCAGGGCAGCATCAGTTCGGCGGAGGTGGTTAGAATGCCCTTTGTGGTGGTGTGCTCCACTAATACGAATTCCGTGTGATCCTTGTGTTCTTCCTTGAAGGGATTTACAATGCGCAAACGCAATTATCCTCCAAGGTGGCAATTGTATGAATTTTTGATTCGCGTGCAATGGCTGAGGATTTGCTGCTAAGTACTGAAGCACTGCAGCATGACGAGTCGGCTTCGAAACTGGGGCACAGCTCTGCCAAACCGTAGTAGAAAGGGGATTTCTGGCACCCGCCTCACCTCCCCCTTTCATTTTTCCCTGCCCGACACGACACATTCGGGCTGCGCCCCACTCTTCTGGAAGAAACTCTCTGCTCTGTACCTGGTAAAGAATAATTGGCTTACACCGTACTTTCGCTGAAATTTGCAGTCTCGTCTTTCGGCGTGATGGTAACCCTGCGCCGAATGAGCCTATACTTTTCCTGGTGGACTCAGGACGGATGAAAACGCAGGCATAAAATGCACCGCAGTTTAGGAAACTTCCCCCATTAGCGAGAGCCCCGGATGTTCTTTCATGTAAAAGACGAGCTTTTCTTGCCAACCCATTATTCTTTGTATTTTTCGACGCCGCAATTCTCACCAAACCTCCAGTCTTGATCTGCAATGAGCTTGGAGCCTTGAAAAGTTGGCCTACGCGACTGTCCGCCGTCGACCTATGCAATGGCGCAGGTTCTACGGCTGTCGTTTAGGCTGTCGTTTTAGTTGCTCTTGTTTTCTTTTTTAATAAAGCAATACCTTGCTAATTTCGTCTAGCGGTTTCGTCGTCACGGAAAAGTTGACTTTCACTTGACCGCAGCTGCGCCGTATCCCGGGCAACGCGTCACGTGACTCGCCGGACCGAGCTGCGCCAACAGCCGCGTTCTCTATCCGCAGCCGCCGCCGCTGCCAGCTTGGCTCATGCGATCTCCGCAGCTGGGTCGCCGTCTGACCACGTAAATCGCCGCGTGCATGCAGCAGGGCCATGGAAGAGAGCGAGGCCGGGCCGCCTTCTCTGAGTGTTGCGCGGGAGCTGGAGACCTTGAGCAGTAGTCAACAAGCGGCGTCTGATCACTCCGTGGCCACGCCTGGCGAGCTGCTTCACTGGAGAGGGTCCGGAATGCCAACGAGCGAAGCTAGCGTCTGAGTCTGAGCCAATCACTGTTCCATAAGCTTTGTCACCACGCGTCACTTCACGGTGATTTCTTCAAACCTTTTCCCGTCATTTTCCCTCGCCGAGACCATTCCTACAAAGTTAAACGCATATATTGCCACTCATCTACTTTTGCCCGCTCTTTCATGTTACGTACCATAGTCGAATGGAATAAACTGCCATCTCATAGCGCCTCTCAAAAAGACAACACTAAATTTCAGCAATTAATTCAAGAGCCAACTTGACACTTTGCTCTCATTTTCGGGTTTTTCTCCTCCGATTTCCAAAACGTGCGATGAAATTTTTTGCTTTGCTCTGTATTTTCGTTTTTGTTCTTGTCGTGCTGATAGGTTGTACAGCGTGTCGTGCTTGAATTCGAGGCATTTTTATTACATTCCTGCCTTTTTTGTATCATGTATTGAATATTGCGTTATCACTTTTTTCAAGCTTACAGTGTGTATTTGCGTTTACGCTTCGAACAGTGCTGCTTCTTTTTTTATTCTTCATTTTATTGCCCTAGTACAATACGTGTGCTATGTAAAGCCCCTATGTAATACCCCCTCACGGGCGCCGTTAGGGGTATTGTCAATAAATAAATAAACACCTGTGCGAACCGTTCAGCTCGGAAAACCCTGCAAGCGGGACCGCAACTATAGAACAAGACAGCCTTTGAACGAATAGTATAACAATTGCAGCTAAATCAAAGGTCGACCAAGCCAAAGCAACACTTAACAAGGCTGAGCCAAGTTTTCACTTGCATATTCAGGGTAGCTGAGTTAACCCCACCATTTTTTTCAACTTATTTCGACAACATGCACAGCAACGTTGGTTCAGATGTTTAGGTAATGCACTAGTCCAGATGTTTAGGTAACTGTCGAGGGACGCTGTGTTATTCACTTTTTATTTCTAATCCTTTTCAGTTGTTAGCGTGTGTCTGGCCGTTTACTTATTATTATATGGAAAACGTGGGGAAAAGGTTTGACCAGTGGTTTCCAGGCCGGATATGCAAACAAGGTGCATCGCGACTGAGCTAACTCAAGACGGAGTTAACTAAGCTTCCCTTGTTATTCACTTTTTATTTCTAATCCTTTTCAGTCGCTTTGTGATATGGGCTATCGTTGAACTGCAAATGCGGGCTTACTGTGTCTTGTATGGCTTTGTTTACTTATTATTATATAGCCTTCATTTTTTCCCTCCATTTATTTGTTGCATCTGCCTTGCCTCTTTTTTGGTACTGTTTTGGATACTGTTCTTTCCCACAGTTGTCTTTCTTAACTGCGTGTCCACCATGTACCTAAAAAACCTTAGTGCCCACCTTGTTACTTCATTTGCATATTTTATGTTCATCCAACGACGCCCGATTTGTCCAGTTGTTTTTTTGTTCTTTTTCCATTCTGTTAAGCAGGGTGTCGCAAACCTGAGACCCGGCATTCTCCCTCCTTGTACCCCCACAGAGTGCTTCATTATTGTTTTTTTCAGTTGCTCCTTTAGTACTTAAGGTTATCCCCTTGTTTATCCCACTCCCAAATATTTATATTCCTTCACTCATTTCTTTATTTCGGAAAACCACTATTTTTTGTATTATTCCTGTTTTATTCTCGAGCAGTACCTCAGCTGCAGGACCAGCAAAACCTGTCCAGCGGGCCACCCAGGCAGCAGCAGCAGCAATTGTGTGCCCCCCTAAATATGTAAAATAAACGTTTGTTCCCCCCCTTGTTTTGTTTTACTTTATTGTGTGCCCCCCCCTTCCTTTGTGCCCTATCACGGGCCTGTAAGGTATCTTGAATAAAATACATTCCGTATTAGAACAACCCTGGAATTTCAATTTGAGCAGCAGAAACCATATCTCCAATTCCGAAAGTAAAACGCGTCGCTCAATATTAATAAATCATGCTGAGCAGTGCAACCTTCGAAACTTTCCCTAGTGGTATCTAAAACGTTCACTCACACCGAAAGTAACAGCGCACGCTTCGCATGGCAACATTAATAATACTTTGAGCACTGCAATACCTGTACAGTACCTTCTAATTTGCCCACGGCAGCTAGAACCTTTCCTGGAGAAGGGGGTACCATATGCGTCCCCCCGTGGAGGTACCGTTCGTGATTTTATGAAGAAAGGAGTTCGTGCCTTTCCTTCGTGTAGTTGAGCGATTTTTGGTGTCCTGGTCGCCGGATATCGTGTCGCAGTCCTGCACTCCGAAGCAAAGGCTTGTCTCGTTGTTTTAAACATGCTGGTTCTATACAAGGAGGCAAGGCCGTCGTCAGACCTTAATATTACAGAGAACCGGCGTACACAGCAATCTCGTCGCCTCGCCCGTCTTCTTCTTCATCCCTTAGTCAGGTGCCTGCGTTGTCTTCCCCACCATCGGCGAAGATATAGCTCAGTCTGTCGTTCGTATTCGGCGGCCGTCTCCGTACACAGCCGGTGTCTTTTGATTGAGTGAATTTGCCGACGCAAAACCGGCGTGCTTGGAGGGCTGTTTCTGATCTTTAATCAGAAATTTTGGGCGTTTTTGCTTCCTTTCAGAAAAGCGGCCGCGCTTAGACTTCGCCTTTCTGAGCACGAGGTCTTATTTCCGCAGCGGTCGCTTTATTCCATCTGAATCATCTATATATATATATATATATATATATATTTCTTCTATATATATATATGAAGCTATATATATATATATAAACCAGGGCCTCGGTTCTGGCGCCATGCCATGAGCCGCTTATCACGGGCACGCCTCGGGGGTTGAAAAGAAGGTCCCCTTCTCCCCGTGTTTTCCTGCTACCACCCCCAGATATAGTTGTAGTAAATTTACCCCAGAAAGTGAAGGAGAACACTCGCCCAGATCTGAGCCCTAGGCGTGGGTTCGGTCCCCACTCTGGGCGCGTGTTTTCTTTCTTTCTTTCTCCGTAATAATAATAAAAAATAATGTAATATATGCCTTCTTTGGTTCATTGTATATATATATATATATATGGGTGTGCGTACACAGAGCAAGTAGTTACTGCATCTTTCATCCGCTGCTTGTACTTAATCTACTTGTGGTCACACGCCAATTGGAACCTCTGTTTGGGTTGGAGCTAAACTCTCCAATAAATAAATTTCTCTCTGTCTGGAGACGAAAAGCACGCTCGGGTGTCTTCGGCGCACTGTATCCTATCCGGAGCCCTTCCATCGCCTGCGTTGCGTGTACATTTCAGCAGCGCAATTTAGTACTCCACTTAATCCTATCCATTTATTTAGAAAGCACTGTTCAGGTTTGAAATCAAGAGCGTGAGTACGTTTTAACGAGTACGCTTCGGGCAACCATGTTCGACAAGGCGCTAGCGGCAAAAAAAAAACATACTACGCGTTATCCTACGCACCCATTTTTCTGCAAGATTGAAGTTCACAGATGAGACACGCTGTTGCATACAAGCTTTTTCAAGTCTTCGGCCATTCAGCGCGCCAGCACTTCCGGGCTGTCGACGTTCCGGCCGAACGAAGTCTGTAATGAGCCGAGCCTTTCAAAAGATAGCGATCCCGGCCGGGTAGAGGAGCGCGGAGGGGCTGAACAACAGGCTTGCCGCAGGACCTTTCCTACTGATGAGCCTGACCACTCGCTTTGCGACACAGATATGGCCCGATCGAAAGCGATCAGAACTCCTGGTGGGGAGATCTGGAGCTCTCGCATTCCCCCGCTCTCCAGGGCCGGAATAGGCCATGGCGCCGACTGTTCCGCAGAGGTAATAACGGAGCCGCGCCAGCATCCCTAATGGGCAATCCGGGATTCTATATAACGTATTGCGATCGAAATTTCCGGGTTGCTCAAATTCTGAGGATATCGCGCGTAGTTGGAGAAGCGATGCTGATGTTGGGGATAACAATTTTTCAAAAGCTGTTTCAGGTCTTGCCCGTCAAAAATATTCATCGGGCACTTACGTCGGCTTAGGTGATTTGAAGGTGAAAGATTGGTGATACTAATGAACTTCTTTACCGCTTCGTTTTAGCATTTGCGTCGCTTTCTTCCATTTTTTGGCGAGAATTACTTCAACCGGCTTCCTTTTCATGGTTGCTTGATTCGTATTCTAGTCACGCCGCATACCCACGTGGACGATTGGCCAAGAAGCCCACTGTAAACACTCAGCTGTGACCCTGTTTATCCTGGAAATAAATAAATATAAATAAGTAAAAGAAAAAAGAAAGAAAGGGATACAGAAACCTTGGAGCTTAACAGGAGAGTAACCTATACCGAATTCGCGTCTCTGTCTTCGCTTTCGTTTCTGCGTCATATGGCGGGAATTACGTCAGCAAGCCGATTGGCACACGTACGGCCCAACTTTCCTACTGTCTCGGATGCGCTCGGCTGCTTTGCACGAGTTCTACTCACGTGACATCATATTCACGTGTTACGCGCCACTACCACTGAAACATTTTCGTTTTCAGTTCGTATTTTCGTGAATGTTGTGAAGCGGACACATTCACCTCCCGAGTCACGGTAACTTTCTTCCGATGCCCCGCCATATACCCAAGCGGGTACGTGCCAGAATGCACCAACAACACCGAATACCATTTTTGTTGCACACAAAAGGCGTGTACTTCGATCAACTGAGTCGGATTAGGGAGAGGCTGTGGATCTTGTACATAGTGCGTATACTTCTACCGACCAACTACCTGACTGTGTCCCTCATTTGAACGCTTATGTGTGTTTGCCCGAATTGGGATGTCTTTGTGCTTGCCTATGTAACATCCTAGTGCTTATGTTTGAGGGTATTCTCCAAAGCAATGAAGAAAAAGCAGACAGCATGTTGGATCTATTCAAACCAATATTCACATTTTGAGGTCTATGTTATGTTACGTTATGTCAAGTGATTTTGTGTTACGTTATGCTATGTTTTGTTATCTAATGCCTAAGTGATAGTCAACAATCAACTAAGGAAACAAACACACCTTCTTTTATCGGCTCATCAAGGATTCCCTTTATCAGCACTCCTGTGTTGCTTATACCTGGAAGCTTTATGTATGCACAAAGTACACGACAATATTGTTCGTAGGTTTTGACCATCGTCGTTAGAAGTGAGAATCTTGGCAAATGCCAATGACGTAGCTTTATTATGTACTGACATGGTAAATGTGAAGAATATTCTTGCCTTTATGCAGGAATTTTGCAACGTTTCAGGTGCCGCCCGGCGCATCGAGAAAACCTTTGGGTTTCGGTTGAGTGACTGGAGCAAGAGAGTGAATGGAGCAAGACGCCTGATCCTTTCGCGGGAATCAATTGAAATAGTGAGCTGACGTATTCAGGTGTTTCCCTCTCACGGTTCCGCAATACTGAGTCGCATCGGTAGGCCTAGGCTGTGACGGTACAGCGCCACATGAATGGTTGGCGTGGACGGCAGCTGTCCATCTTTTGTGCTGCTCGGACGTGCAACACATTGTTGGTTACCCGTCTTCTGTATGTCATACAGGTGTTATATTGCTCTCGTATAAGCATGCAGGCTTTTCATTGGATTTTGCAACCTTCATTAGGTGCTAGCGTAATGAGCTTATGCGTCGCGATAACCTTTTTCTTACGGTTGTGCCAGGGGGACTCGGGCCTGTTGGTCTTTTGGTTGGGCAGCTGGTTTCTCCTTTATTGTACTTGCGAGATGTCCAAGTTCCGTTTTGAAAGCTGCACTACAAACACGTATTGCCTATTATCTATCTTATAGTACCATCCTTCTGTTTGGTTTACGGATGTGATTTTTGGCCACCATCTGACCGCGCTGAGCTCTTGTCTGTTTTCGAACCGAGCGCGTGTTCTGGTATCTTTCATTTGTATGCAGCACAGAATATAATACTTCATAGGGAGGGTGTTTGGCACTGTCAACACTAGACTAGAATAATCTTCTTTGACTGCATTGTTCCAGACTTGATTCGACGGTTCCAAAAGCAATAACGCCGAAAGATAAATGCTCGCAGGGCCCACACCGCGGCATTCGATCCACCGAAAACCCATATATGAACGTCACGTTGTTGACCGCTCTGTCGCCGCTTGTGCATTCTTTGAGTTCTTAGCGGAGCACAAGTTTATTTCAATAAAGTTTCGTTCTCTTGGGAAACCTTCGTCGTTCTTGGCTACGTGACAATATTGTTGTGTTTCCGGTGTCTGTGAGCCCCCCGAAGTATACGGGGTTTTCTCAAAGAAGGGATTGACACGATCTTACAGCCTTGGTTTAGTGTTGAGCGCATATTTATTGCTTCACGCTTGTCTATTTCTAATGACCTTGTATCTGCCCTTCTTTCCAATTCCCTTGCACCGTGTGCTGTAACTCCAGTGTCAGTACCACGACGCCCGGAATAGAGTGTGTAAGATGTGTGTACCGTCAGGTGTTACAACATATGGCTTTAATAAATTGCACACTCGTACACTCCCTGTAAATTTGTATGAAAGGAACTTAGCTTGGCGGACCAACTGCCGCCACTGTTCATGACGAGAGACAATTGATCCCTGTTTTAAGACGAAAGTGTTTTATGCCAGGGTACACCAAAATCTCACTGACGTCATATCCGTCACGGAAATGACGTCGCCAAGAAAAAGTGCCACTGACGCGGCGGCGCCCGGTTTCGAGCCCACGAACTCTCCCGCCGCAACGGAAAGTAAGAGGGGCTCTGCCAACTGACTATGAAATCAGACGTAAAGAGCTCTACGGACGCGCCCTACATCCTTCCCTCTGACTCATTCAGATGGTGCTGCCGTCTAGTCGAGGCGAAGCGAAGTAGGTCATCCTAACGCTAGTCAGCGCCGACAGTTGGCGCCTGGATACCAGAACCTTCGTGTACGGGAGACGCGCGTGAATTGAGGCCCCCTGCACTTCTTACTGGTTGGGGTGCGATGGCCCTTTGCATTTTCAGTTTCTTGGGTGTCGGCGTCACTTTGTCTAGCGGGATCAGTCTCGCAAACCCTCCGCACATGAAGGGGGTTCTTTCACCATTCAACTGCTTCTTTGAAGGCACCGTCCTCTTTCTTGTTTTACCTATTTCTATGAAAGAGGGGCAACAAACATTTTGTAGATTTAAGAGATGAAGTATTTTTCATGGACAAGTCACAGCGAATGCTCGGGAAAGATATGTGTAGTACGGGTTCCTCAGTTCGATTTGTCGCCATTCAGCTATCCTGGTGAGCCATCAAATGACAGGTTTGTTTTGATTCGTTTGCACTGCCTATGGCGATGTCACTTATGATATAGGCATGCTAAACCACCTAGACAGACAAAGTTGTATTACCAAGAAACTGTGGCGTTACATATTTTGTATAGTTCTTCGACCGACCATCCGATTAGTTCTCTTTTTAGAAAACTTGTGTTTGTTTTCCTGAATGTTCATGTATTTGCGCTGGCCCTAACTTTAGTGCATTTTCCTATTTTCTTGACTTTATAGCGCCCGCCTACTGTCGGTATGCTTGAGCGTTCAATAAAAAGCAGCGAACGCAGTCGTGGATCATACGGCTTTCACTGCAAAAGCCCGGTTCAAATTCCGTCGCATCAGGCATGTATTTTTAAGCACCCTTGAGAGCGGCAACCATTTTCTTTAGGGAACCTAAACGTTGGTTTTTTGCATAATAGGGAACCTAAACCTAAAGAAAACACTTCTTCCACCGTCTTTCCTTTGATGTATTTTGAAAACAAAGAAAACAAAAACGGGGAAGGTCGCAACCAAAACCAAAACGGTAGGAAGGAACATAGGTGTAGTACAAAAATATAAGAAAACGACTTCAGAACACTCTTTCCTTACCCTGGTACTTTTTCAAAAGAACATTAACCGCTCATTGGATAATAATGTTTCTAATGTGCAGTGTAATTTTTAAAGTGAACGCTAATGTATTAAAAGCTCGGATAGGGACAGATAATGCTATTCTACACAAAAAACCTGCCATTGTACGATGTGCCATTCGTTTTAGCAGGCAACCAATCCTAACGCGCCGGCACAATGCAGGTTCAGGCGCGCCGTAGGTCCAGATTATTTTGACCACCTGGGGATTACATCGCACACACGGGCGTTTTTGCTTTTCTCTTCCAACAAAAAGCGGCCGGCTGCGGGAATAGACCTGCGACCTCGTGGTCAGCAGCGCGCAACCAAAACATTCATGAAAACGAAGGCCCTGTAGCTAATAAACAAGAAGGTTTAATGGCTGCGTGGCATAAAAGAACGCGAAGTCTCCCGCCTCCCTTTGAGAATAACTCATCGCTCACAAGTGCTCTCGGCATTGACACAAGTGGCCCAAACTGCGGTGGTGCAGGCAGAGCGGAATAACCGCCGGAATCGCTGGCGCGAACGAAGAAAAAGAAATGGGAGAAAAGAGACTTCAAGAAGACTCTTTCCTTGGAGGCTTCCTCGGTCGACAAGATTTATATTCAGCGCAGTCATTGGCTTGACGCGTAGGGGCAGTCGACAGTGTGTGCTCAAGAGTGCCTGCAACAGAGCCGGTGGTTCCCAATTGTGAGCTACATATCGAGGTCAGAGGCTTGTGTCCGCGCAGCATACGCACACAAAAGAAATTTACGGCCTCTACGGGAAAGCGAAACCTAGCTGCCCCTCGACCGTAGTGTATACGAAGGAAACTTTGTTTTGCCGGTAACGGCGACCTAATAAATTTTTGCCTATGCCTTTGTTCATCTTTGTAACACATTTGTTGCCTTGGAAGTCCCTTCCATGAAAAGGAGAGCTGGAATAAAACTGCTGCTGCATTTCATCGATCTGTTTGGACGCGTAATAATCGTTTCGTCGTAAGCTAATCACGAGAATCATTTGGGCGGTCAGTAGATGTCTTTGCACAGGGGGACATCAGGCCTTAATACAGCAGTGATGCGAATTATAGAAAGCACCTCCCAGCAATACGATAATTGGATTGATACATTGAAACAGAAAACCGTAGTTGAATGAGCGTGTTCGTAGTATTAACGTAACTAACCACCACGATAGACATGATGGATGAAAAAGATGAGAGTAAAATAAGGAGAAGTTAACCGGTAGAACGCTGCAAAGAACACGTCGATGGGGGACACCTGCTCTGTCTGATGGATCTCTTATCGCGGAGGATCAGCGTCGACAATTCCCAAGGATCTCCCCGTAACTATTGGTTTTTATATTTTTTTAAGCTGCGGATGCACTGGCTATTGCTGGGGCAGCCAACAATGGGGCCGGCATGCTATTAGGATTACGGCAACGGTAACGGGATTTTGCCTTCTTTATTTATTTTTTTGTTTTAGAGGGTTGAAACTACATTCACACCTCAGGAGGAGGGCAAGAGGCTACAGCCTTACGAGAGGCCCTTCCTCTCACAGTAACTTGCACCGAAGCCGGGAGCAGTGTTTCAGCGGTGTTTCCCTGGAACTAAAATTTCCCGTTGTTGAAAAGGCAGCTGCAAAACAATAGCCCAGTTTTCTTAACATCGCTTCCCTTTTTCTTGCAAAAGAATTCGGAAGCTGTAGAATGACTCTTGTATCTGCGAAGCATTGTCAAGGGGAACCGTGTCCGCCGCATCCACCTTACTTGAAGGATACGACAGAGCGCGCATAAGGTCTAAGAGTAATGTGAAGCAATAAATGAAGTTCACCAGCTTTGCTTCATACAATTGCCGCACCAATGAACACTTGCAATCTTTTCACGGAGTGGCCACACCGACATTTTTGCGCCCTCTCAAAGACTACACGGAGAGGGCAGCGCACACTGCAGTTGTTTAGAAGGCAAGTGGTGTTATGCACGTTCACCAGCCCGGAAGTTCGAGAACAAGGAGCAGAGTCACACGCGTTTCTCGGCGGAGTTCGCTATGCAGCGAGAAAAACTTCCCAGTAGTGGCGGTACTGGAAGGAACGCGAGGAAGGTTTTCTGAACGTTGTGCGGAACTGATTGCTGTTTCTAAGCTAAGGCCGGATTGGGTGGTTTGGCGGGAAACCTCGAGTGCTGCGAAAAAGGGGGCCCTGACGTTGTTAAACTTCGCTAGATGTATCGGTTTGGAAACGAGGTGAACGAATAGTCCAGTAGCAGACAGGAATAAGCTCCCAGAAAGTTGGTTTTGAGAAAAACAAAGAACACTCTTCGAGGGAATTGCGAGCGGCGAACCAAGCGAGCGTCTCGAATTCTCGCCGAAGCTCCGGGCTCAAAGAAGCGCTGGAAACTTTACCGTCCACAAAGATAATGTTTGCTGCGAGCCTTGCACGAGGAAAACATCGCAAGCATGGAAACACCCTCTTTCCAGTTTCCATGCTTGCGATCTGGAAAGCTCGGTGGATCTGAGGAGAAATTATGTGCAAGATGAATGTCGAGTTGTGAATGGTTGTCGAGAGAGGGCTAAAGCATTCTTTGCACTAAGGTATCCTTCTCATTTGCAAAGATATTTTATTCACTGTAATTACTCCCGTATAAGAACCTCTTACTCCAGCGCGAAGAATATCTCATTCAAGTTGATATTTTTCGAGAATAAGGTTTCTATTTGGGCCTATCACGAGCTTGAAAAAAATTTCGGGAGCTCTAATAGCGAACGTAAACTAATTTTACTGTCCGCTTGAGTCACTGTGTTATCGTGCTATTGGGTAATACTAGAACATACGTCTTAGAAGAAAGCAGTGAAAATTGCGGTAGTTGTAATATAGAGCGCAATTTTAAACTAAGATGGAGTTTTTTTTCTGCGTAAATATTTTTTCACACAATAATAGAAGAAAATAGTAAATATTGGACAGTCCCCTTAAAATGTGTCAAGTAAATGAAATGCGACACTCACCTTCCAGACCAAGCAAACAAAAACAAACCCTCATTTAGGTCCCCTGACTGGAAAAGAAGAAAGAAGGGAAGCTGTCAGGCTGGTTAATGGCTCATCGACCCCAGACAGGGCGCAGGTGTAACTAGCCTGCGAGCTATCCAATATGTGACCACTAAATGAGCGTGCTTAAGAAAACATGGCTCCCTGGCAGTCATATCAGCAATACGCACACATTGCAACAATATGCCCACACTCCTTAACCCAGAATTGTTTTATTTATTTGGTGCCGTTATCTGAGATCTGCTTCACCCGCTTTTAGAAATGGCTCCGGTTTAGCGCCTCAAAGCGTATTCAGCACGAGCGAAAGCAAACACTATGCATAACGTGTGAACTGAAAATTTGTCTTCGCTTGAGATTTCACAGACTGCCGTGTAGCCACATCTACTCGATCTTTGGATTCATCATTTTCCTTGAGCAAAACCCTCACCTAGTCACGTGATTGGCTTGCGCTGAAACAGACGGCCCAGCCGGCACCGAGCAAGCAAGCACAAGTGAAGCAGCCGTTTCATTCTCTCCTATAGTTAGGTTGTACCACAGCAGCGGGGCTCCCAGCAAGCGACGCGGTGAGAGAGAAAGTCGCATCTTGTACGCTGGTGGCTGAAGGTCCCTTTCGACGCGAAAACGTACCTCCAAAGAGGTAGCGTAGTATAGCTCTCGCTCTAAAACTCGCATACGAGACATGCGTGTGGCCTAAACTTGAATAGTCCTCATCTATGGAGGACCCCTCACAAGCATAGTGCACCTACGAATTAGAATCCATCCAAAATTGTGCTGCACTCGGCGCAGCCAAGTGGAGAGGAGGAAAATGTTAGGCCTAGAAGCTTGGCCATGGAGGCAAGGAGCAGCCGAGAAGGTGTGGGGAGTGCGCGGCTCAAGAAAAAAGTGCTTCCTATGGTCGGAATAGAACCTGCGTCCCTCGCCCTATGAAAGCGTCATCTATCCGATTGCGCTATCATCGCCTCCGGGGCTCTGAGCGTTTCCTTTTTGTTGGATCCGCGAACGTTGGCTTTGTACTTCGGCTAGGTTAACTTTGGCTTCGGACTTCGGCAGTTTGGATTTTAAACTTTAAGAGGGCGGATTGTGAACTTTGATTTGATCAGTTTGAATGGAGCGAACTTTGCGGTTTAACCATCTTTCTTTTAAGAAAGCGGCTTTGTTTTTTTCTGGGGAACAGGGTGAGAAGAGCAGATGACTTTCCGGCCATATAATATTTGTTTTTATGTGTACTGCTCATGCGCTGGTTTCCTTCAGTATGTTACATCATCGCTCCCACATCAAGCTCCGACTGCGAATTAGTTCGACAGCCAGACTGGCGGCCCGTCACGCAACAACTTAATGCACCGAAATCCCAGTTTCCGAGAACGGTGAGTGCCTGTTCCACTCACGTTCCATCAGGTGAACATGTCACGCGGCACGCATTAAGCTCACTCTTGTTCAGTCGTCGGCGATTTCCTGAGAGAGCACGCGCTCGAATGCGACTGTGCACACCTGGGTTGAATTCCCGCGCGAACTTTGAAATGTGTTTTTAAAGGAAAAGCTTTCTTAATGGGACCGATGGGGAACTGTCGAAAAACTACTGCCTTTCACCATAGACCTGTTGGTCGACCTCAAAGCTCTCATAAGATCTCTGTACACACTGCGTGTGCGTTAAAACGGGCTCCAATTGTGTTGGAACGGTTACTGGAAAATCGCGAATGAGGAATGGTACCAGGTAAGACAACGACACGCACCGATAATGATGAACGAGTAAAACAGCGCACCTTTGTATCATAAACAACGGATCGGCACACATTTAAATCTCTCGTAGATGCGTTTACTTACGGCGCCAAAAATCTTCACTTGGGTTCGTTCTTAGTTTGAGATTTGGATCTCTGAACGTTTGACGATCGAATGGACGCATTTTCAAGGAATATTGGAGGCACTATTAGCGATGTGTGGGACGCACTTTCGACGCTGTTTTGATGTCACAAAGCTTTCGCGCTTTTAACAACTTTCTTTACGAAGAAATGGCATAGCTTTTTTTATTTATTCTTGACAGCAGCGGTCAGTTTATGTGCCGGACAAAAACAGCAACGATGGGGCACCGAAGGCTTGCCCTTTAAAAACGCGTGTGTAGGCCTAGCCGCCCACTACACTCCACAGCACCGAGGAGCAAGGGAAGCCAGCAGAAAGAATAACGGAAAATGGCAAACAGTTCCACTAGGCAAAGTGGGCTCTGAATCTCCTCGAGAGAGCAGCGCTGCAATCCTATCAGTTTTCGCCTGGTTGCACGTTCCAGAGCCGCAGCAAACATCGCTTCTTAGCGGTGTATTCCAGGTTGCGACTGATTCCATTGGAGATATATACACCCGTGCCGCCTCCCTACCGGCGGTTTAGGGAGGAGTGGGCGGATAGCGAGCGGGCATAAGAAGCCTAACCAAATACTGTCGGAGAAGGGAGATTCGCCTCTATGGCCTGCGAGTTTGCGGCGGGCCCTTTACTTTTCCAGTGCGAACGCGAAGCGCAGTGAACGTTCGGTTTATACGTTTTTTTTTCTATGTCCGGTTCCGCGTTAGCGTCTGATTGTGTTTGCTGAGTGTATCCGAGCCACGGTGATTTATGGCAGGCTTTATGAACTGCCGCTTTCGCTATTAATAACCGAGCTTGCTTTTATACAAGTCGGCCATTTTAGTTGTTAGGACGTCCGCAGATGCTTCTTCTTTCTTTTTGGTTCCTAAATTACGTTGCAGTTTTCTACCGTAACGTTGCAAAAAACGACGAAAGCTTGGCGCACCAACAAAAAGGGTGGATATGAGTGAGAGGTCTTTCTGTCTACATTTTTATAGCCAATCTTTTCATGTCTCATTGATGGCGACCGTCCCGTCACCAAACGCACTGCAGAAACGCCAACTTTGAACAATGGATTTCACAACACGACGACGACGACGACGACGGCGACGACGATGATGATGATGATGATAAACGAAGGCAGATCGAGTGCCTCCAGAAATAAAACGCTTTCCAGGGTCGGAACCTAACCTGAGCCCCTTCGAACACCGACGTCTATCCAATTGCGCCATTCCGACAATGTCGGAGCATTTAGGATTTTGGACTTTGACTAACTTAGGTTACACGTACAAAACTTCACGTTTTAGCCATTTTTGTCTTAAAAAATAGCCTTTGATTTTTTTTTTTTTTGTTTACAGAGTAGTGTCCCAGGTTTCTTTCTGCAACGCTGCAGGAAACGACAAATGGTTCGCGCCAACAAGCAAAGAGGTATACATTCGAGTTACAGATGTTTTCGTATTGCTTTTGGGGATTGTTTTTATGCGAAATGGCGTACACCCCTTGCCTTTTTTTCCCGCCATATGAGGAGCACGGCGTGTTCCTCATATGTTTTGAGTAGCAATAACACATGGCAGTACTCTACCGCACCAAGACCATAATAAACGTTGCGGACTTTATCAACCCAACATGATGCCACTTTCACAGACAGCGGCAGATTTACTGTTCTGCGATAACGATGAGTTTAAGTAGGTCATTGGTTATAAAACTGTCACAACAAAAGGTCGTTTTGTGTCGGAAAAGTTTTATTGTGGATTATACAAAAGGCAGCTTAGGACGGGCGGAAGCATACTGTTCGCCTCCCTGTACAAGCTCTCCCTGTACATATCCGCCCATTCAATGACTTCAGATAGTAGACGACGAGCTGCGTCTGTTGGCCTCCCACTGCTGAGGGGTAATATATGAGCGAATATACTGCACGCACGCGTAACAGTGTCACATTATGGTATGTACGTCAGCTGTTTCGGAACACAGGGCAGCCGAGTAAACGCTAGGCTGAACGAAGTAGTTTAGAATTATGCATATGTATGGTAGCAGTCTAGAGGTAGTAACCAAAAGGAGTGTAGAGTACTGGAGTAATAGGATGTCCGGTCGTTGAGGAATTCGAAGCGGCAGGGGGAAATAAATGAAATTTTATTGATATATTAGAATAAAGTTAGCGGAAAGTAATAATACATTTCGGAGAATTTTGTTTAAAGTACATAAATGCCTACATTTTGTTAGTTATGCGTGCGTGTTGGTGTTTCTGTTTATTTGTTTTTAACTCGTGCTCCCGCCTTCAATGTGAAGAGAGTTGCTGTCAGGTAGTTTTTGTAATCCTAGTAAACTGACAGAAGTTGTCGTCGCAAGCACTCAGAAATTTGTTTGGGATGTTTAACAAGACTCGGCGGAGCCAGGCCTGTGACTAAGTGGTAGTGGGGTGGAAAGCAATGCAGCGAACAAGTCTTAGTCGCAGTAGTAGAAACTTTTATTTTGCCCGTGATGGGATTAAAAAGGAAAGGGACGAATGAGAAGGTGGTGTCTTCCACTCGTCTTCCTCCCCTCTTCCTCAGTCGTCAGCCAGAAGCCCTTGGACTCTGGCGGCGGCCTCGGCCATCCGGACGACCCGAAGTTGCACTTCCGGATCGGGGCTGAGCAAAGCGGTCTCCCATTGCTCCATGTTCGTTACAGTAAGCGAGTCGCTTCTAGCCTTTGCTGCAGCATTTTGATTCTGTCTTGCGGGGCACGACCATAACATGTGGTAGAGGTCCGCCCGACCCGCGCATAGCTTACAATCTCCTGAGTATATTTCGGGATAGCAGCGACTGAGCGCAACCGGGTTTCGAAACGTGTTCGTCTGTAACTGCCTCCACCATACCGAGTCCCGTTTAGTGAGGCTGCGGTGCGCGGCGGGATACTTCCGTCTTGCCAATCTGTAATAATCTATGATTTCTCTGTACGACACCATGCGATCCCTTTCCGATCTGACGAGTTGGGGTGAGGTGGGGTCGACGTCTGCCTGGCTGATTAAACTTCGGGCGGCGTCGTGGGCCCTCTCGTTTCCTGTCAGACCCGAGTGTGCTGGCGTCCAAGTTATTTGAATTTTTCTTACGTTTTCGCTTTCGCGAGTATGCTCGTGGTTCGAGGCGATACCCTACCTTTTGCAAAGTTTCTGACGGCCGATTTCGAATCGCTAACAATTATTTTTGCGCTGGTGTTGGATATGGCCATGGCAATGGCCACCTCCTCACCTTCCGTAGGTCGCACCGTAGCGAGCGATGCGGCCGTGAGTAATTGTCCCTGACAATCGACTATCGCTACCGTCATGGCGTCGCGGGCACGATATTCGGCTGCGTCAACGTAGACCACGTCCTCTGATCGCTCAAATCGTTTGTCTAGCGCGCGTGCTCGTTCCCGCCTGCGGGCGATGTTGTGGATAGGATTCATGTTTTTTGGTAGTGGGGGAATGTAGAGGTGCGCCCGCCATTCAGGGGGGATCTCCTCTTTCGGGCCCGCCTGTGTTTCGTATGCTATTCCTAACGAACGAAGAATGTGTATTCCGGTTTGGCTCTGGGATAGTCTTTCGTAATGGGCCGTTCTCTGGGCCTCCACCAATTCGTCGAGCGTGTTGTGAATGCCCAACGCTTCAAAACGATCATTTGCAGTGCTGAAAGGAAGGCCGATCGCTTGTTTGAACGACTTTTTGATTAGACCGTTGATTTTTATTTTCTCGTCCACTTTGAAATTGAGAAAGGGAGTCACATACGTAATTTTGCTTATCACGAAGGACTGAATGAGTCGCATTAGGCTTTCTTCTTTCATGCCTCTGTGTCTGTTTGCCACCCGTGAAATCAATCGCATAGTTAGTTGCGTGCTTCTCTCTAATTGTTTAATGGTTTCCTTATTGTGGCCATTATCTTGAATTTTTAGGCCAAGCACTCGGATACTGGCCACTGTGGGAATGAGTTGGCTGCCCGCGTAGAGCTCGATGTTCGGTGTGGCAGGGTCCCGTTTGCGTCCTCTGCTAGTGGGTCTGTATATCAAGAGTTCGGATTTTTGGGGGAGCACTCGAGGCCTCTAGGGCGGACGTAATCGATTATCGCATCTATTCCGCTCTGTAACGTACCTTGCACATGTCCGTCGCTGCCACCGGCGACCCAGAGGGTCACATCGTCGGCGTAGAGGCTGTGATTTAGAGTGGCTATATTGTTTAGTTTGTCGGGTAGCCCCATCATAGCGGCGTTAAATAGAAACGGTGAAAGAACCGAGCCTTGTGGTGTCCCACGGCTTCCCATCTGTTTACATTTTTCCGAGTGCTGCCTACACGGCGTACGTGCCGTAGCTGTTCAAGCAGTCGCGTTCGACTTATACGGTCGACCCAAGAATTCATAAACTGGCGATGGTTGTCGCCCTGTCAGTCGTCGTTCAACAGCTCCAGCAACAGCTTTGCAGTTAGCTGTTTAACTGTCCACCATCGGCCGACCAGGTGAGCGCTCCTTTTTGGCGGGTTTGCAATCAGTTCGCATATCTCTACTAAGTTTGCTTTCTGCTCGCGGCAGTTATATTAGCGACGTTTACGAAATTTTTAACGGCGCGTTCTCACCGTCTTGCATTATTGTTGCTGTTTATGCTGCTCTGTTCGCGGCTGTCGGCGATCGCAAGCTGTTGACGGTTTGTTGCACGGCGCGGAAACTCGCTCGCATGCAACCCCGTCTCGCCCGTGGCGCTTCTTTGTCTCTTCTTCAATGTGGCGTCATTAACATCGCTTGTTATCCTATACGATTTTTCTAGGCAACGTGCCTTGTGCTAACCTATCTTAATGTTGTAACGAAAATGAACTTGCTGTGCGATCTATACGTGAAGTTAGAGCGTGACAGAACGCTGTTGGCAAGGTTTTCGTGTGCGCGTGTGGTTCGTGAGGGCGTTGTAACACGCTGATTTAGCCTCTTGCACCTCTTTCCTGCATCTAGTACTCTTGCTTGCCAGGAGTGCCTGCCAAGGGATGCTTACTTGTTATGTGTTTTCATATTTAATAGTGAACCACTCAGCGTTCTATAACTGATGCAAATGCAGGCGGAACGACCCCGATAACAACGCAGGGCAGGAGCACTGCTTGTGTGGTCTTCTCTGTCGTTTGCCCTTCTTTTCAGTCGTCGTAGATTATTTACTGTTGCGTGAACGTTGTTTGATTCTTCACGTTTCATTTCTTTCTCTTGCAGCATCTCTTGACTGCAGTCACGGTGCCCCTAGCCTGCGTGCAGCACTCATCCTGCCATTCTAGTGGGAACTGATGTTCGCAGGCCACTTGTCACAACCTAACGGGTTCCCGCCCTTGCCTGGCTTATAATTGATGGTATACTTTAGATACACTGCTCCGTTCTCTCGCTGCATACATTTAAAGCGAGTGTTTACACTAACACAGCAGTGGATAGCCATGAAGACAGCAGCGTGTCTACTGGAAATGCCAGTGAAAACAAAACCAAACGATCTACAGATCTATGCCAGCTTGACCATTACAAATCTTTCAGCGAGTATCAAAGCAATGGACAGCTGGGGTATCTCGTGCGCTAAATTGTGTTCTTCCTTCTGTTTGTTTTCTATTTTCTGGTATAAATTTACGAATTGATAGTATGAGTAAGGTAGACAGAGAACAAAGTGATTGCGTTGCTCTGGAAATGCCTTACACGAAATAAAACTGCTTCCTGCGAGTTTGCACTGCTCAGTGTAGGGAAAAAAGGTTCCGTATAACAGATAATTTGGTGCACCCAAACCCATCTGTGATGAGCATATGTCATGCATGGATTATTTAAGGGCATGTTATTAGCTTTGGCAAAACAAGAAAGTGACCTCTTTCTTTTGCAGAAAACTGGTTTAGTAGTAATTTTGGCTTTTCTCTGTCCAGTGTCAACAGGAATAGTAGCCTTGATGCACGACTTTGCAGACACTTTCCTGTCACCTTCCTTCAATGTCAACACAGTGGTGGTGAAGACTCCTGGGCAGTCGAAATCGCATGATGACAGGCAGTTATATTCTACCACGAGAAGCACCCTCCACAAGCCATGGGGCCTTGCTCTGTTTTCAGCTGGGGCTCCTTTCGTTGCCAAGTACCTTGGTCTTTTTGGGTAAAGCTCCCAAAACAAGGTGGTCTTGTCCCTGTTGGAATTGTCATGTTGATCATACTTTTCACCCACAGCTTTCCAGTTCATTTCACTTGTCTATCCCAATTGTAATGTTATTAGTGTTGGGAAATCTGGTGTCCAGCAGCTTGCATTTCAAAGGGAATAGATTTAGCAACTACATCAAGCACTAGCTGATTCTGATGCTTAGTGCACTTTGCTGTGAGCCGTCCAAAGCACCACAAGGGGAAGCAGTGCTGGTCTTGTGTAGTGTACTACTTGGGAGCTGCAAAATTACAATGCACCTTTTATGTCGTTATCTAGGGAGCCTCAATTTTTTATGCTGCAGTGGAAATCATGCGAATGCATGTTTGTAAATGTCCATTCCACCAACAAATTCACGGCATGCCTTGACAGTAGGCGCAGTTTTATGCATCTAGATAATCACCTGTACCCATTTATCACAGGCCTGCAATTTGCACATGGTCGGATTTAAGCACCCTAAATGTGGCAAGTGTAACCGACCGTAACGCACAGTCTTGAAAACTCTACCTTATCAACGCGAAAGCAATATGTGGCCCATTGACTAAGAAGCCACTATCCGCTGTCTGTACTAGCACAACAGCTCCTAAATTGGCTGGCAGTGCAAAGAGAGCAAAGAGTGGATTGAGTTCAAAACTTTGGGAAGAGTTCAAACCACATGGGAATCAAACCCAGGACATCCCTAGTGTAAGTCCAGCACCACATCCTTGACACCACTATAGCTCAGTGGGTCTAGCTGACTAAAATTGGACCCAGGGAGCGCATTATGACCTTAAACTGAAAAAACGTCCACAGGTACAAGCAACCCGACATACAATGGGTTTGAAATTTCTTGGCAATTCATTAGGCCACACGCTCAAGCTACAGCACATAGCCCTAACATCCCCACTCAGGTGAATTGGCCAGTCACGATGATAGCTGCTGTCAGAAGCTCATGGCTGCTTCACCAATTCCCGTTTGTCTTAAAACAATGCTGCTTAAATTACACACTGGCCAACTGCACCTCATCGAGTATATTTTACGCTCCTAGCATTCTGCAGTGGCCTTGTTTAGTGTTAAAGAACTACGTATTTGATCACATGTGAAGACTGCGATTTCTGTTAGAGCATTTTGTGCTTTCAACCTGAATTGGTTGACGCTCGTCAATTCAACACTGGCTGCAAACTTCGATTGTGGTGTAATAAACAGAAAACCTGGATAGAGTAAAAATACTGAAGAGTGAATTATGCTAGTCTTATACATTGCACAGTGTAGCTGTAAACATCAAAATTCAACTTTTTAGGTCTCACGTGGAAAAGCTCAGCATTGCTTGGGCCGGCTAGGAGGGGTACTGCAGTGGAGGGCTATAGGTTAAGTCAGGCCACCTATAAATCTTTGACATGCTTCGGAATATTGGCACACAGGTACGGAGCCCTAGTCGGAACCTGGTCTGCGTGGGCCGCAGGTATATTCTACTATGTAGGTCAACCGCGCCAGCACCATGCGCTCTAACAGCGTACATAGTGTGGACGTAAGCGAAATGGGTCAGACGTTCTGCACTCTGCCAGGTCTCTAGGAATTGGGCATACGATGGAATGGTGCCACTTTGCGGGCAGTTCTCCTGATTGAAACACAGTGTTCAACTCGTCCAGGAGCTGTGTACGGCCCTCTTCGTTTAGGTTCCGCAGCATTCGCCACGTTATACCGTCCTTGCCTGGGGCGCTGCGGACGTGTACCGCCTCCAACGCCACAGACAGCTCCTGTAGCGTGAAGAGAGCGTTCTGGTCTAGTTCGTTCGTCAGTGGCTCTAGTTCGTATACGCTGGGATTCGGCGGCGTCTGTGGTTGTGGGAAGAAGGTTTCGGCCGCCTCTTTCTCAAATTCCTCGACCTTCAAGCACGTGGCCAGTCTTATGTTCTTAGTGGTGTTTGGCGCCTTTGTTTTACCGACCATGGCACGGTACGTGCGCCACATTCGATGGCTGCCGGTTTTCTCGTCGAAAGACGCGCAGTGTTCCATCCAGCGAGACCTCGCCAGGTGCTTAGCGTAGCGTCTCGCCTGGGCCGTCTCGTTGCGCACACAAACACCATCTTCATATCTCTTCCCGTTTGTGATGTAGCGCATGTGCAGCTGCTTGCGGGTCTCCCAGAGGTTGGCAAGATGCTTGTCCGGCGTGGGCCAGTCTTCGTTCACTTCGGTCTTTCGAATGGCGGTCTCCACCGCTCGGCGCAGCTTCTGCGTGATGAGTAGGTTTCGCTGGCACTTGCCTACGGCCTCTCGAAAGGCATCCCAGTCGACGGCACGCGCTATGCGTCTCCGCCTGTTTTTAGCTCCAGTGTCCACGCAGATCCAGATTGGGTAATGGTCGGAGCCCATGGGATCCACGCCACACCGCCACTCCCGCACAGTTCCCTGGTATGCCCAGGTTAGGTCGAGGACTGTGTCCAATTTCTGTGCGGCGTGTAACCCGTGTCTTGTTGGGTACTCGGAAGACAGGGCATCTGCCAAGCAAAAGAGCAGGGCGAAGCTCGATGCCGCTACATCCCATGACCCACGACCACTGCCAGGAGGACTTCCCAGCGGTGCCCAAGTCCTGCTACACAAAATGAGAGCAGGGGCTGCTCTTACGGAGGACGTGCTCGCAAAGTGGCGGGCATACGTTCCCCGACGCTCACGACACCTGAGAGAACCCCCCGAGAATTCCAGGGAGACTACCATAGTGACCTGCTCCACGTGTCACGCGCCAACAAGGCCCACAATGCAGCACGTAATGCTGTGGGAATGCTCGGGGCTCGCGGCGGAGAGAAGAGCCCATCTTCCGCCGTACGTACATCAAGGCCCTCCAGGAGTGGACATCGCCTCCTCTGGGCCGGGCTCACCCAAGAGAGACCTTATGTCCCTGTGGACTTTCGCTTGTACCACGAGGATACACAAGAGAATGTAGACGCTATCACGTACATTCTTTACCTCCTTCTCCCTCCCTGACTAGACCTTGAGTCTCCCCTTCGGAATACAGAATTATAATAATAATAATACTTCACAAGCCCTAGTTGCATCACTTTGACTTTTAATATATGACTCGCGCGACTATCTCATGACTATAAATTAAAAATTGCTTAAGCAATTTTTAATTTGTCCCCCGTGATTCCCGTCACTGAGACCTCCAATTTGATACCTCGCAAGCCAGTGGCATCACTTTGACATTTAATCCAATCTATGATTCACGTGACTATCTTATGACTATAAGCAGAAGCGATTTTTAATTTGTCCCACGCGGTTCCCCTCATGGAGACCTTTAAATTGATACCTCACAAGCCCTAGTGACATCACTTTGACTTTGAACCCAATCTGACTAATCAATAATTAACAAACCTAAATTAGGTAATTAACGTTCTCGGGCCCTACTGTCTCGGGAAAAACTTCCGGCGAGCGAAGACAGCGCTCGCGCGCAAAAAAAATGAAAGGTAAAAAACGTGCCGCAGCTGTGGGCGAGATGGCTAACTTTCTGTCCACAACTTCCGTTTTCCGCTGCTACGGCAAAGAAATGGCGCTAGTGTCGCGCGGCAAGCTCTAGGTTCCGATCCCTATAACTATAACGGGGCAGCAATTTTTAATTTTTCCCACGTTATTCCCCTCATCGAGACCTTTAATTTGATACCTCACAAGCCCTAGTGACAGCAATTTGGCTTTAAACTTCATCATTGACTAATGAATAATTAATTAACCTAAATGGTAATTAATTATAATGAACGCGCGTCGCCCGGACCTAATTTCTGGCAAAAAAATGTGCGTGTCATATGAATAACATTATCACGTACGGTAAAGAGCGGTTGCACTTTTAAACAACGTAGAAACCATAGAGTTGTGGAAACCCGCGTGCTCCACAAGCACATGCCAGCATAGAGTTTCATACTAATATATGAAACTCTATGCATGCCAGGGCATGTCCCCACCATTTTTGCGATTTTCTTCTTCAACGTAAGGTCCCTGAAATTACTAAGGTAGCGCCATCTTTAGGTCTCGCCGCCTTTCGCCCTCGCTCGCGCTCCTTTCCGCCTTCGTTTGCCATTTTCTTTTTCGCCGGCGAACGCCGCGCGCCATTGGCCAACGGCCAGTGACGTAGATCTCGTCCCCGCGTTGTTTGTTTTTTTCTTCTCTTCGCCGCCACTGTCCATTTAAATTCGCCATTTTGCTCAGCTGCGTCGGAGCAGGATCGAAGCCGCCAGCGTATAACAACCGAAGAGTCAGCTGCTCGTTTCAAACAAGTGTTGCGTCGGCGTCACTTTATGTAGCTTCGCGATGCCGAGTTGTTGCACTGCCTTCGGCTGCTCGAATAAGGTCAGTGCAGTCGCGGCCAGCTCGGCTGTAGCAAGCTGTAATTTATCAAAGCCCACACATGAATCAATGTTAGCTGTACAGCATAAAAAGGATTCACAATTGCGCTTGTTAGCGCGCTTCTGGCCTTGGAATACGGTAGTTATTATAGAACTGGGCACTACAGCTAATTGTAAGCTGAGCGCATTCTTTAACTGCGCGTTCTTTGTGCGAGCCTTTTCCAGATATGCCCGACAGGGCCTTACTCGAAGTAATTGTGAACGCCAATCGCACGAACATTGCTATGCCACGGACGCACTGCCAAAAGTACAGCCGTCATGGGCGAGGCCAACGAGGAGACGCGAGAACTTTGACCCTGTCAGCAGCCTATAACGACGTGAAGGTGACATATATTTTGCAACAGCGTCAAAGCACCGGAAAGTGCACGGAATAAAGGTGGCATGAATGTCAGTAGCTAATGCGGGACGCATACTGAGCGCTGCCTAATGATCTACAACTAACGCAAAAAACGCGAACGCAAAAAAGCCAGCGCAGCGCTCGAACTGCCGCGAACCAAGGTCACCGCGAACCATGCGCAAGCCCTCTGTGCAGCGCTTGCACGACCACAACTTAATCACGCAAGTGCAAGAACGGAATTACTGTAACAGAGCAATTTGAAACGTCCACGTTCGATCCTTTCGCGTTCACGAATATCCTGAGCCTGCCGCACACGTAAACAAACACCGCGCTGTCCGTATGCGCCCGCGGCATCCATCCCGCAAATATCCCCTTCTAGACAAAAATATACAACAAAACAGCCTCACTTAAGGCGTGTTGGTAAAACGGGGCTCTAGAAATACTATTAACGCTACCAAATAGCGATTGCGGCGCGAAAACAAGAGCAAACTGCACGAAAAACTGCAGCGAGCGGCCCGAGGCGTTGCGAGGGCGTCTGCTCTGAGGAAGCCAACAAAAATGGCGGCCCCGCCGCGGCGCCGCGGGTGAGGGAGAGAAAAAAGAGGAGGGCAGCGGAGAAGGCGGGAGTAGTGTCACTAAATAAGGTTATTTAGTGACACTAGGCGGGAGCAGTTGGCGCTACCTTAGTAATTTTAGGGACCTTAGTTCAACGGAGCTAGCAGCGCCACCTGTCCCACGTTCGGGCCCCTAAACTATCGAGTTAAAGGGCATGCTATGGAACACCTCGTGCTACAGAATAACTAGTGCTTCAAGGTCTGTGGAACCTCGGGAACTGCGTTAATTAATGGAGACAGAAAAATGCATAGAAACCTAGCCCCTTTCAGCTCAGCCATAAGAACTGCTGATTCACTACAAAAATACATGAATTTTCTGTTGCCAAAGCTGCAGGGTAGGCAGCAAAGGACACGCACCTGTGCTCGACCACCAATTTTTCACTTTCAACGTTTTTCTTTCTGGCACGGAAAGTGCACGTACTTATTTCAGTTACTATCGGGCAACGAAATGAAATTATTGGGGAGAAAAGACTTGCTCCAGCATCCCCTCGTTCTAGCTTATCCGAAATCAGAGGCAAAGGTGACAAACTTCCAGAAAGCAGCATTTATTCAAACGTCGTATATTCACAGGCTGCAGATGTTGCCACAGATTTCTGACTGAAATCATTTCAGGACAAAAAAAGAAAAATGCTGGCAGTGAATAGTTAACAGAAAACCTACCAAATAAATAAGTTAGTCGCAGTGATATGCATTTCCCAAGCTGTGTGTTAAGCAAAAAGCATGAATGTTACACCTGCGATGCTTCTTTGGATATGGTTCGTCAGATACAATGTCCCGTAAGCACAAAACAACCAGTCCGTCACGTATCGAAAGATGTCTGAAGGTGCACTGTCACAACGGCATCTCGTAATAAGGCATAACAGACAAACACAACTTGCCATACCAGAAAAAATAAAGAAACGATAGAATGTGAAAAACAAATGTCTATACCCTGCTAGAGTTCAACCAAAAAAAATCTCTGAAATGACCGCTCGCAATGAATACATTACGTGTGCGAAAAAGCGACCTGCAGGAAGCCGTCCCACAATCCATTTGGAGCTTCTACTCGGGTTGAAATAACCGCACAGCGCACTTAACCATGTATTGTTCCAAGCTATTTCAGCATACTTCGGTGCAATCGTACAGCATATCGACATCTCGCTTGAAAGCAAATGACGCCGAAGGTGGTTGAGCACACAACCTGTAGTGCCACTGAAGTGGAAAACCGGGTTTTTTGCTGAACACAGTCCGCGCACACAAAAACAAATGAACCCTTCCTTTAATAAACATTGACTGCTGATTGCACACACCTCCTGAAGGTTCAGCACAGTAGCGAACATTTGAAGTCATTTCTCACAACCCCCTCGACCAGAACAAATTCGAGTAGTTAATTCAAAAATGGAGCAACGAACAAATTGGCAACAACCTCAGTAGTAGTACATCAAAATATTCTGTGCTCGTTCTTAACAAGGATCGTCTCAAGTAGACCGGGTGCGGCTGAAACAAGTGCACTGCTATGAACACTGCTCGCCAAGTCGTACACCGGGGTGCTTTGAGCCAACAGGGCTACGTGAGCACTCCACAGGGCATCGGGACTACAACTACACTCGGTTTTGGGTTGAGCATGCCAAAAGGGCACCAGGGAAGAAGAAGGCAATCACATTTTTTTCCAGTACAACAAATTCCTACAACACCGGGGAGCACTTTAAAGGAGTCGCGTCGGCTACGACAACTGAGCCACAAACTGCGAAAGCATCACGCACACAACACCAAGGCTGGACTGAAGCAAAAATCATAATCCGTTCGCACTGCGTGCAAACTCACGTGGGGTATTTATTAAACAGGATTTTAATGACTGTCCAAGCATACTTTTCCAAGTCCTCCAAGCCCACGCACAGTGGCAAGAAAACCCCTTCACAATCCTTATTTTGGCAATGAACCTGCCAACATCGCTGACCTTTGAAACTTAAGGAGGCACTCTTATCGCAGGGGTAAGGGACTAAGCTAGCCCATTGAGCCAACCACGGTAAGTTCAAGAAGCAATTCCCGAAACAGTAGTGCACCGCCAGGTTTGTGATCATGTTTTCAGGGACAAAGCTGAATAAACAGGCCAGTCGAATGGTATGGACGAAGCTTGCTGCCTCAGAGCAAGTCTTGGGTGGATTTTTTGAATTCATGCTAAGAGAGCATCAATTATTAAACATATGGGTAGCGGTATTGAGTTTCATACCAATGTATACTAGAAGGAAATCTGTAGCTGCAATTATGTACAGTTATGAGTCACCATGGCCGCTGGAAGTGTTCCTTTCTTACTTGGCATGGCTTAGAACGTGGCCTTCCTGTGCCCACCAACGACAAAAGTAACGACGCGGGAAACATTTATTTTTTGCTTCAGGTGCATAAGCTTTGATGAACTCCTGACAAGAAAAGCTCTCATCTATATTTTACTATCGATAAAATAATTTGAATTTCCTTTTAACGATCAAAATTACGGTTTCGCAGCCACCGGCCACTTTTGAGGCTGTCACTGAGCCATAACAAGTAAAAATGGAACACATCTCCCCAAGACATGACGGCACGCCCATCGATGGCTGGACACTACAGCAAGATTTCCCTCTGGCATATATCAGCATAAACCCCTATGGGTAGCAGAGAACAAGCAATCAAAAAATTAAATACAAAACATAAACTTTATATATTAAAATTACGACATATAACAGTCTCTGCAAAGTATTGCCAGAGAGGCAATCATACAACCGTCGTGGCTGAACAGCGTCCAGGCACAGCTTTTCAGTCCAACTTAATCAGGGAACAGTCCGACCGCAACAAACCAGCGTCCAATCCAGTTGCAGGGCAACGCTGATGCTTCAAATAACACCCAGAGGTGCACAAACGCTAGGCCACCACTGCGGACACCGTGAGCACATGTCACAGCTGTTTGTCAAACACGTTCTTCAACGAGCAGCAGCTTCAGATCAACGACCGGGAAAGGTTTCGCCACAAGTCACACCCAGGTATACGAACTACTCTGGCAACTCCACAGCACTTGA
Organism: Haemaphysalis longicornis; assembly: GCA_013339765.2. Lineage (NCBI taxonomy): Eukaryota > Metazoa > Arthropoda > Arachnida > Ixodida > Ixodidae > Haemaphysalis > Haemaphysalis longicornis. Next base: position 17,132,576 of record CM023452.1, read on the forward strand.
GAAGAAGTCTGCTTTGCGGAAGAGCAGTGGGCGGCTCTCTGATCCCGTTCTTCAGCAGTGCTTCACCCGGTGGCCTTCCGGAAGCAGCCCGCTCATGAACAGCGAGCGAACCAGTGGTTTTCTGCAAGCCCTGACGAGGGAACGCAAGGGCCACTGCCATTGGCAGGCAACCTGCGGGCACTCAGCCTCGTCCTGACTTTCTTCAGCGGTGGCCGATGCTCTTCAGCAGCGCGTGACCCGGCGGTCTTCCGGAAGCCCCGACGAGGATGGGTATGGAGGTCCGTTGCCGCCGCCATTGTTGGCTGCCAGCTCGTCGTGGGCGTGCACCTGTCCGAGCAGCACGAGGTTGGCGGCGCGTAGCCTGGCCAGCGTGGCGGCACCTCCGAGCAGCGACTGCGAGGGGCTGATGCAGGGCGTGGAGCAGCGAGAGTTGGTCAGGTCGCACTGCTCCAGGAGGCGCAGAAGCTCGGCATGGCTGGGGCCCCCACCGTGCACAAACGCTGCACGAGGAAGAGAATGGGGTGCACCGTTTTAGCGCTTCACTTTCACAACAACGTAGTCACGCCTTGCCGACACAATTGCGGAACGAAAACTTCTCAAGAGTTGCTACACTGCTCTGGCCTAAAGGAGGCCATCTTTTTGCACTCTCCACTGCTAAAGCCAACTTCATTTTACTTCATCCTCTAACCCACTTCTCCCAACAGGCCCAGACAGGGTGTCTACCAAGCAGAAGTCCCATAGTTTCTCGGGTTTTCCCCAGACTTTTCCAGGTCCCCCCCCCCCCCCGAGTCCTTTTGTCGCTTGCAAGGCAAGCCACTTGAAGCAACAGATGGTGCCATCAGCAACGCCACTGGGCAAGTGTCCGCTTTCAACTCACTGTTACTCAGGCCAGCACATTACCATGACTTTCACTTCTTTTATGAACTAGTACAGCTAATTTTCCCTCCCAGAAGCGCAAATTCTCCACGTTTTCCCCGAGTTTTTCCAGCCTGTTCGAAATACCTAAGAGTTCCCGGTTGGTGTAGATCCTACTTTGCTTCCATTAAAAAAGCTTTTCTGTTCACACCACTGCCTTTGAGAGTGCCCATGAGTTCATGGGAAAATGCTGCGCTTTTTTTTTTTTTTCCCCTCTTGGAATGCGTAATGACTCACCGCAGTACTTACAAAAAAATAATGAGAGTTCCTTTTTCTCATTTTTGCCACCTAATGGCAGCCCTCACATTACATTCAAATAACAGGAAAATATACCATTTCAAAACAAAAGTTCAAAATTCTGCACTTTTCTTAGCCCGAAGTCAGGGTCCTCCTCCATCACATCTTGACCCGATCCATAATCCAGACTTTTGCATCGGCCTTCCTTGCTGCCAGCTACACAGCCCAACACTCATGGAGAGCAGGGCCGACGCCTCGATGACTTTTAACCAACTAGCCTGATCCCGCACGATAGCGAGGAAACAGACGTCCTGTGATGATAGCCTCACCACTAAGGGTTAATGCCACTGCTTTGAATGAGATCGGGAACAGGACATCTGTCACATCTGTGCTCCACACACCATTCAACAGCTAGAGAGCCCAGTGTTAGACTTGCACATCTCTTGCATGAAGGCAAAGCTTCTGAACGTGTGTCGAGGGGGCAGGTTAACCAGGTAAGCACAGTGTGCAACTGGAACATCCTAAAGCCTGCATTTTGAAGCCCCTTAGCAACGCTACATCTCGACGCCCACGCCCTGCCTGCTGTGACCAGCAGGAGGGTGCTTGTGCACCAAGAAAGCTGGCAACCACGAAAGGGTCACTTTCACATTGCTACCAGCCTGCAACGCTGAAAAGGGACCGACATAGCCTCAACTCCCTGGCATGCAGAGCCTGCACGATGGGAAAAATAAAAGGGAAGGCCACAACAGGCAGTCTTGCTTTCCCACGGCAATAATTTCCCCTCTTACTCCGGCAATGCCTTTGCTTCTTCCAACAACATCGCTCAAAAAAAAAAAAAAAAAAAGCAGCAGCAAGGATTAGTCCATGATAAGACGACCCCCTGGGGCTTGTAATACCCTGGGTGCAGATCTGCACTCGTTTTTTTTATGCTCCTATGAAACTGGCAGATCTCCCTAAAAACAGTCACGAACTACCCAGGACTCATAAATCAAAGGGAGCTGTTTATTTTGTACAGTCGGATCCCGCTACAACGAAATTGACGGGACATGCGAAAAATTTCGTTGAAGCGAAAATTCGTTGAGGCGAAATCTGCCCAACACAGCACGGAAAGGCCAGAAAAATAGCCCCGTATGTTTCCGCATCATTGACAACATAATACAATGTTTAGAAAAAGGAGTGACGCGCAATAATGTCATGTTTATTTGGATAACACACATACCAATGGTTATCTGTTTTTTCACTGCACGCAAAGAACGTGTTACGGAGGGGGGTGAAGATATGCAAAACGTATCGCTGTACAACAAGGCGTGTCCACCGAGCTGATTAATTGCAGATAGCTGCTAGGCCGTGGGAAGCCCCCCTCTCGCTTGTGGCAGGAGCAGTGCCGTTATCTTATCCTCTGACAGGGCACGGCAGCTACTGACCATGGAGTAAGATAAAGAGGAGCGCCGACTGTGGCCCAGAAAAAATCATTCGCGAAGGACGATAATGTCCCTGCGCCACCGGCCGCCCAGCTTTCATTCCCTTTGCTCTCTTCCTCTTTCGCGCCCCTCTCGTCGTTGCACCTTTGTACGTTCCTCTCCCCTTGCTCGCTCTTCGCAGCGGCTTGTTTCCCTTCGCCGCGACACCTGTCTTCTAACATGTCAAACTCTGCGTGCAATCACGAGACGCGCGCAGAATCTAAATCGCGGTGCGCGGCCGCAGTGAGCGGTGGGGTAATCGCACACCACCGTGTATGTGGCGACCGCTTATTCGCCATCAGGGAACGTTTAGTCCGGAATAATCGAGGCGGACTGAATAATATCGATATAACCTAGCAGATCTAAGATCAACTCGTACGACGACAATTTCGGAAGAACCACACAAGAAATGAGCCAGAGTAATATAGCAGACTGCAACATGCACTCTAGCCTGATATTCGGCTTACGGTAAAGCGGTACAGCGCAAAAATCGCTCTTTCTTGGTCGCCCGCTACCCTGGCGTGCAATTAACAATCTATGCTGCTTCTACAAACATGCAACGTTTACGTCCGCAGTTGACGTAGGCGTGCGGCAATGATGCATACACTTCCACACAAGAAATTTACGGCTGCCGCCTGGCCATGAATATGAAAAGGCGCTGTCAGCGTCATTACGCGAGCAAAGAATTTCAAACGCACCTCTTTGCTTCAACCCGCGTCGTAACTTACGGCCCGATGTTTACTGTCACTGTGTGGTTGTGCAATCTTGTCGATGCCGCCAGCGCATACCGCCAGATGCATTGCTGAGCAACATGTTCTAATGATCTGGTTTGTGAAAATGAATTTGTTCTAGAATAAAGAGCGAAGCGGGATAATGACCCACATTGCGTCATAAGAAGTGCTTGCGTGTTTTCTAAAATTATGTTTAATTTAAAATAATTAAATTAAATTAAAATAAATTTGTAACATGTGCTGAATCTACACCTCTCTTATTGTCTTATCTTATTAATGGCGGCATCGACGGAAGTCTCCTCCCTGCATATCGTATCGGCGTGTCGTAATTAACAGCTGCACAACCAGTTGAGGGGTCGTAAGTACTCAGAAATTAGAGAGGGAGGGAGAGAAGGCTAGTGGTGTGTCGAAAAAGCATGAAACATATTGGTACAAAGTGCAGTTGTGATACGGAAACATTTCTCGAAGCGTTCCTCGCGTGTCCCTGGCGTGGTTGTTTTGGCACTACTCAGAACTAGATTGAATTAATGAAAGAAGCAGCTGTTCATGCAATTCAAATCGTTAAGTTGATTTGAAATTCAGTGTTACTTTCAAAACCACCTAGCCCTAATCATCATTTTTCAAGCAACACTCCGCGTTTTACGTGCGCTCTGCAAAAGGAGCAAGCTGCTTTCGACTGTGTGGATGTAGTTCTCTGGAGCGCCGTGCGCTATACAGTAGCGTGGTATGCAGTACTAGCAGTACGCATAATGCAATGCGTGCTGTCGTATTCAGTCCCAAAGGAGAAGAAAAAAAGCTCGGGGCTACACCCCCGCGTGATACGAGCAGAGATACTGAAACAATTTGGCATGTGAGCTCACGGCATAGCATTCATTCCCATTTTGAGCCAGCAAGTTTAGTTTGCAAGTGGCGAGAAGGTGGAGGGCACTTTTAGAATCGCTATTTGTTAGAACTAGTTGGCTTCTGTAATACATGTAGCACACAACAGAATTCCCATTCGCCAATTTACGGAACGTAGTGCCATTCCTGGCCCAAAGTGCGGAAAAGGAAGCGTTTCTCTAGCGGCCATATGTCTGAATGTGGTCGCTACATTTCGTACTCCTGTTCTGCTAACAAATCCTTAACGTATCTTCACCGTACGACAACTTAATTCCGTCGGGTACCAGTTACCCAGGAGGTGCTGTGGAACCAGTTAATCAGGCCCGCAACGGAGGCGAAGCTGCACCAAACAAACCGCCTCCAAAGAATACAAATTCAGCCGGAATGCGCCCCGCCATCGCGCCCCGCGAACTGAGCAGCTCTGGAGCACAGGGATCGCTGCGCCATTCGTAGCGCCATCTACATTGTGATCCACGAGTGCGGGACGTTAAGGGCCCATTGGAGAGAGCGAAGTCGGCGCTCCCGTTTATCTTGCTCCGTGCTACTGATCTTGGCAGGCAAGACGGGCGCACTTGCATTTAACGCAACCGCGCGCTCGCGACTAAGATAGGATGACTTGGCTTCAAGACCAAACACGGAAACACGAGTTCTGCACTTGGCTATGAAGAATGGTAGAAGGAAAACGGCAAGGACAGCTGCTCACAACGCATACATGACGGCGCTGCGCCAGCAGCGGAGCACATTCGTGCGATTTAAACTGGATACGGATTGGCTGTAGCTCCGGCTTGGCGAACCGGGCCTGCACCTCATGTAAAGATGGCCAGCCACATCGTTATTACCACCAAACAATGGCGTCCGCCTATGAGTTTTTTTTTTTTTTGTTTTTTTTTGGGGTGGCGGTGTGGGTGCACCGCGCATGTTTTCGGTGAAACTAAGCGTCCTGAATGTATAAAAAGTTAGATAGCTGGTGCTATGCTTATTTTATTGTAAAATAATTGTTCAAACCCAGCCCAAATCATTGAAAATTTCGTTGAAGCAAAAGCAAGCCTGAGAAATGGTTCGGTGTGGCGAGGACTTTGTTGCGTTGACTTCTATGGTTAGCAGACAGGGAATTGGAAATATTTCGTTGAAGCGGAGTTCGTTGTAGCGGTGCTTGACTGTATCTTTTACATCGCTTTGATGGAAGCAGTGATGGCTTTGTCTCTACCAGGGCAGTCTGGCCATAAGGAGTCAGGTATGCTGGACAGAATATAATCCAACAATCATATTCAAATCAAAGCCAAATGCTGAGTTGAGGTCACTATACGGTTTCACTACATTTTTGCCCCTCTTGTGTGGAAAAAGTACGAAAAGCACTATTCCGAGCACACGTCTGCCTGTTTCATCTGCACTGCCCATTCAAGCATTTCAGTCCACAACTAAGCTGCCATGCTGATGGAGGTACAGACGAAGGCGTGTGCTGGATGGCTGTACTGAATAAAAGTTGGCCATCAGGCCCATACGAGGAAAGGAGCATGCCAAGCTGCCTCCTCAAAACAAGCTCATGTTTGTTTCCCAATACGGCCACCTCTTGCTATTGCCAGGCATGGCACCACTCAACACAACCAAGCTGGCAACACCACATAAGGGGTGCTGCTTGGGAGCTATCATAGCATGGTAACACCCACCACACTGTTTATAATATGTAGTGTGATTGCAATACTACAATAATGTTCTAATTACATCTAACACATTCTTAATAACCCCCCACACCAATGTCTCTAGAAATTAAAACACGCCCTCGGGCCATCCTACCTGGTTCTCCTTTAGACGCCAAATCCAGCGCCGTCGTCAGGTCCCACATCTGGAGAAGAAGAAGAAAGGCATGCCAGTGAGCAACGCACAGGCACTCCGGGTTATGGGACAGTTGATAAGATGCGTCACAGTGCATGCCATGACACCGGTTTCCAAAGCAAGGCCTCAACAAGATCTCACTTTAAAGCTTGTTGATAATGTTACACACTTTACTCTAGCATTCCCCCTTCATGACAATGCATGTATGGTGTTTTTTCACAAACGGTATTGTTAACAAGAACCAAAAAGGGGGGACTGGACTAGCACTTGATCTGCCCCATCTTGCGCAAAGCACATTCGATTACTGATGTCTGTCTCCATGCTTTTTGGCTGCAAATTAAGAGATGTTGCATCACAGGTTCTGCTTTGCATAGTTTATGCAGTTTCCAATCCTTAAAAAAAAAAAAAACATCTTGCAGTGTGACCCATCTATTTTTTTTCAAGTTGCCTACTCAGCAGACTTCTACTGACCCACTTTACCGTGAAGTGCACAGATGAAAAAATGCCACACGCATTACCCAGCTGCCTCTGAAAGTACTGCAGTGACATCACCCTGCCATGAAAGCTCTTTTGGTGCTCTCTCAATCTTCAAAGCATTCGTTTCTATCTTGGTACATATTGATCACTTTATTTTTGGTTGGGTTAAACAATGCTTGCAACCTGTTCAGTTGCACCCAGCGGAATTTCCAGTGTTACCGTCGAAACATCAGCGACTTCGGTGGGGAGGATGATAGAAGGGAAACAGCACTGTTGAGTACAATTTCCTCACAATAAAATGCATACGAATCAGCCGAAAAATCCCACAATGTAGCAAACACGTTCTACACTTTCTGTCTAGTAAGGTCTTAGGCGATGTCCGTAGCTGACTCCACTGTCCTCTCACGAAGTCACAATTGAAATTTAACCTCTACCTTTCCACCAGCTACACAGATATTGTACCTGTATGGCGCCGCTGCTGTGTCCGGTGAAGATGTACCGCCGCGGCCGCGACCCCATCCGGTTGGAGCCCTCGCACTCGTGCACACAGAACGATGTCACGGTCGTCCCGTCCACAGACTTTATCACACAGATCCTGCACAACAGCGCAGACCCAGTGCAGCTCCAGAGTGATCGGGGCTGCCACTGATACGTGCAACCCATCACCAAATGCATGCCCAAACCTAGGCTTCCTTCAGGAGTACTGCGCATTCTTGTTCAAACTGCATGCCAACAAGCTTCAACAAAAATTATTACACCCCATGCCGCGACAGCAAAAGATCAATGTTAGGGTGCCTTATTTTTTAGGGCTATTTGATGCTGACATCACACTCCACTAAAACGTGCATCGCTGAAACATGTCAACAGCAACTTTGTGAGAAAGTGGCTGGTTGAGTCGCTCGAGCTTCGTCTGTATTGGTTCATATCTGCTCTAATTGATTTAACTTTTGTGTCAAACACTGTCACCATTGGGCCTCCTCGATTATCAGTCCCGGATCGACTGCCCGAGACGCAATCCGGCACTCGATTTTCCCATGTATTCCTACATGACTTCGGGTCCGAACACAGTCCTCGGATTGGCCGCGGACCGTCCAGGACTGGTAAATCAAGGATGCCCATTGTTACTGAGCCAAAACAGTCTTGAATGAACCACACTTTCATTTTGGCTGTGTTCCAATGCATGTGCAGAATGGTTACAGCTTAGGAAGGAGTGTAATCAGATGTCTGACGCAGCAACAATTGGAACGGCGCAGTGGTCACTACCACAGACAAGAAACCTTTTAGCAGACGCATTAGCAAATGTGAGTCACAGCTTTGCAAAAATATACATACTTCAATATAAAAATGGAAAGCAACTAACAGATTGAATAAAAGCAGTTGCACAAGCAATAAAATACTTGAAGCACTTAAACAAACTAACGTGTGTCTTTGTTGCACTTTTAATGTACGCACAAAGGTAACACTGGTGTTGTTTTTGAGCTTGGACACTAGAGCAGCGTCACACTTCGTCACGCATCCAGTGCCATCTACTCCTACGCTTGGAACACTCCTCTTTGGGGGAACTGCTAAAACACCCTTGTCATTCAGCTTCAGCAACGTAAGGGCAAGGTTTTGGAGCAATCCCAGCAATGGTGAATTCTTTAGATCCGCATTTTATTTTCACTGTAAAATGCACTCTTGGCTCAATTCCACGCATCGTTTTTGTAAATAAGGGTGCTTTGGTGCCTTTGAGGTTGGCTTTTGAGTGGGGTAGAGCACATTAACCAATAAGTCAATGTTCTTTATTGCACCGACAGTGCCGGTCTGTACGTATCTCGGAATGGGATATAAAATACCTGGCACTGCTGCTGACCTCGGGAGGGCTTTATACAGTGAACGATCCGCTAATATGGCTATGAAGCTGTTGAAAGGGGAATGTGGAGTGCATCCTTTGTCTCCATGGCCCCATTAAAGGGGCCCTGCAGCACGCTCCGAGCAGTGCAGGTAAACCTGTGTGACATTTAGATTGCACTGCCAGGAATACCTGAGCCCAATATGACACATGTACTTGAAGCAGTAAGCTCACAAATCTCAGGTGCTGGGAAACCAACCGCGCTCTTTCCAATTTCCCTCATTATGTCATTACATCGGTGGCTGTCCATGTTGGCTGTTGCTGGTAAACGTCACGTCTTATTAAAGGTCATGAGTGAAATTATGAGTGAAATTATATATTGATTAACCCTTTCACTGTCACTCCTGAGATAACCTGGACAACACGTGCACACCCCCTGCCCTGCATGAGTACGCATGGGTTGTCTTTTTACTTTTAACTCCCTGCCACTCCCAGGTCAACTGGTGTAAAATGAAATACTGTGGACGTGTGGTGACATCTACTGATAAACAGGTGGAGCCCATATTTCATCACCTTCATTACTTTGTCTTATCTCAGCAGCATGGCTGCGTTGGCTGTGGTGAGCCAGATTCGGCCAAAGTTGCAAAGGGAGTCTCACTGCCTACGTGTCAGCTGTGAGGTGCTGCTTGAAGTGGTGCCCCGTTTCGAACAATATCGCACTAAAAAGTTTTCCAAACGCACAGACGTTCTAACTAGTGGGTTCTGTAATTTCTGCAACTATTTAGGTGTCAATTTGTTTCTACTCCACATAGCTTTTTTGTTCGATAAGGTAATCCTGAATGAAGTGTTTACATGCCATGCACAGCCTTGCAGAGCATTACGACCCTGAAGTTCTTGCCAAACGAACCTGAAGAAAAAAAAAACCCCGACAGGGAGGGAACACAAGCCATAAAAAACTTGTCAGAGGAAGGGTGAAATTTATTTCCCACCACTCAAAGTTGTTTCCAAAAAATATATTCTCACGTAACCAAGGACGACACGGGCTTTCTTCAAGGGACAAAGATTTGTTGGAGCGAACTTGTACTCTGCAAAAACTCAGAGAAAATACAAGCGGTGTAGAAGCAGTCAACGAAGTGACATGCGCAGACTGGTGTCGGTGAATCGAATTCCCCGGTGTCTTCTCAAACCGTCAAATTACATTGAGAACACTGGTTATTCTAGTCTAGTAACGACGGGGCAAAACAGTCTCCCCATCAAATGAGATAACCTGTGCGGAAATAACAGAACACAAAATAGAAAGAATAAAACAGAAAAGAAAGAATAGAGCACACACTTTGCTTGGCACACAGATAACACAATTGGGTGCGGCCGGGCGGTCAAAACGAAACACACAAGTAAACAAACCCAATGCATGGTTCACGGCAAAACAAAAAGAAAAAAGGAAATTTTTTTTTTTTTTTTTCTTTTTTATCTCGCATTCCCGGTGACGATACAATCGTCTTTGGTGGTTTGCACCAACCTCTCTATGCCTGAGCCTGTGATATTGGAGATCTCCCGGTTAATGTCAACCCCTTGGGGATCTTTAATATGCGCACCACAATCACGATTAGCTTTTTACCTCCACCTGAATTTCGATGGGCAGAAATTTAGATGGGTAGAAAGTTAGATGGGCAGATGAGATCAAGAAGTTTGCGGAGATATAATGGTCGCAGTTAGCACAGGACCGGGATAATAGGAGATTAATGGGAGAGGCCTTTGCGCTGCAGTGGACGTAGATAGGCTGGTGATGTGATGATGATGATGAATAGGAGGTACTGCGGCCAGGACAGAACCCGCGTCTTTGTGCTAAGCGAAGCAACACCATAGCCACTGAGCCACTGACACTGAATGGATGGAGTTCGATAATTCTTGCAGGAGAAGATTTCTGGGACAATGGACTTTACCCAGAAATGCATCCTGAATAGTGGGTGGCAAGTGTTGTCCCTTTGAATGCAATCTCCCAACGCAGCAGAAGTGACCTGTGGGGGCAAGTCCGAAGCCCACTGACTGCCCATCCCAGCCCACAGAGGACGTGACACCCACCTCTTGCCGGAAGAGGCGAAGCGCACGTACAGCTGGTCCGTCTCGGGGACCACCTTCTGGATGAAGACCTGCTCGTCGTCCTGCTCTCCGTACGGGCCTGCAAGGAGAAGGACGGAGAGGGAACATTCTTCCACCATACGTGCAGAACAGCCTTCAACCAGGAGGCGACCTCCAAGAGACCACACTGCGGTGGACTGTAAACATTCTTTCGCATCCCAGCCGTCAACAGGGTGCAGGCTGATTTGTTGCAGGTGTCTCATCCAGAGAAAAAGTGCATCCAAATGCGGAAAAAAAAAAAAAAAAAAAGCGCAAGGGGAGGGAGGAAATAAAGGACACACAGGACACTGCACTGTGTCCTTCGTTTGCTTTTTTTTTTTTCATAATGGCTACCCCTGAAGTGCATGCTAAAGCTCAGTTTTTCCAGCACCCACTTGCCTATAGGGTTAGAATTTGACACAGTGCATGTGCTCATAAAACCTGCTCAGCTGTGCGTGAAGAAACAAGTCAATATTATAACCGTAAAATGGCTGAAAATCAAAATCTCGGTCACTAGGGAAACATCAAATGACACTCCAGACTACCAGGACATTGTTACAGTCGTTCATGAGGCCCCTGTTAAGGGCACACGGTTATTTATTATTTAAGCTGTACAGATGCATCGTGGCTCTGGAATTCTACAAGCGGAGCAACCCTTATCGATAAAACCCTGTTTGCGTGGCTGGAAGCAACCTGCGCTTTTCCAATGCCCCCTTTTCATCTTGCATAAATGTCCTAAGTATTTATTTCTTCACATTTTCCCCCCCAACTTCCAATCCTCTGAATTGGTTGCTTGCACCAATACAAACTAAACTACAGAACCAAAACCGGGGGAGACAAAAAAAGCAACATCCAGTGCTAATTCAGGGTCCCCAAAAATGTACAGGTGCCCCTAAAAGTAAACGGAGCACGGGTTGGGGATTTTGAGGGGATTTCTCCGCCATGTGCCTAGCCAGCGACCTCTAAGTGACTTTTCAAGAAAGTCATTCTAAAATAAAATCGGGCCGCACATATTCCATTCATGCTGGCAGCCGCATAAAATAAAAATTATTCTTATTTCACAAAGCCATGCTCTGTTTACTTTTTGGGACACCTGTACATGCAAAATGCTAGTTGTATCTGAAGCGCTTTTCCCAGTTTTTTTTTTTCTCAACACTAACTTTTTACACCATGAGTCGACTGCTGCCTAAAATATGTGGTCATATTACTGCAGCTCCTTGCTGCAATTGAAAGCTTATGAATCAACTAGAGCAACAAAAAAAAAGACAAATATATTACTTTTCTTTTACGACTACAAGCTATCGCACACCTGGGCATTGACGGAACACTGAAATAATCCACGCCACTAGAGGTACGATTTTTCAAGTGTGCCGAAATGGTGTTTCTACTTCCCCACCTCCACTAAACTTCACCTAACTATTAGTGTGTTGTTACTTGATGCTAGGTACAGAAATAGTTTTTGCAACGGCAAAGGTGAAATTGCTGCTCCTTCCTATACCTGCGTGAAGACTACTTGGGTGCAGAGGCTCAACTCTAAATGTTCGCCGCATGGGCAACACTTTGTCGTGACGTTTTTGTAGTCGACAAGATACACTCAAGGTCGCAGTTAAAAAAGAACAGAAAGTATTTGTAGTCGGAACGATAACCTCAGGGTCATGGGTGAAAAAAGAGCAGACAAAAAGCCCCCTGACCGCAGTCGTTGCCGGCCGGGTAGCTGGCCGAGGGCTCGAGGTCCTCCAGGGAGACCACCTTGAAGGAGGCCAGGGGCGTCGACCCCGGCTGCGTCGAGATCATGCCCCGGAACCGGGTCACGCTCCACGTCCGCACGTGGCTGTACTCACTGCACACTGGGGGGGGAGGGGGTTTTGTTTAAACCAGTGGTTCTCAAATGGGGCCCACGGACCCCAGGGGGTCCGCGATAGCATTTCAGGGGTCCGCGAAGCTTCCTGCCAAATGTTTCACCCGCCATTTTTCTCTCGATTTTGCCAGCATTTGCTTGCAAAGCAAAAAGGTGGATCCGCTGGATTAAATGTACATTTAGCTTCTCCGCGTGGCACATATTTTGACATCTGCATTTTGTCCAACACGCCAGCTATGAAAGCCAAGAAAAAAACCCACAAAAGGCAGCATATAGGTGTCTAGAAGACTTACAGGTTCAAGTACAAATTGTTTGACGTTATGGCACAGATCAACATACGCTCCATCGTGGGGTCCCCCATCACTATCGCAAGCCCAAAAGGGGTCCCTGGGGCAGTCATGGCTGAGAACACTGGTTTAAACCATGAGGACATCACCGCTCCACCATCAAAACTGTGCACTGCAATGTAGAGCTTCAGCATCCACTACTTGTTACGATGACAACCATCTGACCAGTGTGTTTCATCAATGCGGTGGTCTCACTCCTTCTGGGTGTGCAGCCAAACTGCACCACGGCTAGTGTATCATTAGAAAGGCAAAACTTGTCAAGTAGCAAATGATGGCAAACATCGTCGTCGTCAGCCTATCAATGCCCACTGGAGGGCAAAGGCCTCTCCCATTAATCTCCAATTACCCCGGTCTTGTGCTAACTGCGATCAATTTATCCCCGTAAACTTCTTGATCTCATCTGCCCATCTAACTTTCTGCTGCCCCCTGCAACGCTTACCTTCTCTAGGGATCCACTCTGTTACCCTTAATGACCAACGGTTATCCTGCCTTCGCATTAAATGCCCTGCCCACACCCATTTCTTCTGTGTCCTTAACACGCGTCTGTTCCCTGACCCAATCCGCTCTCTTCTTGTCCCTTAATGTTACACCTATCATCTTCCGTTCCATTGCTCGCTGAGTCGTCCTCAGTTTAAGTTGAACACTCTTAGTAAGCCTGCACAAACAACAGGCTGCTATAGAATGGCCAAGAAGAAAGCAATACACTAGCACGCAAGATTTACAAGGCTCAGTGCAGAAGAACAACGTTTTGCATACACTCATTTTCCCACCATCTAAAATGCGGCTGCTTTGGCTGAGAACTTTTTTTTAGTTACTTAGGTCTAGAGATGGCAACCATGCACACATTAGTTCCTTACGCATGCAACTCAGGGAAAGAGGTACCATACACCGGAGGATGAGGTACTTCTCGGAGAGGACCACCCGGGTGACGGGGCTGCGGTGGACGGTGAACGTCTGGAAGAGCTGCGGCCCGTGGCCCACCGTCTCGGGGTGCTGCACAATCACCCGCACCGTGCCCGAGCTCGTGCCGTACGCTATCTCGATCCAGTTGCCACACAGGCCTGCAGGTCAGTCCCAAGGGGAACGTTGGGAGAAGTGGTTAGGGCACAACTAATGACCCTGTTGTCCATTTCATGTCAGAAAAGCCAATCGGATTCATTGTGATGCTATCCATTAATGCCAGGAGTAAAACCAATTTATTTCAAGTTTGCCATGTTCCTCTTTCATTAAAGAAGGCATAACAACAGCGGCACCCAGGTAATAGGCTTTCTCTTACAATGTGGAAATGAGTGAGAAACACTTCTCACCAAGTTATATCACTCAGCTTTGCACTGACGAGTTTAGCACTGCTGATGAGCACTGTAATTCTTTTTACCTTTTCATCACCACCTTTACCCCTTCACCTTTTTGTCGTTGCACCCTGTTCTTCTATGACTAACAGCCTTTATTATTCAGCCTCACTGGGCATCTAGGCTTAACCGTAGCGTGGCTGTAACACTAAGCATAACAACGCACCAAGCAATGTGAAAATCATTGTCTGTCAAGCTGCATGTACTGGTTGACAACGACCCGCCGCGGTGGCTCAGTGTTTAAGGCGTTGCGCTGCTGAGCACGAGGATGCGGGTTCGATTCCCAGCCGCGCGCGGCTTTTCTGATGGAGGCGAAAAGCAAGAACGCCCGTGTGTCCGAGATTTCGGTGCACGTTAGAGATCCACTGCAGGTGGTCAAAATTAATCCGGAGGAGCCCTCCACTACGCTGAGCCTCATCACCTGCATTGTGTGAGCGCGTTAAACCCCACAATCAATCAATCAATCAATCAATCAATCAAATCAACTGGTTGACAAGGCAGAATGCATGTGCATGCTGTACTCTACCCTCAGTTTTCTTATATAACTTTCAACCATCACTCATCACTTCAGAGAGGACTTTATCCCGGAAGCGTACAGCTAGATAAAAGGAATGCTGTGGAGCTGCCAAATGACATCTAGAAGACATCCTGCAAACGCTTCCCCTCCACTGCCATCGGCTCACTTCGCCCAGTAAGACTGAGTTAAAGCTGACAAGCTGCATCGTTCGTCCGTTCTGGGCCAACGACGACAATGCACGTAACAAAGGGCAAAGCGAAGGACCGCTTCACTCACTGGTCTTGGGCGTGAGGTAGACGCTGATGGCCGTGATGGGGTCGGTGGACGGGTCCCGGTACAGCTCCGTCACCAGCAGGTCATTGTCCTTCATGCGCAGCGGGAACTTCTGCATGTCTGCGTGTAGCGGGGCCGCCGCAAAAGAGAAGAAAGAACCCTCTTTTCACTCCACCACGCAGCTGAAGTGCCAGTGTGGACTGCCCTGGACAATGGCTGCTCATACCAGCACTGTGAATGGGCTTCGGCTGCCATCTTGGTTGGTTCAACCAGGCTGACATCGCCACTCGCAAGTGAGCCCCACTTTTACACCAAGTGACTGTGGTGTGAATCGAGAGCAGAGCAGCACCTAGAAGACTTGGCCACAAGGTGTGGCACTGAGACGATGCCAGCGCTAAAACATGGTCAAGGCAGTGCATGCAAGAAGACACAACGCAGCTTCCCATTTTAACATCTTTCCAAGCCTGTACACGTACAAGTGCCGGGCCTGTAAAATGAATCAATACACACGCCCCAGAAGGCCAAGACCATGCGTATGCAATGCCGCTTTTTCTTCCGTTCTCTCCAGTAACGTTTCACAGCTGTGGAAATTTTTCATTTCTTGAGAAATCAAAAGTGCCCTTCTGAGCTTGCGAGTTCCTGTACATGGGTTAGCTACCACACTGCCACGTTTAGAAAGGCCCAAGCTCGCCTTCACGTCCAAGTTGCTCTGTTATGCAAGGAAATCAAGTTCCTGCCTTCATAAATATGAGAGACTACTTGTAGACAGTGCTGCAGTTAAATTGCACTATCTTTTTTTCTCAATCTGTCTCCCGGACCAGCCACAGTAAAGAGAGGGTCTTTCTTACTGGCCACTGCCCAGTGCAAAAGGAAGTGACTGTCAGTTAGCGCTTCTGTAAGTAGTAACACTAGCACGGCTCTTTCAAAAGATGTTTTCCTGAGCCAAGCCAACTATGGCTCGCGTACAAAAATCAACAGTGGGGCTATTGTCAATCGGTGCTTCAAGAAGAAAACGTACCACAGCAAAGAGTGTACCCGTCTAATTTTTCCCATTGCTGCGTGGCTTACTATTCTCAGGGAACAATGGTCAATGGTTCGAGTTGGAGACAGCAAACTATATTCTCTGCATCGGTGAAAACAGTGACAACTATGATTTGAGATCACTGAACCCCCCAATTCCCCGGCTGTGCTACTGATGACAATATGGCAGTGCCCGACATTAAAATCTCCACAACCGCAGCAATGGAACTGCAGCCTGCACTTCCCTCAATGTCAGGGGGCCTCACCGATGTAGTAGATGGAGCCGTTGCTGCAGCCCAAGAGCAGGATACACGAACCGGCCGTGTCGAAGCTGGTGATGGGCACCACGTCCTGGATCTGCATGTAAAGGGGGAGGGGGGTAGTAGTTAGAAGAAGAAGGACTCTGCTGTTTAACCACCCACAAAGATAGTCAGAGGAATGAAAAAAAGGAAAACATCTACTTTGCTAAACCCGATGGAAACTCAAAGTCAAGAGGCCTCTTCTTACCCCGCCCGAAAACTTCTACGTAGACACATTCGTGCTACTGTAATATGAGTACAAATGGGTAAGACTGTATACAAGAAGAGTGTCAGGCGTAGGAACAGACGCACACACGACGACACACACCGCCGATGCTTGCCGGCATCCCCCGGCACCCACGTCTCCGTGCACCTAACGCCATCTCTTGGCCCTCTGCAGCACTACCTGCCCCCTAACAAAAGAGAGAGGGAGAGTGTGGCCTTTAGAGGAGAGCATCCAGTGAGAAGGCACAACGTCTTTTAATCGCGCACTGGGCTGCCTTCAAAGGGCTGTTTGCTTTCCTCTTTTATATGCTCACCAAGTGCCATGAAAGGCAGTGTGAAGAGCGCTGAAAAAAATAGACAGCACCTGATGCCTGCCTGAGAAAGCTTCCCGGTGCACCAAAAGCCCACATTACCCTTTCAACTAAGTGGCAGGCACTCAGGTCAGTTGGCACGCAGTTCCCATCCACTCTCAATCAGCACTGTGTGTATATGCGCCAGATGGCACTTCAGACCCATCCAGCAACTCACTGGCAGTGCCAGTTGAGCCAATCCCCTGATCAGATGTGGTTTGTCCCTACCGGCAGAGAATCGTAGCTGAGTGGTCACGGTGCGCGCTCCAAAAGCAGCGGAGCCCGAGTTGCCTACCCAACCAGCCTCAAAGTGACCTTTAGTCCCCGTTTCAGTGTGCACCCCAGGTGTTTGAGCGAGCCCCCCCAGCGAGTTCCCCTCCCCTCCCCCTCGCCCAAACACGGAACGTGAAGGTGCACGTAGCGTACCTGCCAGTGCTGGGTCATGGCGTGCCAGACGCCCACCTTGCCCAGGTGGCTCAGGGCCACCAGCTGGCTCCCGATGAAGAACAGGCTGTCCACCGGAACGCTCAGGTGGAAGATGCCTAGAGCGAGGGGAGGGGAGGAACACGGGCCGGGGTTCAGAGTGAGGGGGCAGACTCAAGCACCCGTTAAGCTGCGCTTACTTCAGAATTGGAGTGCAGTACTTCACAGCATCAACACTGAAACACAAAATCCCACAACAAAACCAGCATACGTGGAAGAACTCGTGGCTGGGCATGCCAGTTATGGTCTAAAAACACGATAAGCAGTGCAAATAAATGACACGTCAAAAAAGAGGACATGGACAGTCACTATGGACGGACAGGCAAGATGGATGGGCAGTTGGAAGTGCAGCGCTTGCCCGTGTCCTCTCTTGCGCGTCGTTTATGTGCACTAGTTACCGTGTTCTTAGACCACACGTGGGGTACCACCTTGGCTCAACCTGTGACTGATTACGAAATGCAAGACATGCCCAATTATGGTGTCCCCATTTCCTTCCAGCCTGTTCTCTCCCTTCTACATCCCCTGGTTAGCATTCATACAAGTACACAGGCGTATGTTGCCTGATTAGGAACAGAGAACTACTGGGGCCTGGATGACTGTGTTCTACAAGTAAACAGCCCTCAATAGTGCTATCTTCGACTTTCTGTCGTACGAGTCAATAGCAGCTGGAGGATGTCGGAATGACTCCGAACCTGAAGCACCACTTCAGAAGACTTGTAGCGAGGCAGCCTTTGGCAAAAAATAGATCGCAAGGAAGGGAATTTGTGATTATTAAGCCTGCTTCATGCATCCTAGGGGCAATGTGATTGTAGACACCACCTCCAAACTTTTTACACATGTGGAATAACTGCAGGACTGGTTGCAACCCCAACAGGAGATAAGAAAAGTTGGCAATTGTAGTCCAAAATAATCTGGAATCCTGAGCTTCTCACGGCATAGGACGACATTGCAATGTGCAGTCCAAAGACCACTGAAGACTTTGTTGGTGAAGCCAAAATGAACTCAAGGTAGGCAGCGATGGGTGCGACAAGCTGCCATCGATGGCAGAAACCCCGAATGCTCCCAACATTCTCTGCTGCACTGCAAGTTCCCGCAACAAGATCACTGCACACTTTCATGCATTTCATACAAGGCCTGCCAGGTACATCGAGGGCAGAAGAGTGGAAATGAACATTATGGACATCTTTGAACACATAGACAGCAAGGTTTCTCTTCATCCATGTTCAACTTGTTTTAGATCATATGAATATTTCGCGTCCTTTCAAGGAATTCAGAAAAAAGAGAGCAAAAGCGAAGTGGAGAAAGAGTTGTGGCGGCAGCGTTACCGATCTCGGCGCGCCCGTTGCCCTCCTGTGCGATGCTCCAGAGGCGGACCTGCGACCCGTAGGCCACCGCCAGCATCTTGGCCCCGCTCTCCGGCGGCTGCGCCGACGCCGTCGTCACCACCTTGGCGTTCAGCGCAATCCGCTCAATCACGGGCTCCAAGTAGGGGCTGGTGAACGCCAGCTGCCACCCGGTCGAGTCCTTCAGCCTGAAGGGGTCCCGGGAAGAGAAGGGCACGGACAGTTTTACTTCTAGCAACTTTTTTCTTTCTCCCCGTGCAAAGTCGACTGTGCACGCCCCCTTACAAGTGGATGGCAAGTACAAGGCATCATATTCCAGGAATCAGCCCTAACTGGCGCGGAATGACAATCGCTGCGGTCTACCCGCGGGGTGAGGTTACCGTACCTGTAGCAGCTGACAAAGTGGGCGTAGGAGACGGCAATCCAGTTCTGGTGGCCCTTGACCATGCACACGCGCATGTTGTCCGGCCAGGAGGACACGGCTGCAATCGTGGGGAGAAGGGGAGGAGGAGAGAGCCACCTCGGTGCTCAGGACTTGTACCAGGCACTGACAGGAGAGAGCCTAATCCCACCCAACACTGATGACCATCACTGTGACAGTTTGCTTCGACATTTCCGTAGGCAACACGGGCTCTATGTGCGTCCCTCAATTATGCAAGCAGGCTTCCTACACTTAGCAAGTAGCTTTCTCCTTTCGACTTGTACGGTGCAACCAGTACCGCTGAGGGTTGGCACAAACATAAGTGGAGATAAACAAACCTGAACCCTCAACCGAGGTTGAGCACACTTCCGCACTGTTGAGACTCAACTACCCGTGCTCCCGCCCATTTGGGAAGTAGACTGAAACGGGCAATTTCCAACTGAGTGCACCACCCTAACAACTGTTGCGAGGCAAATGTATGTTGACATCACTAAAATTTTCCGTGCAAAAATATTCTTCACAATATTCTCCACATACCCTAGCATGTGTGCATTTACGCCTATCACTGCAAAAAATGCCCCGCAAGGGTGTGCAGCATGTAATAAAACAACACGGGTACATGTGCCTTCCAGCAAAGATAACCCTTCGTCTGTAATAAATGTTCCCAATGCTTCAAACGGTAAAACTGCGCTGCTAATTAAATGCGCAGCAATTGCCACGGAGCTTCTGAAGTGTGAAACATTTGTGCACCCTCGCAAAGTACTAACTCCAGAATCCTCATTTTCTCAGGAAACCTTTGAAATGGTACACCAACTCCGCACCAGGGGAACGGTATTTTAGAGCGCACCTTTGTCTCACTGTCCCAAGACAAACACTATGCTTACACACACACTCAGAAGTTTGGGTTTTTGGACAAACACTGCACAACCCAACCCAACCCAACCCACCAAAGGTGAATGTAATCAAATCACAGCCCACTTCTCCAGTTTTTTTGGGAATCCAGAGTCTATATGTATATATAGTTTTTATGCTAATTAGTAAACTTCCGAAAAAGAAAAGAAAGAATCGCACCCTTATCAACACTGGCAATGACAACGCCACTCACCCTGGGGTGCCCAGCCGTTCTCCTCCCGCATCCGTCGGCCGAAGTCCGCGGAGGAGTTGCGCGAGTGCTGCTGCTGGCGCAGGTCCAGGGAGGAGGCGCGCGAGTGCCCCCGCACCCCACCCGCGCGCAGGTCGGAGGAGCTGCGCGACAGCTGCGGGGGCAGCGTGGAGGAGGAGGAGGAGGAGGGGGCCTGGCGGGCATCCAGCGATGGGTTGCGGGAGTGTCCGCACGAGGCCGGTGGCCGGGAGCCCACCGCCTCGGGCATCACGCGGAACACCGAGCCGGGACGGGCATCTGCCGTAGTGGAGGGAGAATAGGGAGAAATTGCATGTCTTGGCACCCATACAGGTAGCAAAAACAAAGTACAGTAACACAAAAGGATCTCAAATTATGGAGGTTTAACCCTCTGTGGTCCGGAACTTTTACCCACTTTCCGGCCGTTCCGGTCCGCAGCTATTTTGCCAGTTTCTGGCGCCGCAAAGAAAAACGCAAACTGTGCAACACGAAAAACTCGCAAGATGTTACCATAATTTCTTTTGCATTCTGCTTGCAACTCCTTCACCGATATTTGAGCAGCGTGTGAAACCGCTCGAAGCATTCTCCTGGGTGCAGGCCAGGGTTGTTACTGCAGGTTTTGCAGAAAATTAGTTTCCCTCCTGCCTCCTTTTGTTGCATCGCTACAAGTACCACCCTTTTGCTGTGGTCTGGGAGTCGTAGATGAAATGGCTCTTCCACTAGCCTTTTCGTTCCATACATGCAGACGGTGCCTCACTATTTGCTTAACCCTCTATCCCACCCGCCGAGATAAGTTGCGCCGACTATCTCCAGGTTTCCCTACTCTTTTTGCATGATTCTGCACTGTGTGCACCTCCAAAGTACTATGACATTGAAACCTCTAGAAGCCGATCCCAAAAAGCTTTGCTGCACATTTCATTGCTCATTTGACCAACACTGCGTAGCTCAGATGCAAACAATGCCGTTCTGCCCTCACCCGTCAGTTCTTGCACTCCCTTTTGTCGAATCTGCTTGCACAACAACTATGGAGGCACCAATTCGCGTCAGAAAGCTCATGATGCTTTTTAAACACCACGTAGAATGCACGCGTTAGAATATGCGGCCATCTTAACTCAGCGAAAGCACGATTGAATAACTGACATAAACTGCAAGTGCAAACTGTGACTTTATGATATCGATCAACACATGCTCCATCGTGGTGTCCCCCATATTGAGCACCAAAAGGGGTCACCGGGCCAGTCATGGCTGAGAACCACTGATCTGCACAGTGCTGTCTCCACCGCTATCATGGTCTTCGTCACTCACTTCTTCTTGTCATCACTAACTGGTGAGGCACGCAATTCTCTTCCTCACCGAAGTCATTGGCACTCTCGCTGAGTACACCATTGTAGAACACGCGCAATGAGAAAGCGGCCATGCTTCTCAGCGAACAGCGCACACATGAAAACGCTCTGGAATCCAGAAGGCCCGTGCTGAACATTGTGCTGCACCCTAGTGCAAAAAGAAGAAAACTTCACACGTATCCCTCCGGAGATGGCGCATCATGCGTACAAAGAATGTGAACGCGTCAAAGTGAGAAAGACAGCGAAATTTAAACTTGAACACCAAAGTCAGGTGTGGCCCGACAGCGGACCCCTACGGCCATGTTCCGTTTGCCCCGACAACAGACCACAAAGGGTTAACATGCCGAGACTACACCTGTGTTACGAGACAAGCCATAGTGCAGGGACCTTCAATGTGCACCAAAACCTTGACACACTCATTTTTAGCCTCCACCAGAAAAATAAATGGCTGCGCCTTAAGCCACTGAGCCACCATGGCGGATAAAAAAATAAATAACTACACATGCCACAACAACTACACGCCTAAGAAGGGTTCACATCGACTCTTGTCGACGTGCAAAGAGTGTCAAAGAGAAGCACCTGGGCCCTATTAAATGCAAACTAGTTTAGTAAATCTAGCCCCAGTTTGCTCATGCTGGTTCATGATCTCAACTAACGTAAACACAAATTTTGCTCCCTTTCAA
The DNA here is from genome assembly GCA_013339765.2 of Haemaphysalis longicornis. Lineage (NCBI taxonomy): Eukaryota > Metazoa > Arthropoda > Arachnida > Ixodida > Ixodidae > Haemaphysalis > Haemaphysalis longicornis. The sequence goes on from CM023452.1 coordinate 17,154,688, forward strand.
AATGGAAAATTTGAGCGTACAGGTAACCTGCACTTCCATGCTGCATACCCAGAGAAACAAAAGATACCACCACATTTTTTTCCCCCCAATTGACCGCATAAAGTGATCTTCCTGTTTTCAATAAACAAAGTATGTTATGTCTTCATGGACAACAAGCCTGCGTAGGGTTGCCACCTTTCCTGCAAGACAAAAACTGGCCCTTGGAGGGGAGGGGGGGGGGGGGGGGGGGGGTGATATAGAAGGTTCAGTTTGTGTTGAAAGAAAGACTTGATGTGCTTTTAACATGCAGTGCCATTTATTGAAGCGTCTTCCAAGAGCAAAATCATTATAATGCGTTGTGCTGAAAGTGGCTCAGATTTCGGTTATTGCTCTGACTGTGCTGCATTTAAAAGTAACCGCACACACTTCATCCATTAAAAGCTCTTCTTTGCGTCTGAATCCACCAAACGGACGTAAAAAGTATGCAATTCATATGACATAATAGAATTGATATTCATATATACATACACACTCAATACTACGCAATACTTGTAATACTAGCCACCCGCCCACGGCAGCAGCATTTCGTTTGGTTTTTCCTCCTATCAGTGCCCCCCAATCTTGGGGAGTGCACTCGCCCAAGTATTTTTTGCTTCTCGTGCGCCTTTGTGCAGCTTGCCAACACACATTATCATCACAGTTGCTGAATTGACGCTTATAAAAGGCCAGAAAGTAGTAATCACAGCACAATGGCCAAAAAACAAAAAAAAAAAGGCCAATGTACGGACCGGCAACTGGCCCGCTGTCTAGAAAATTCGTAGGGCCAGTCGAAAACCGGGTGGGTGGCAACCCTAAGCTCACCAGTGGCCATAAAACATAATGCCTGTAATACATAGGTTAAAAAGAACATCCCCTCTACCTGATTCCTCTCAACAAAAGAAAAGGCAGCCAAAAGACATTTCAGGGGACGAAGTATACTTTGAGCCTTTTGGAGCAACTCAAGGAGCAGGGATAATGCTGTTGTGGAGCAGCTTTAGAGCAATAAAACGTAAATTTCGTACCAGTGAAGTCCTTTTTGGAGCAGATTTCTGGTCAAACATCTTTTGTGTGCAATTTTTATTTCGTATAACCACACAAACAAGAAAATTTACATGGTTTTTACTCGATCATTACTGAGCCAACCATTTTCGAAAGAGTTAGGAAAACACCCCATACGTCATCATAATTAAAACATGACAGCTGACAGAGCAATGTACTAGTATAAGAGAAAACTAGAGGTAAGCGATGCTCTCAATAGGTACCACTAACTAGACTTCAGAAAAATGAAAAATCATCCTGCAATTACAACATGACCGCAGTGATAACAAACAAACAAAAAAAAAAAAACAAGAGAAAACCAGAGTTTGGCAAAATGGTCCCTTTCACACCAAAGATTACAAGTTTACCGTTATTCTACACCCTTAACAAGACTTCCAGACAAATGAAGTTAAAAAAAAATCTAAGAAATTAAAAGAAGAATAAAACCAAGAGGAAACAAGAGATACCTCAATGCATTGCGTAACTAACCTGACTAGACTCCAGAGAAATTAAAAATAAACGTTAACGTCAACAACACACGAGAGAAAAAAATACCCTAGTGTGCATATTACCTGCAGTATTGGTCAAGTAATTGCATGCTTCTATCAGCGTAAAAACACACTGCCCAACTACGTTGTGTGTTTACAGATAACAAACACAAACACAGATAATGACTGTACCGATGTTTATGAACCTTTTTTTTTTTCCCTATGAGCACAAACAGCCAACGTAGCAGAGGTAGGGAGGGCGGAGGGATGCAGAGAGAAAAGAAAAGCGTTGCCATACTGCAAGCGACATCTACAAAGCCGATTACTTGCAGACCACTTCCAGCTTAACACCAACTCCCCTCTGGCTTGTGCCAGGAGCGTGCCTTTTATCTCATCTTGTTGGAGAGGCAGGGCGGCATGTAACCTTTGAAAAGGCAAACACACTCGCGATAAGATAAGAGTGGCAGAAGGGGGTGAAACTGAAATGAAAAACTATTGTATTTTCTTTGTATTGTATTGTATTTTCTGCTTTCGACAATAAGCAAAAATACTGCTGTAGTGGTTGCCTGACAATGCGTTGCCTGAATATGCGCATTACCGGCACCCTAAGTTCAGTCCCAAGTCTTGCAAAAGCACACCGCTACAGAGAGAGAGAGAGAGAGAGCAGGAAATTGTAACGAACGACGCAGAGCGCAGTCTTTTATAGAGTCTGCTGGGGTGTGCCACATCGTAAGTGACAGCTGAATGAATGAGTCCCAACTGATACCAGCGCAATGCGACTGGCACTGAATATCATCTCACAGTTGCACCACACTCTGCAGCCCCGCCTGGGAGCAGTTCTGGTGCAACCCTGCCTCTTGGAGCAGGATGACGCAGGAAGAGTGTGCACTGGGGCAGAGTGGCGCAAATGGCGCAACACTTTGACCCCTCCACGTTGCCACACGGCAAGTCACATCTGCCTAGAGAGAAAGCTGCTACGACTAAGGAGCTTCCCTCTTGATGTTGTCTGATGCTCTGCGGCATTACTACTTCCATACAGCAGCACCTGACCTTGGAAGTGCAAGGGTACTCGTGACTTTAAAGGAGCCATGAAGACAAAATACAAGTTGGGTTTATTAGGAAGACTTCTTAGTCCCGATAACAATGATACCAATATCATCGCAATCTTCAAACAAATAACGGAGATATAAAGAAAACGTGTGAAAGGCAGTCGCGACCCCCTAGCCAATTTCCCGCAACCTTTTCATATGACGTCACAGAACCTTGTTTGTCGATGGGCGGCACGCCTACTGACCTGTCGCGACGACACATGACGGACTTCTTAATGGGGCCTCTAGGTTCCATTTGACCGCATCACTTGAATGCCAACGTGCAGTTAACACACTGAAAATTAAGTGTTATTGTTGGCCCGTACGACGTCATTCTTGCTCATAACACGTCACTGTGCCGCAAAATATGAAAGTTTTTAAATACTTCTTGCTTTTTCTTTTGTTTAAAAAAAACATCTTTTGTGGCTGTAATGGAGCTGAGTGAGATACTGAAGCCTAGTTCTTTCAAATTGAACGAAGCTGTATTTTCTCTTCATGGCTCCTTTAAGGATAGGCTAACGCTGTGTCAAAGACTGAAGAGCAAAGCTTCACTTTCTTTTGCTCTTCACAATCACCTGGTAAGAACAGGGTGGGGAAGAATGCTGTGACAACTGCCGTGAAGCACACAGTGCGTGCAGCGTGCACTGCAGTGAAGCTGCACTTGGGGACAAAATAGGATAACCACTCCCACCCTACCTTTGCACATGCGCATTGCAAACTATTGGTGCGGGCTTTACTCGCAAAAATACAACACTGCCGCAGTGCAGTCAAACAATGAAGGACCTCAGGAAGAATGAGTGTGCACTACCCAGAAAGTCACCAAGGTGATGCACGGCTTTGAAAGAGGACACCAAAGATGAAAAAAAAAAAGAAATGGAAAAAGTAGCACAGTCATTGTTTTATTGCACAGAGGAAAAGCGGTAACTTCAAATTCCTCTCTCCTTTTTTTTTACCTAATCATGGTCATGTGGCGTTTTGTTTGTGTGTTGATGCCTGGCATTTAATGACAATTGTTTGAGAAAAAAACAGTGGGCCAATATTTGTGTCCACATTCTGCCAAGTTCAGACATATCAACCACCGTAAATACACCACAAGAAGTTATCAATACTACTTTCACTTGTCTTTTACCTTAATACTGGAGCATGCTGCCTTTCAACAGCGGTTGCCACCTTGCCTTCCCAGACACCAGACAGGATTAATGTCAAAGGCAATTGACGGCTAAAATAAGGATAGGTAATTTGAACGAAATTTTACGGCTACTAGTGAATGTACAGACAAGGAAAGCAAAGTTAGCAAAGAGCGAAAAATCATTACACCTAGGCCTCTTTGAATTTATGCGTGTCCTCACATGTTCACTACAGTAAATTGAAGGGTGAAACAGAAACAAAGCAGCCTTAAGGGTCAATCACAAAGCGCAGGCTTCAAAAACACACCACAAAATCTTTACAGCAATGTCCTGTGACATACACAAGATGGCAATCGTGATACACCAGTGATGTAGCCACACAACAAACCACTAACGAGAGTTCTGCTGCAGGCCACAGGTCGTCCCAACTTGGACCTTGTGATGCTAGCTACGTTGCACCTTTTCCTCCTCGTCTTCACTTAAAGGAAATCTGGCACCTCTTTCCCAACAGTTAAACCCTCGGTCTCTCTTACTTGCCCGTCAAAGGTCAGTCCTGAGCAGTTTGTGGGGGCAGCCAAGAACTGCTCTCCCAGTAGAAATTCGGCAGAAAAATTCCCTGTCCCTTCCAAAAGAAAGTTGAGGGAAGCGTGACACCTTTCTCACATCAAAAATGCATCAGAACCTTCGCTGAAAGGGCGACCAATCGATTGTCAAAGCTTCAGAGACCTAAGTCACAAACGAAGTACTAACCCATGCGACGATTTTCGAAACACTAAGTAGACGTATCTACGAACGATCTCAATGTACAGCGATACGTGGTTTATGAGATAAAGGTACAATATTGTACTCCTTATTCATAATTGATGTGTGTACTGTCGTTTCTAGAAATGTTCCTTTTTGGCAATTTTCAAGTAATTGTCTTGACACAATGGAATAAGCCTGGTTTCACGCACGCATCGTGTGTCCAGGGATCTTATCAGAGCTGTTCAGTCGACTGACCGGTCTGTGGGAAAATGCATCAGCTTTTGACAGGAAGCCACTGGTCCCACAAAGAAAGCTTTCGCCTTAAAAAAAAAAAAGATAACCAGAGAATCCCAGCTACTCTAAGCGGTTCTGGGCAGTCCAAAACGATAACAGGGACCTCTTGACAGCCCCGTCAAACTGCATTGCCCCCTCGATCCTAGGGAGACACTCACCGATGACCAGTCCTCCTCCCGGCCCCATGCACGACGAGTCGACCACAAAGGGAGGCCGCGTGATGGAGTCGGAGCGGCGCTCAGACCCCACTCCCGGCGTCGGCAGGAGTCCGGAGGATGTCGAGCTCCGCGCTCCGCCTGCACTGGAAACCTCGTACGGCGGCACTGCTGCATTGCCCAAACAACCACCACCACCACACCACGCACGTTAGCATTCGTTAACTGCACTACGTGTGCAAGTAAGCAACATAAAGGGGAAAAAACTGCCCTATGATATGATGCCACTAGGCACGGGGTTGTGGCAAAGTAAAACATGTATAGCTACCTAAAAAAGGAAAAAGAGACAATGAAAAGCTGACATGGCAGAGAATTGTGCCTGCCAAGTTCAGGCCACAAGGACAACTTCTGTCTTTTTTTCTCTCTCTGTCTCTATCTAAGCCAGCCATCTCAGTTTGACCCAATTTAAATGCTGTTCTTGAAGAGAGCTTTTTATGCTGCTGTCAACAGCAATATTCATGTACCCACACTACAATCCCCAGTGCAGGTACAGAGGTTGTTAGGAATACCGTATTTTCCGGTCTGTAATTCGCACTTTTGTATAAGTTGCGCCCCCCTCAAAACGGTAGTTTTTTAAATAAAAAAATGTATATAAGTCGCACCGGTGTATAAGACTCATCGGTGTACAAGATGCACTAGTTAATTAGGTAAACTCATTGAGGATGAGTTCGTTGGAAAGGTCGCGAAAGTAGATGGTTGTGGCAGCCGCTGCCTCTAAACGCATCCCCCGGTAAGCAGTGCTAGACTGCTAGACACGTGCATCTACCGTCCAAAGTCTAAACAGAACTAACTTCTCAAAAATAGTTTATTGATACTCACAAATGGCATGTACTTTCAGACGGCGTTTAGGCAAAGCCATCGAAGCCTTCTTCCCCCGACTCGCTAACAAATAATTCATTCATCTAGACCATGCGCTGACATCACGCAGCACACAGGCACCTTTTCGAGCGCGGACTCTACGCACAGCCGCCACGTACCAAATTTATTCCATACATAAGTCGTACCGGTGGATAAGACGCACCTACGAATATTTCAGAAAAAAAAAAACGCGACTTATACACCGGAAAATACGGTAGATAACGCAATTAACAAGCTGGCAGTTTTCAAGTCTCCGGTGGGACAAGGGAAATGAAAAAAAGTAAAAGAAAATATCAAAGGCGAGGTACAGACTAAATGTTCCATTCTCGTGCAACCCTCCAGCAATTTTTGCACGGGGCATGCCCTGCCACCCGTGGGAAATGAGCACTACAGCTACAGACCACTTCCTTCAGTTGATTTCCTTTTCCCTTTTCCTGCGATAAATTTTTCTTTTACTTTTTTTCTGTCATTTAAGCCAACACTAGTTCTTTTCATATGCCAGGGACAACATTCGCTGTATCCGTGGGTCAATTAATGATTGTGGTTACACAAGTGGCAAGATAATTTATTGCAGAAAAAAAAAAAAAAGATGAGGAAAGTTTCAAGACACTTGCCACCAGCTATGGTTGTCTGCTCTTAAAAGCTCCCCACACCTACGTTCAGCCAACTGCCTTCTCCTCACCTTCCCATGCCTTACCAACGCCTCAGACGCAAGTTGAGGTGATTTTGTCTCTGTCCACGCAACATTTGAAGTCACAGTGCCACTTCAATCAACTTGCACGATTTCAATTCTCCACAAATAAGCAAACACTTCGAACAGCCTAATTTACAAGTTGCCTGCTTCAACACCACTCTCCCTGGCGGAATCTGAATCTCTTTGTCCCATTAATCCCCCATTTTTTTACCATTCCCAAACTCCTCTTTAACGTCTCTTTCACCCGTTGTAGCATGCGCTTTCGGCCACAGAGCAAAGCAAAATGACCACTTCCAAAATGGTGAAACGTTCAACTGCAGGCTCGAATGGCCGCTTTTCTGATATTAAAGACAGTCCATTCTTGGACTCGGGCGACAGCTCATCGTTGTAGGAGGTGGCGAGGACCAAATATCTGGCTCCGCAGACACTGACCCCTGGCAAGGCACGGCATCATGCAAGCATGTGCATAAGAGCGGAATTCAGGCAACGAGAAGAGCCTTCGCACAGAGCATCCAATTGACACAAAGGAGAAACAAATATGTGCATTTGCATTAGTCTATAGTATCATGTTTTTATATATTTATAACAAAAAAACCTTGCATTCCCTAGCGGAAACAAAAGAACACAATGCTAGGAGTGTGTGTGCCCCCCCCCCCGAGAAACATGACGCTTAAGGAGTGAAAGTATGAATCCACGTCAACACTGCTGCATTACTCAGTGTTGGACGCTCCAATGCTGACCATGCGTGTGGCAAGAAGATGAAAGCAGAATTAATAAGGCAAGTGCTGAAGAAAAAAAAACACGACAGACCCTGCATTATCAATCAACCACTCCTCCAAACAGGTGTTGGAATGCCGACCAACACTTTGAGCCGTGCCTATTCTTGGATTCTCAAGAGCCCTGCCACATTTGAGGTGTTACACCCCAACCACTTTCCCAATATGTAGCCTAAGCATGTAGACATGCATTCCCTGCTGAGCATCGGATTCCTTGATTGTAGTGGATTGATAGGGTTTAACGCACCGACGCAATGGCAGGGGAGGAGGCGCACGGTAGGGGAGGGCTCCGATTAACTTTGACCACCTGGGGACCTTTAACATGCACCGAAATCTCGTACACATGTGCATTTTTGCTTCTCGCCTCCATCAGAAAAGCGGCCGCCGCAGCTGGGAATTGAACTTGCGACGTTGCACTCAGCAGTGCGATGCCTTAGCCACTGCAGGGGGTGAAGCACCGGATTCTACTGGACAAACATGCCATTTCAGCATTCCCGAGCCATTTGTGCCGTGTGCTCATTTCAAGCTTGAAACACTGCTTCCCACAAAGCACTCCAGTTACACGCACATCACCAGAAAGCGGCACCTTGAAATGGTCGATGATTTCGGCTGCCCTTGAAGGAAGCCCACTTGCCCCAACCTGCTCAGCCAGACAAAAGAGGCAAACGCCCAAAGAACACGCATCCCCCAAAAGTGCAGCTGATATTGGAGCCCCCTCCAACTCACCGGCCATGGGCAGGTAGCCGTGGAAGAGGACATCGCCACAGGACGACTGGTGCAGATCTTCGCACAGGATGAGCCGCTTCACTGTTAAGGCGGGGGCCGGGAAAGAACAACCGCCACCATTTCACGGGCCGTCAAACTAGGGCACACAGCAGCTAGTTTCTGCCCACAAATGGCACTGGCTCCCGTGTGAGAAAGTCGCATGCTGAACAGCTTTGGGAATGCAGCAAGCCGCTTGCTTTTTCTAATTCTTGCAACTGACATAGCCAAACATACTCGATCCTTCAGTCTGATGTAATCCCACTACCACACGTTTTATCCAAGAGGGAGTCCATTGATGGTCCATTACATTCCAGAATCTCCTGACCCAGTTATACAACATCCACATGGACGATACACAATCTGCCCACTGGCAAGCGATTATACGCCAACATAACAATTGCAAGCATAAGCATCTGGCATAAGCCATGCTGAGCACGAAATAATGCAAACCGTGTGGCAGGCACGTTTAATGTTGCCAAAGTAGCTTGTGCACCAACAACACCCCTGGTGTTTTCCTTTCATACAAGCTTTACAAACAAACTAACCCTCAACATCTGCCCCGCAAAGGCCTGCTTCAGGTAAACTACCCACAGATACCCCCTCCCGGCCTCTGCAATAGATTCTACAGAAAAAAGTGAACAGCTGAACCCTGCGAGAAAATGACCATGTTTCTTGTGTACTGCAACAGGTTATTGAAAATGCAACACTCCTTTCCAGTCCACATTTTTTCTCTTTCCCACATTCTAACTGTAATTCAAAGCGGTGACTTCATCTCTCCATGTTTTCTTTCCCTGTTTTCTGCACACCATGCACTGACAAGTTGGCTGGTCCGCACAACTCGACAGCTCTGGGGGAAAGCCCACACTTGCAAGACTTGCATAAAACAACAGAGTATAGTTTGGGCAGGGTACAAAGCAGAAGTATCGGATGTGCAGCACCCAAAACGATTACCAGAAACACAGAACCCATCAGACACATGGCTTGTGTGTCAAGTACTGTATTCTGTCCCGTTGGGGTGGCCTAGAACTCTTGCTAAACAACACTGAAGGTCAATGCCCTCAAAGATCCAGGTTGACAAATCTATCTTGATGCGTAGTAGTCCGACAAACCAGCTAAAGAATGGACCCCACGAACACCTCTTGAGAAGGCAAAAGCGTTGAAAAAGCTGCCCGACCACGGATCACCTGTTTAAGTTGTCAAAACAGCCATTTGCGTACTTTGCGGCTAATCCAAAAACACTACTCTTTAAAGATGGCTATATTAACCGCCTGACATGGCCTTCACCTGCTCAATGTTCTGCTCCGTTTGCACTGAGTACCTAAAGGATTTGTACTCAGTCTTGTCAGGCCCTCCTGGACAACTGAAGTCCTTACATGGCCAGCTCTTCATGGCTTCCGTTTCAAATTTGATGACCGCTTGCGGCGTATAAGACATATTTCAGCTGTCCAATTTGGGCACTTGCTTTCGTTTTAGGCAGAAACGGAAATAGTCTTTTCAAGGTCGAAATTTTGAGTGCATTGCCTTTCAATGCAGGTTAAAGAACTGAAGGACATTGTACCCCAATGACATAACAGTTACGAAAGGTGAAAACCCTATTTGCCGTACACATGGGCGTTGCTGTAGTAGGTGCGTGATTCAGTGCTCACCCAGTGGTGTGATGCCGTAGAACTCTGCTTCGTGCCTCAGCACACTGATGTCGATATCCCTGCAAAGGACCACAGAGCGAGTTGGCATGTCATCCGCTGATCGCTTGGCGCTGTCTGGATAACACACAGCTAAAGAATGGCCCCGTCCACCCCTGCTTGAGAATGGGCACTAAACCTTGAAGGGTGCTGCTAATGTGGTCACCGGAATCTTATGGTTTCAAGTTTGTCAAAATCCTGCCCACTTTGCGTACTTTGGATGGCTCTATCCAAACAGCACCAGCCTTTAAAGATGGCTATTATCAACTCCACACAGACATGGCCTTCACCTGCTCAACTGTTTTCATATTCCGTTTGCACTGTAGTACCTTAAAATGATTTGTACTCTGTCGTTTTGTCAGGATCCCACCTCGAAAGTGCGACTGAATTTGCTATACATACCAAAAAAATTGTTCAGCAACTACGAATGAAAAGGCCTGCAGATAATAAAAGAAATATTTTAGGTCTGTAAATGTCTCCTATGGGCACTATATAAAAAGGAAGCAGAGAAAACAGCAATACGTCCTTTCTCATGTTGAAAATAATTTATGGCTGGCAAGAGGACGCAGCCTTCTTTTATTGCAAGGTTAGTGCGGGGGGAGCACACACACCTCAAGTCAATGTCCTTGGTCCGCATGAAGTTGAGGATGACGGAGAACAGCTTGGGGTCCCGGTCTATGAAGATCTGCGGGGGAAAGAAGAAGAAGAAGAAAGAAGGCGGGGAGCTATAGTATGGTTGAAACTCGCTGCAGTAGGTAGAGAGCTCAGTTAAAGCTTCGCACGGGTAGTCGTCGATGCCAAATAGTACAAGATGCAACGAAGGGCACAGAACATGACGGCGCTGACTTGCAACTGCCATGTTTACACGAAGGAACCCTCTTTTTTTCAGCAGATCTCTTCATACTCTAAGCAGCTGACTACTTAGGTACATTTTAGGTCAAATTTTCCTGAGGCTTCCTTTCTGCTCTATAGTGCGCATAATGCAGACATGTGCCGCTTTGGCCAGCACTTTTAAAGTAGTTTCGGACAATCCTGCCTACAAGTACTTCACGGTCAAGTATTCTTTCTCTTTGACTGGATGGCTTAATTTAGCGACAGAAAGTCAGACCACGATTTTCGCGTTTAGGTAAGTAGTTTAAGGACACCAGTTATCTTCCTAAACGCCGCAAGTTGTCTCACAACCACTCGTCTTTTCATGAACATTCTGGGCAACCTCACCGGAACTCAGGGTAAAGATGCTGACTAGCTGCATGGAGCAAGAACTACCGAGTTGCACAAGTCACGAAACGCCATCCAAAGACTCACACACGGCAGATAAATTCCAATGCTTTGGCAACAAAATGCCGTTTCATTGCCACAACACAGCGTTTGGGTGCGATTCTCACCGTAGCGCATGTGCAGATTCGACGTTTTATGTATAAATGTTCCTTTGTTTTGAATACTAAATCTCAGTTGATAGTCAGCGCTCGTCCTGTCTGGTTCTCTTCTTTGTGGTCCTGTTTTAACGCGCTGTGTCCATATAACCATGCCACAACACCCTGTTAGATTGTTAAGGCATGCACAGGACTGGACTCGCTTATCTAATCTCTCCAGCCATTCTCGCTCACAAGTCCTGTGATACAAAGGGAGATAGCGCACCATGCCCAGCCAGCAGGTAAGCTAGCACACACAACACCACCACACCACTGGCCAAGATGGCCGGCCCAACAATCCAGGACGAGCCCTGCCACTAGGTGCAAACAGGAGTCCCCACAACATTCCTTCTAATTTCTGGCACCGGGTTTAAACTGAAACTTAACAAGTCGGTGCAAGATGAAGCATTCAACCCTTCCTTCCCTCTAGCCTTTCTACTGATACACATCCGACACAATCTGTAGCCAAATAAATACTTCCGGATGTTGGTCAACCAACTGTCCAGCCGTGCACAGAAAATTCCAAACTCAAAATGGGACTTACGGCTCCCGTCTCGTCTCGGTGGCTTGATATCCGGGCCGCTCAGCATACTGAAAAATACGAGGCACGCAAATTAGCCTTCAGGACATTCTCTGGTCCTGTCAAACCTTTGCCATCACTGAACTGAAGTTACACGGGGCTCTTGGTTGGGGTGAAAGACCGCAACCCAGACAATAACGAGAACTAAGAGGGCACACAAGCAAGACGCTGCCGATCATTAGCCACAATTCTGTTCCTACAGAGAAACAGGTGCACAACAAAGTTGAGGTCACTGACCAAGTCAATAAAGTTGCGGTCACTGACCGCAACTTTGTTATGAGCCCGCCACCTGGCCAGACGGACTTCCGTCGAACCCTTGCCTACGTAAACATACATGCAATTTGCCTTCTTAATTTATTACCATTTGGTATAATACTTATCTCCCACAGATAACTTCCAGTACACTGGAGCTCTTTGCCTACAAGACAAAAGGCTCCAATATACAAACTGAAACTAACCTGCGTAACTGTAACGCCCATTGTAAATGTCCCACATGCAGTACAAGCCTATGTTTAAATCAACCCTAGCATGGTCTTGTTAGCTCGTTTCACTAATCCTACTCTCTTTCCTCGATCTGTTCTCCCTTAGCAGTACACTAACACCCCTTCTTGGCTATGAAATTCAGCCCGATATCTAGCTTCATGCCTGCGTGTCCTCCTACGTCTAGATAAAAGCAAATGGTCTCAACATTGACCTAAATCCCAGCTATCAACCAAGTAATCAAGAACTTGGTGAAATGAATCCAAACTCTCAGTAAACACAGGACAAAAAAAAATAGAAAAAAAAAAGAAAAAAAGAAGAAGAAAAATTAGTGCTCTAGATGAACATTTATATACTGCACCGGTTCCTTAATCCAGCTCGGGAAATTCTAGAAATTCTCTACCAGGAAGAAGCTCACTTTTAGCCCACAGCAGATTAGGGCAAGCTAGGGAGACCAGCTAACAATTAATATGTATACAAATAAAGGCTGCTTAACTATCACTCCCTCTAGTAACACAACCCACATGACACCATCCTGAAATATCATTAACAATTTATACTGCAAAAACTCACCTGACCAGTAATTTAGTTCTGCACCCTATATTAGGAGTGTACTGAACAACATAACCAGATCTACAGAACGCCGATTCAACCGGTTGTCTAAACAAGGTGATAAACTGATTTTTTTGTTTCTTAGTATCGCCCTTGTGCACTTACTATTTCATTCCAGGTTTGATGACATGTCTGATTCACTGGAGTATATATACAGTGCCCACATTTTAGCAGCTGTATCCGAAATGTCCTTTATCCTTGGTGTCTGTGCAAAGGGTCTGTGTTCAACGTTGCAGTGCATAATTTATTCACCCGTTCAGCAAACTCTGCAGGTCCTACCATGAGCCCAGGCTGGCGTGTGCCAGAAACAGCTCCAAAACATTTCTTCACTGCAAATGCACAGAGGGCCTCCCCCCCATCGGACAAAGTGGACTCACCTCGTGAAAAAAGAGTCCGGCACCCATGTCAGGGTCTGCCTAGAGGTGGCGAACCTGTCAAAAAGAAGAAAAAAGAGGGCGCATCTACGGTTAACCATTGTTTCAGAGGAAGTGGTTAGGGCTCTGAACATGATGACAGGTGACCTACTCATTACTGACACACGTGTAAATGAACTTGACATGTTTTCCCAGACCCAGCCACGAATCATCATCCCCTGTGATATCAAGGACTGCGTGTCTGTCTGCTTCACTGCAATGCAGCAGCATTCAGGGACATGTTGCATTTGGCCACAGTTGCTGACAGGGATTAGGGATAGTCATGACAATAAAGACGGCGGTCACTATACTATACATACATCATTGGTAAAGTCAGTCGAGTATAAAACTTCCACATGGTATTTCATTTGCTCACATATACAGTTCGGATTATACCCCCCCCCCCACACACACAAATGAAATATCAAGTTGAAGAAGTTATCCCGCAACGGTGGCCCAGTGGCTAAGGCGTTGCGCTGCTGAGCACGAGGTCGCGAGTTCGATTCCCGGCCGCGGCGGCCGCTTTTCTGATGAAGGCGAAAAGCAAAAACGCCCGTGTGTGTGCGAGATTTCGGCGCACGTTAAAGATCCCCAGGTGGTCAAAATTAATCCGGAGCCCTCCACCACGGTGCACCTCATTGGCTGCGTTGCGCCGGCATGTTAAACCCTACCAATCAATCATCACTGTTTGGAAATACCGGCACGACCGCTGCATGGTGTCCTCAACGTTACGCACATTCAATCACACCGCTTGAGCCCCCTGACTGCCAGATTACCGCAGTCGCATGGCATTTCAAACAGATAGCCGACGTTCGTTTTATTGGCAAAAGTCTCGTTTAGCCTTTCATTGTTCTCAGATAGCTTCTACCAAATCTCTTCAGCTCAGCAGTTTAGCAGTAACATCCTCGTCGTTTTCCTTTATTGCCATCTCTAGTACTGTGCATCTTCAGTGAACGATAAACGTGAAAAGAGAAGTACCTGCGAAATATATTCTGCGCACGCACGGACGTAAGTCGATCTATGAACTTTGATTTGGCAAGTTCGGGTAGCAATTTTCTCCACCACAGCAAGCAAACTCAAGCTGGTAAAGCACGTACAGCGTATTCACCGAGTCCAGTAACCAGGAGAACTTAGCTTAAAACAGTTATTACCTTTACAAAACCCACGAGTCCCTCTCAGTTAACCGATCAGGTTACAAAGTTTATGTACTTCTGCTGAGAAATTCTCTCCTCACGGAATCGCCTGTGCCACACCTCAACCTGCAACAGTTGCAAGTCGACCTAATTTTTCGGCGCACAGACAGCAAAGGATGTTAGCTACTTTCTTCCCCTTTCCGCTACTATGGTGAATTCATTCTTAGAAGGGTCCAGTTTGCCTCTTTTAGGATCCACATTCAAGTGCGACGCAGACGACGAGTCATTTGAGCATGAAAGCATGAAGATTTTCAGTTACTGTCAGCAAGAATTCCCCGTAAAGTACCGGGCTATCAGACAGATCCACACAGGGCTTCTTAGTGTTACAGAACACAGATAGATAGCAAGGAAGATCGTGAAAGCCCACCCAGCTGTTTCGCCTCGTCAGAACGTTTGTGGCGTCAGCAAGGTACACATCCTGTCTCAGCACAACGCTTTTACGTCAAACAGACCGACGCTAGCGCACAGGCTCACTTCCTGCGTGAAAGCCGAGCTCGTCTTTTGTGGCGGTGGCAACAAAACATGCTCACATCCAACTGCAGTGCACACTTGACACATAAACAACCGTCACTACGTCATCAGCTCTAAAAATGCATGCTCTTTTTCTGGATGACGTCAAGTGGTAACAGCTTCCGAAATATCACACACAAACATTAGAAGGATGCCTTTTAACAAAATCAGACGTTCTCACAAGAAAACGGGGATGGAAGAATTCTGTATCGCATTGTCATTCTATACGCATGTCAGACGAATGTCGATGGAAATCTCTATTTTTGACCTATGGGAAGTAGAGTCGAAACAAAAAGGCCAAAGGTTTATGTGATAGGCTGGGAAAGGAACGCTACTGAGGTGGCCAAGAGTGTGCGAGAAAGATCTTGTGGTTTGCGTGATTCCCAGCCGAAAAAAAAAAAAACTGTTGGAGGTCCAATCGGTTCTCCCGAAAACAACACTGGACCAATTGCAACTAACGGGAAGTGCAATGGATACCAATTGGTCCAATGATGTTTTCGGCAGTTCCAGTTTTCTTCGGCAGGGTTACAGCTAGGTGACACACGACTTTATCACACATTGTTGATTCTAGCTAGGTAATCTTTAAATGGATTTAGGATGACGGAGAGCAGTAGCGAAGATCTTAAGCAGGAAAAGCGAGAAATTTAAAGCCCTGGCCGTAATATCTCAAGTACGGTACCGTAGGTTGGGAGTACTTTCCTCTTGATATCAGACAAGTTTATCGCTAAGGGTAACAACCTGCTGGCTCATATCGGGCACGCCAATTTTATCCTTTAAATCCTCCTGAAGTTCTTTTGACAACTATGGTTGCGTGACCATTGCATCACTACTCCAAAGTCTTCGTAAGTTCAAATGCAGATTGCCCCCTCAGCACGATGCGAGTGTTTAACAGGCAACCAAAGAAAAGAACAGCCTCTGCTTCAACACACATTTGGTACGGAAAGCATCAACGTCTCATTCGCCGTTCGAACGACGGTCGGTTAAAAATCCTGGCAACTTGACACACTTCGTCAGGCCCTGGGAGGTAAAAGCCGTACGACGGATCTCCCAGAGCTGTCGTCACTGGCAAGCTCTGACCACGACTTTCGCGCGCTTATCGGAAAGACTTCCATAAGGAACGAATTCGTTCAGCTGTCTTAACAACCACCGATCCAGTCACCACGACAGTCGTGGACTCTTCTTCCAAAATCGCCATGAGCGAGTGGCGGCGACAACTTTCCTCACCTGGTCCCTCCGACGTTCAGATTAATGATATCCCCGGGAAACTGATGGCTCATGTTGGGATGCCGGAAGAACAGCGCAGTTCACCGGAGGTCAACGCATGCGTGTCGTCGCTCGGAGACGGGCTCTCTACGCGATCCCCTTCAGGACGACACGGCCGCGAGCCGCGACGTCGGCGTTCGGAGGCACGACCACGAGTGGTTGACAAAACAAGCAAGCGGAATCAGAAGTGCGGCCACAGCGCAACAGGCATGGCTCCAGCGAGATTGCGCAGCGATAGGAGCCGAGTCCAGTGATGACAGCAGCGAACAGATGATACGGATGATATCGGAAAGGGGGTGGGGGAGAAGTTGTTGGGGCTGCGTAGTGTCGTAGCTATGGTAGTGCAGTGTTAAATCAGGTCGTGTCGCTGGTACATACATTCTCACGTACATAAAAACTTTAAAAAATTGTTTTGCTTTATTTTTTGCTTTTAAAATAACAAATTTTAGGATATTTAAACTTTAGTTTTTTTTAAGTAAGTTGCCTATTTTAGTGTAGTAGCTCGAACGCCAGAGGGACAGAGCTCGATAGCGCTGCCGCTTCAAACGGGCAGTGAACTGATTAGCCTTGCAATACCCGTCTCCCGTGCACTATTCCGGGGTTCACGTGGACTCTCACGGCTCGCGAGCTTTGTGCGAGGGCCAGCAGCCAGTGCGAATCTAGCGTAGCCGAGCGGAGCGAGAAGTGTTGCGTGTTTTTTTCGGCTTCCAAGCGCGGTTTCCGTGCTCCAGATGCGGTGTAGCGACCCCGCGTCGTCGCCAAGTGTTCCAAGGCCCGCGGAAGCGTCCAAACCAGCGGCTGCGTTCGCCTGAATATGTCACGTCGTTTGAAGGCCCCCGGGACGCATTGAGGCGGACAGGTAAAGGCTACCATCGGCGTCTCCTTCTGGGTCGAGCGAGTGGCTCTAAATTGCGTGTTGCTGACTTCCGAAAAAGCTCTGGGTGCGGGCCCGCCGTAGTGCGCCGTTGCAATCTGCGCACGAATCGGCCCTGATAAAACGTTCCGTGGAGTTAAATGCCCGATTTTTTTACTGCTGTTGTTCACGGGCGCGAGTCGCCCGGGCCTTGTCAAGGATACGCTTGATCGGCTCAGAACCTAGATGCGTGCGTTAAAAAGTTTGCAATGTTTCATCTGCACTGTTATTTGCATGTCGATATCCGGATTGCTTGGCTCGCGCTAACCCCATTTGTATTCTTAGCTGTGCATTACTTTGCGTTGAGCAAACAGTCGTATTTGTCAGTGTGCTTTACTGGTGCTAGACTCGAGCTATCTTTATTTGCGCGAAGATTAGTTATTAGGGCAGCACAACTTAGAGAAAGACACGTACGAAACAGGGCAGGCACGGTATGCGGGCCCGGGGTTCTGGCAGTAAGGTTGTGCATCCCGTGTGAAACGCCTGAAAGTTCTAGCGCCTCGTGAGGCAGTGTTTGGGGCTAAATTTCTCCGTAAAGTGCACGCCTGAGTACACTGGGTGAGCATCGGCGTCTTTTCCCGCCGCTGATTGACTGTGGGTGTCAGCGCTTGCTGCTTCGGCAGTTCGCTTCTAGTGGATCATCTACAATATCAAATAAACAACGCATTATCGTTACTTCCGCAAATTGCAAGTTTTGGTTGTATTCCTCTCTCCCCCGGTGCGTGTAAAAAGGGTGCAACCATCTGAACCTTAGATCACGTTTTTCTGTTTAGTTTTGTGTGCTGACTGAGGTATTAGACTTGCTTTAAGGAGCCATGAAGAGAAAACACAAGTTTGGTTCATTCGAAAGATTGCCTCGTTAGAATCATACTGACCCCACTTTTAACGTAGACTTCGCTCAAATAAGCTACATAATTAGGAAAAAGGGAATGGCCATGCGATCCACCAGCTCATTTCCGCAACAGAACCTATGATGTCATACGAGCCAGCTCTGCGATTGGTGGAGGGCGGCACAAGCAGACGCAAATTAGGTAGAGCTTATGAGCTAGCTGAACGAGCGATTTCCGCTTAAGTTTAGGGCACATTCTTTATAAAGCAATAAGAATGGTGGGACGAACAGTGGAAGTTACGAAAGCACATGTAAACATAGAAGTACTGATGTGTACTGCTGTTGTTACTGCGCGCACTATGCTTGGTTTAGCTGCACAGCACTGCGGGGCTTTGGGGTTGTCTCAGACGACACTGGTCGATTGACGCAAGCAACGGTGTCTTTTATGTGACCATATTTGTCGAGCGAGCACTGTTTCAGGAAACGATTATTTTCCCCCGGAACAAAAACAAGCCAGGTTTAATTACGGTCAAAAGCAAACCAAAGGCGCAAAATGGCTTGCCACGGTATGGTGGCGCCATCTAGGTTCAGAATGGGGTTCCTCGAGGACCTGCAGGGTGGAGACACCCTTTGAACAGTCCTGTGCTGCTTGCTGCAATTGGGTCAACGTGCTCAACGCGTTGTTCTTTTCGTTTCCCATTATACCTAGCAACGCAAAACAGATAAGATGATTCAAACTTCGCCAGTAAATGGCGTTGCGACGATAATTTTGATGCGTTTTTGACACAGTGACTTGCTTCGGCGACGAGCAAGCGACCCAAAATGTCGGCGCCAGCATAAACGCGTCTCTACCCTGTACGGCGGCCGCGTGAATCAAGGTACTCTAGGCTGCAAAGCGATCGGTTCCTGTGATGTCATTGCAGACCACGAGAACAAACGATTTAGCAGGAAAATCGAAATTTGAACTTAAATTGATTAATTTCTCAGTGAATAGAGCATCGTTTGTATCCGGACGAGCGCTGGGGGCACTATAAAACACTAAATCTTTCGAATAAAACAAACTTGCATTTTCTCTTCATGGCTCCTTTTACAACCTTGATGTTGAGGCAGGTATGCATGGCCACCGTTGCGAAAAAATTGGTCTTCTCACCGGTTGACTAAAAATGCAATTAGGCAGATTGGGGGAACAGCAAATGTACGAATATATAATTGAAGTGAGGCACCAACAGAACAACCAAGCATGACCACATTTGGATATTCTGGGACTTGGTACAAAAACTGGTAATTGGTGGGGGGTCTCTTTTTTGTCTTGGTCAAATGTGGAAAACGCGAAAGACCGATGTTCCAGAATTGTGCATGTGTCATATATCGCTACACCCAACAGATGAGCTCGTTTTCTCACCCGACTGCATTTTTTACTTTTTATCTGATGTTAGGATGCTCGATATCACCTTGGGATTGCACATAATCTGTGGCACTTTCATGCCTTTGCTGTTGTCACTGTCGCCTATCATTGTGACCATATCTCTTTGCAACGTGGTTGGAGCGATAAAAGCTTCACCACGCCTTCCTGAAGAAGGTTCAGAGAAGCGCAAAAGCTAAAGCGTCTCCAACTTTCGCTGGAAGTGTGCCCAGTCGATCGTTGAATTTTCAAAGCCCCAAATCGCAAACGAAAAATGAACCCATGTGACATTGTTTCCCAAGCTAAGTAAATGCATCTACGAACAATCTAAATGTGTACTGATACATGCTTTATGAGATAAAGGTATACTATTGTACTTCTTTTTCATCATTGGTGCATGTACTGTTGTGTCTTCTTATCTGGAACCGTTCCTTTTTCACGATTTTCAAGTAACCATCTTGGCACAATGGAAGCTTGGTTTCATGCATGCACCGTGTGTCCAGACATCTTATCAGTGCTTTTCTGTCAACCAACCAGTCTGTAAGGAAATGTTAGTTTTTTGACACGGCACTATCGGTCCCACTAAAAAAGCTTTCCCTTTAAAAATGGACAGACACACGAAAGTTGATAGGACAAGCTTTTGTCCTGTCACCTTTCTTATGTCCGGGCAATTTTTAGCCGCACTTAAACCATGTTGCAAAGCTCCAACCAACTCGCCCAGCAGCAAGATCTTCGTAAGATCATGCTCACTTTTTTTTTTTTTTGTAGTTATCAGTCTTGTACAGCCAAGAATAAGTTGGTTATCGGCATCACATTCAGGCAACTTTTTTTTTTAGCAACATAGCATACGCACGCATATCGACATTAAACCAGCAAAGAATTGGGCCTCTTTAGCTCTTGTTGCCCTTTCACCAGTAAAAGGATACATACTGTATTTACCCAATTCCAACGCGCACCTTTTTTTTTCAGGAAAAATAGGCCTGCATGCATGCGCGTTGGAATCGGGGGCACGTTGTAATTGGGTGAATACGGTAATAAGATGAAGCGGTTACATAATAAAAACGTCCTCGAGACTTCTTAGCGCTTATCAGTCTGCAACTGAAGGTTGCAGTCATTGCTGCTGGTCTTTTGAACTAGCCTAAAAAGCAACACAGTGCATCCCATTTCGCTTACGCGTACCGGCAGGCCAATTGTCAAATGGTCTACCGCTCGCATTGTGGTTTCTCACAATTCCCCACCGCAGCACTTCCTGATTACTGCGCATTATAAAAAAGGAAGAAAGGAAAGCTGTCATGGGGACAGCCTGTTGCGCAAACAAGGGGCTCGCGTTAATGAAGCCTGTGTTAACTGAATGCATTGGACAGAACCGTATTATCTGTTCATTTGGGCAGCTGTTATGTTCTGTTTCACTAGCTCTGCTGCACTGTAGAAGCCGTGAGGTGTGAAAAAGTGCTGACAACAGTACGCACAAGACGGTAGTCTCAAGTTGCACTGTCTGCTTCCACAGAATAAGACTGGACGGCGTGGATGCTGGTAAAGTGACCACGAAGATGCAAGTTCAGTTCATTGGAAAGACTTGTCCCAAACTTCTACAACTTGTGGAGGCGCTAAAGAAAACCTGTGAAACAGTGGTGACTCCCATTTCTCGCTGACGTCGCAGTTTCTTGTTTGTGCGATTGGAGGCCGCCCACTTAAGCCACCCCAAGAAACATGACCTAGCAATCGAAGCGGCACCCCTTCGTTCAGTTTGACCGTATCACTCAAACAGTAACATGCAGTTAACACACTGATAACTTCACTATTTCTTTCTTCTATTTTTGTTTTGTTTAGAAAAACGTCTTTCAGAGAAATAGCCAGTTTATTTTACAGCTGGAGATTAGGGAAGCGGAAGGGGGGGGGGGGGGTAGCTGTGGTCCGTGTGGCGTTGGCGTCTGCAAGGGCCCATGTGGTTGGTTCCTGAGCCGCTAGGTCCGAGCTCCCCAAGGCCTGTTCCCAGCAGTGGGGCAGAGGGTAGGGGAAAATGGGTTGTGGAGACACTCAGAGTGAATGAAAGTCAGTTCAGTTACCAGAGGCTACTATAAAGTTCCGAGCAAACGCCCAGCCCACTCCTCTTTAGGGGTGAAATATTCAATTTCCTAAAAGACCCCAAATGTCACCCACCCCTTCAAATTGATGGCTTTAGCACCAATCAGTGAATACAATAACTGTGAATCATCTATTCATGTGTTGATGCGGTCACTTATTTGTCCTTTCCGCACTTGAGTTGAAAGTTCACATGTCTGGTATTTTTTCTCAATATCTCCGCAGTTTTGGTTGGCGATGGTGCGGTCACTTTTTTCTAGTTTTTCGCACCTGACCCGAAAGATCACCCATTGCTTATTTTTTACTTGATATCTGTGTACTTTGGGTGGCCATTCCTTCGGGACTTTACTGTAGTTCTTTCACACTGAACGCAGTTGTATTTTTGCCTTCACAGCCTCTTGAAGGAACGCTAAAGGAACACTATGATTAACCCCTTCACCTCTGGCAGATTAATAGCGTTTCACATTTGAGCCTGCATTTGTTTCTCTTCAAGTTATTGTACTGCTCTTTTAAGCAGTGTAGATTTTTTTTTTTTTTTTTTTTGAGAAGTCATGAAGCAACACATATGAGACAAAGTTGCGTTTGTACATGCGGTCACTTCTACTGCCTTGCAGGGGACTTTATTTCAGTAACCTGTACACAGTGTTTTACAGGTATGACGCTGAACCAAATTTCTGTTTCCCAACTAGTGCAAGGTTCAGAGTTACTGTTCTCATAATGACTGCAAGGATGCCTGATTACAAAACGGAACAAAGTTCTCAAGGTCCAAATTCTGCTGAAGAGTAAACGTGCGGAAAAACAGGCAGAGAAGCAATGGTAGAAATAACCTGTTTGGTGGGCAAATCAAATGATGCACTTTTTGTTCCGCCAGCACATGGTTCGCAGCGCAGTCACTCCCAGAAAGGAGCGCGAGATCAGGGAAACGCGCTTCTGACTTTTAGAACAGTTGCAATGATCAGGGAGTGATAACGGCCTTGACATGAGGAATAAGCGACTAACATAACAGGCTTGGCAGCATTAGCACCCGTCCTCCTCTAATGCGGCACCTTCCAGATCCTAAACCTACACTCTTCGCTAGAAAGCAGAGGAAGGGTCTTGTTTTGGGTAGTGTGGTTTGGGTGGTGAACCATATGACAACTTTGGCTACGTGCGCAGGCGTGGTCATCAAGGGAGCGACAGCCTCGTAGTCCAGTTGAATTGTAGACCGTTCTTCCCCCGCTGTGGTCCCATTTCTAGTGCTAGTTTTCCCTTAACCACACCTTTTTATGGTAACCAAAGCGCCAGTTGTCCAGAAAGGCTTACAGACGGGAGTTTCGACATCTTGGAGTTGCACAAACCTGCTAGGACGTGACAAAAGGGAAGGAGACAGACCGAAGCCCTGCGGGCTGCCTACTTTCTTTCTCTTGTGTCCATGTCGAATGTGCCCCACTTCAAGATGTTCAAAATTCTACCAGCTAGCGCAGTTGCCGATTCTCCTGCAGTGGAGGTGTGCAATGACTTGTACGCAGGGTTGCCCAATGGACCGGACGCTGATCCAGGGCATCAAGCGTCTGCGTGTGCTCACCCCCTACGACTATGACAACATGGACGAGCTAGTGCAGGACCTGACGAGCGCCCTCGAGGAGTCTTCCTCGTCCGCGCACCAGCGGCTCTCTTCCCACCACCACCGGAGCGGCGGCAGCAAGCTGTGGACCAAGAAGGCTCCCCCACCACCCCCACCCTCCGAGGGGGGAGACGGGGGAGGCGAGCCCTCTCTCCGACATCCGCCGGTCGGCGGTGCGTCCTCTTCCGCGGCCCGGCAGCCCGTGAGCGCCGTGTCCGGAGACGACTCGGAGTCCAGCCTGGACGGACGGGCCATGCCGCGGATGGTGAGGGCTCGTTAGCTGGCATTCGCTTTTGAGGACGGCGCGGGGGCAGTCAAGCCCGCCACGGCTATGTGGCTAAGGGGTCCTGCTGAGTCGAAGGACGTGGGTTCGACCGGCTGCCGTGGCCACTTTAATGGTGGAAGCGAAAAGAAAGAAACGCTTGTGTGTTTTATATTTCGGCGCACATTAACGATCCCAGGTTGTCAAAATTAATCCAAAACCCTCTTTCACGGTGCGCCTCACAGCCCAGGGCTTGCTTCGGCACATTGAACCCCAAAACTTTTTTGGGGGAGGATATTCAAGAGTTACGAGAGCTTGGGCTGGCATTGTAATCCCTTTTAGGGGCGGAATCTTGCTTCCTTTTGGGAAATATTTTATTTGCTAGGTTTTTTGACAGAAAATTGAAGGGAACTTCCAGTTCCGTAAGTCTTGAATGAAATCCGCATTCACCCAGTGTGGTTCAATATTTGATAAAGGTCAATTTTGGTATCTAGGCATCAAACTTTTAATGGTTCATCTAGGCCAAAGGTATTATTTATTGTAGGGAAGAACCAGCAGTTGTGTGCAGGCTGCGGCGTCGCAGTTTAGAGAATTATAGTAGAGGCTGTCTCATTTCCGCAATATCATCAATTTATGGCACAGCCATTTGATACTTTCTTCGTTAATTCTTCCCATTCCCTGCGCACATTGCATTGGTCTGATG
This sequence comes from Haemaphysalis longicornis, assembly GCA_013339765.2. NCBI lineage: Eukaryota > Metazoa > Arthropoda > Arachnida > Ixodida > Ixodidae > Haemaphysalis > Haemaphysalis longicornis. The sequence goes on from CM023452.1 coordinate 17,178,732, forward strand.
GGGTGAACGCAGTTATTTCATGTCCACAAGTCGTAATCTTGAGGTTTCTTCACTGACACATTTCATTTGTTGCCAATTGTCCCCAGTTGATGCTAGTTGTAAGGGTTGCGAGGAGGTCCATGGGAGAATGGATGCCAGAGTCGGGTAGCACATCCCCACATGCATTTCCTGAAGTGGTCGCCTGGGAAACTTTGAATTCTGACCCTGATCTCTGCTTTTGCTTTTGTTAGGCCGCATGTTTTAGGCAAGAGTCACAGAGTGCACCTTCAAGGCAGATGCTGAAATCAAGGGGAAAAACAGGAACACACGCAGCTGTCATTGCGTGAAACAATGTTTTTGGGATGCTTGGAAACTGGAATTTCGACCCCAATCCCTGAATTTGTCAAAAAATTAAAATCTCAACAAACGAAGCACAGTCAGTGCATCCGTATACAGCGAACTTTCGTTAACACTTTTGTTACCACGCCTATTGAAATCGATCACTGGGGATCGATGATTTATATTGCCTATTTCGACATGTTGTAGTCGTTTCTCGTACACCTAACGCGGCCAGTGGTTAGTCTAGGCGCTGCACTTTGAGAATCAGTTTAAATTTTCCTGCTCGGGCGACATTGAGATTTTTGACGCCGTTTTTTGTGAGCTGAGGTGCGTGTGTTTTTGAGGAAAGGGGCGTGGGTGCTGCACTTGACAAATAAGCATGCCGCTCGTGGTTAGGCTGCATTACCATAATATTTTTTTGTAAAAAGGCTCCTGGCAAGTCAAATACTACCAAATAATGCTGTCAGCTTTGTAATCCCACAGCGTTGAGAGGTGATAATTACTTGAAAATGACACCAGCTATTCACTAGCGATCTTTGGTTCAGAGAAAGGGCAGCTTTATTCTGCCAAAGCTTATTTCTGACGGTCCCCTGCATGTCTAGCAAGTGTGCCTGGCATCTTCAGCCAGTTTCCAGCAGTTTCGGTTTTGTTTTTGCATTGCAAAATTCATATTTGGCGCTACTACGTAGTTACCCAACTACAAGCTCATTTGCCATGGTGCCTTCGTTGCCTGCTACTGTTCCTCGAAACAAGCATGCCGCTCGTGCTTCCACTTTACTCACGCCTTACTTCTGCGATACAGCTTCCGTTGAAAGTCAAAAGATAACACTAAGTCGTTGGGTATCAGTTCAGACGAGGAGAACGCTTCCAACTGTCCTTGAACACCGCCAGCTGTTCACCGACCAGTTTTGGTTTCATACGAGGGTGTTTCCGGAGGTCCAGTGTCACTGCTTAGTAGAACTGTCTATTCTGACAAATTCTCCAACAGCCTTGTATTTTTTTCTTTTCAAAATTGTTGGGTGGCGCTGCAATGCAGTAGACTCGTAATGCTGAACTCGCTACATAGCATGACGGTGGCTTGGTGAAAGCTTGCTGGGAAAGATTCTAGTGCATCATGCCTTATTCCTGCAAGCAGGGCTACAATAGCAAGTCAGAACATGATAATAAACCGCAAATCAAAGTTCTGACTGATAAGTGATCATCAGAACGTTAACAAGCATCCACCAAAAGTTTGGTTTTCAACTCCAAGCGGATTTTTTTGCATCGCTTGCGTGCCCTCAATATTGTGCTGGTCATAATCAGTGATGAGTTATTCTTACATCACGTGCAGGCTAATTGGTGCCTTTAATAATGTCAAACCACCAGATTTCTTCTAGGGAACCATCCAAAATAGCAAAATTTGAAATAGTGGTTGGGCTTCACCACAAGGCACAGGCACCTTGCTGGCTAACATTTTCTTTTATACCTGTCAAATTATACCGTGCAACTTAATTTCTTTTCTAGGACGGGTTCTTGAAATGTTTACCTACAAAATGTATATTCTAAATTTCTTCTACTACTGGTGGTTTATTATACACAACTTGCTTTTTTTGTTTTCTTCGATGCCTGGACCAAAATTTCGAATTCGATCATTTTTTTCACAATCATTATTTATGAAAACATTATTAAAACTGGTGTTGGAAAGCGCGTGGAGTCAGCTGCATTTTATGTCACTGCAATGTGTGCCTAACCAATATGTATAGCACAGAAAAAATGTTTTAGATAGACCCCTCAAAATTGGTCAATTTCCCGCAGTAATGAAAGAGTTAAGACAACTCAGTTAAAACGAATTCTCACTGATGCCAAACATCATGGGAACATTTGTTTGGTTTTCTATAGACCCAATGTAAAAAAAAAAAGTCCGCAAACCGCCTTGCATGTACTCTTCGATTAAGACAAACAACTTTCGGGGTGGCCACCAGCGCTGGAGATTCTGGATAGCGAGCATGGCAGTCTTGGTGAGGTGTGGCGGGGCATTCACACGACCAGAGGGAAAGAAGTGAAAGAAAACCACAGCACAAAGCGAATTCGCACGTAGAATAAAGGAGAGAGTGAGAAAATGAGACATATGGATAAGGCTACCACTAAGGAGAGAAGTGCAAAACTAGAGGATGTAAGAGTAAAAGAGAAAGCGATGATGGAGACTTCCTGTTCACGAATGTAGCAGCTATCCTGACCAATGCTTTTTTTCAGCGGTAGCATGCGAGTTGCGTCGGTTCGCGACGCGAGTCCCACCACGTCACCGCCGAGAAAGTGAGGAGTTCCCTCTCTGTCTCTGCTGCTTTGTCGCTTAAGGTAGCAAGTGTACGTTCTCTATCACCACTTGGGATGGATAAAACCAGGCAAGAGCACTTGAAGACGGTTTGCGTCCGTTGTTGTCCACAGCCTTTCCACTCTCCCCCTCCTCTCCGATAGCGAACACTCTCTCGCGAGGGGCATTGGATTGGATTCGATTTGCTTGGATTGGATTGGATTAAAGTGGATTGTGTTGTGTCGTAGCCACGGCGGACGCACTGGCGCCGGCGCGTGCCCAGGTGAGAGCGAACACACTCTCTCAACATCTATGAGTGTGCTGCCGAGCGCGCGCTCACTCCGCTGGTTGGCGGTGCTGCGCATGTGCAGTACTCTCTCTTTCCATGGTCTCCTCTCCTTCGAGCGCGCTGCGCATATAACCGGTGTGCCGCTCTCCGGCAGCCTTTCGGTCGACGGTTGCTCTCCGCTTGCGCTTGAACCCCCCTCAGCGTCGCATCACACCAGGGTTCCCGCGAGGGGAGGTGGGCGTAATTTTTTGTGTGTTTTTTCTCCATTGTAAGTCTACTTCATTCATCGTGTTGAAGCAAGATATTTGCATGCACCTGGGTGTTTTGCTGATTCTTTTTGGGGATGTCTTTTGATAAGATGAACAAATGATGAGGGTCCCTTTCAGATCGTCTTAAAGGGGCAGATAACTGATTTTTGTCGAGTATATGTTCTCTAGCTCATATGAAAGCCAGTGTTTTATATAGCCCGGTAACCACAAGCAATTTATAAACAAATTGGCGGAAATAATTTTAATTTGGCAGCAAACTTCCTGAAATCGGAAGGGTGGCGGTTCATAGTGTCGAAACTTGACACTACAATATGTGTCCCTGTCACGCGACCTGCAAACCTAGCAGCTACTGTAACTGCTGAAACGTTTATTCACTTATTGAAAACCATTTAACAGAAGTATTTGTAAAAGGTTAAATTGTATATGTATTTCTAAACATTATTTTGAAATTTTAAAGACATGTAAGAGAGCCACCCGCCGTCGCTGGGGGCTAACTGAGCCTCCATGCCCAGAATCAACGGCAGCGTTCAGTAAACAGACCCAACGAAGGAGCTTTGACTATTCTGCCCGAGTCAGGGGCGTTTGTTCTGCCAAAATATTTGATTTCAGTTTCCAAATACGCCAACGGCAGCTTTAAAAAAAAAAAAACGTCACGCCCGGGGAGAATCGAACTTCCCGCCTCCAGAACGTGAAGCCAGATTCTACCTATCGTCTATCCCAACAGATGGCGCATTCGTGCAAAATAGACCGTTGCGTTAAAAAAACTAAAGGAACAGGAAAGCCTGCGATTCAAAGTTTTTTAGCTGGGGACAAGTTTTTAAATATTGTTTTTCATTTCGCATACAGACAAAAGTATGTTGCCGAGCTACTCTAGGTCATGGTTGCCAGCAATATTTTTGGGAGGGACACATACGGCTCGTAGATCTAACAATTTCAATTTAAAAAGTTCTAGGGTGTTATCAGCGAAACCGTTTCTCTTCAAGGTGCTTTAAGTGCTGCCCTTTCATTTGGAGAAGGGCTTGCGTTCGGGCTAGTTGGTATTCCATAACGTTCATCTTAAGCGCAGAAAAAAACAGGGACACAGTAGACAAGGACAAGCGCAAGGATAAGGACAGTAGAAAAGGACAAGGATAGAGAATATATACTCGACAAAAATCGGTTGTCTGTCCCTTTAACGGAAGTTCACTGCATATCCAGATACGTATATATCTGTACCCGTATCTATCCATTCATGCCTGAATGTTTAGGCAGATGGCACTAGAGTAGTGTTGAGTGGTCTGCTCATTGCCTGCATGCATGGTTGCAGCTGGATGCGCCGCAGAGCGACTCGGACGACCTGCTGCAGCGGCTGTGTGCGTGGCGCCACCGGCAGGCTAACGCGGTCGAGTCAGACTCGGTCAACGAGAACTGCCTGCCGGCCTCGGCACGGCCGCAGCGGCGCAAGCGCAAGCTCAAGCGCATGGCCGTGGACCTCGAGCCGGCGGTTGACTCCAGGCCGGACGGGGGTCTGCGGGAGCTGGACAAGGTGTGGCACGGGCTGGAGAGCTTCATGTTCATACATACAGTAAAACCCTGTTGCAAAAGACACTCAAGGGGCCTGGGAAACGTGTCTCTTGTAACCAAAAATTCCAAACACATCGAGGGGTTGGGCTAGATCACTTTACATACATAGGCATGCCAGTGTGTTTAAAGTAGGGGCACCAAATTGTGTATTTCGGTTTTTTGGGTCCGATGTGTCCGTACTACCCCATAAAACCTAACGCACGAGTTAAGAGTGGCCGAAGTGCTGCCGATTATGAATTTCAGCGCCATTCACGGCATCAGTTTCGGTTTCGGCCGCTGAAAGCCCTTGGGAGCAAACGGGGGGGCTTTACGGCAGAAATGATGTCTTATTTTCTGTTTAAGCCAGAAGGCAACCTTTCACGATGCCGCTTCCCCCTATCTCGGTTAAAGATTAGTTCCACCACATTAATCCGGTCTGAAGCTACCCAGAGTTGCTGCTGGCGGGGCAAAACAGGACAAAAGACACCACCGTAACTCCACCAATAGGTTTACTTTGCGTTGTTGTCGGCTTCATTCGGACTAATGTGTGCCACTCACTGAGAGGAAGGGCTGTCATCTCCGAGTTAGACCTGCACAACGCTCTAAGTCACACCCTCCACCGACGGTACTTACATCACAGAGCGGCTGAGTCAGGCGTTTCTGGCTCTCTCAAAACTGCGGCAATAGTATCCATTTAAAATTGGTTCCAAACGATGTTGTGACGCCCGTGATCGTAAGAAGGCAGCTTGGCAGCGTTTTGAAGCAAACCATATCAGTTTTCAGAAATCGAACTTTGGTGTTAGTACTCCTTTGAGCATGTCGACAGGAAATTGCTCAGGATGGCGCAAAGAAGTCACTCATCTTAGTTTTAGTGACTGCAGGTTGTATTAGCTTCCTTCCCAACTTTCGGGGGTGAAATATTTCACTTACCAAGCCTTCGTTTTGCTCACAATACGATTGAAGCCCTCTTAGAAGTTCGTCAGCCTCAACTGCCAACACTTTCTGCCTTGCACTGTCCCCCTCGTTGTCGTCATCCGCCTCTGGTTCATCCTCTAAACGCCGATTCACGACAGACAGAATCACTGATTCGGACTGCGGAATGCGTACCGCATGATGCGACATCACTAATTCGTTACTTTAGTGAACAAATCGCAGAAGGCGCGGGCTGAGAATGTGGGGCTTCTTTTCTGCTTGCGATTCTGGTAGAGGAATACAGCAATGTTCTGTTCTATTGGAGCGCGCAAACCTGGATAGTCTAGCAACCATGCCTTTCTGCTCGGAGTGGCAGGCGTATCGAGATCTCAACTGTGCTGACTACAGTTCGTTTGTTGGCATTTTAAGTTTTGATGCTTCTGGACCCTTTTTCCGCGGGATGCGTGCGCATTTTGGCACGGTTGCACAGAGGTACGGGGGTGAAACCCTGATGGCGGCGTTCGCCAACTACCAAATCAACAAGTGACACATGCCTGCAACACGAGGACCTACATCGGAATGCTGAGGAATGCGCGGTGAAGAAACGGGTGAAGCAACAGCGAAGGAAGCAGAGGCTCAAGGAATGCAGAACTAGAAAACCTGGGCCCTACTTTTTTTGCATATATACGTACTCTCCAAACACGTACAACTAATCAGCAAGCTCGACCAACACTGCAGCCATCGCTGCTTAACACCTGTGTAACGACGCTTGCAGTCCGCCTCCACGTTTGCGACTGCCTTCAAACGTGTTTCGGTTTTCGCCGTTCCACGCGTCAAGAGTATGCTCTGTCCGTTCGTGCTGTCGCCTACTGACTTTGCCCTTCCTGCGAATGCTTCCTTGAACTGGATCATGTGCTCGGATTTTGCGGCGTAAGCAATCCAGCTGCGGACTTGTCTGTTGTGTGAATCCCCCTTAAACTACCGTTACTTGTGCAAGGATCACATATTTCGTAAGCTTATCGCAGCACACAAGGTCCACATCTGGAGACAGAAACTTTTCAAAAGGTTCTAGAACCTCTGCGGTGTCTCGGATGCAAAGCTTCATCTTCAGGGCAGTTGTTTTCCACAGCCACATAAGGCCCCTCTTCTTTCGTGTCTTTTTGAAATAGCGGCGAGTCTACTTACTCGAGGGACCTAAAGGAGGTGTCCTTGGTAGCAAAGTGTCTCCTGAGTGCAGTGTTGTTAATGCGAGAAACACAGGAGAACCAACCAAACAAATTTCAAGTACCTTTTATAACCAGGTGTCTCTTGTAACAAGGTTTTCTGTACTGGGGTACACCTGTTGCTGGAGTCGTGCTGTCATGGGAGCTCCCATAGCAGCTCGGAGCATTCCTTTCTTTGCCTCGGCTACATGGCAACTTTGGTTGACAATTGAATGCTCATTTACAAGTGCACGCTACGTATTTACAATGTGGCACTCGCTTTAAAGGCCTTTGGAAGGCCTTTGAAAAGGCTGTGTAGCCACAGGTATTACAATGTGCCTTCTTGTGGCCCTTTTATGACGAAGGCAATTGGGGCAACCTTTTTATCTTGCTCAGGCTGCGTGAAGCTTTTAAAAATTTCTGACGAAGAAGTCTTTTATCAGCTGTACTTTTCTATCGATCGAATAACGTTAAGTAGTTTCTTAGGAATGAATAATCAGTTTTGCAGCCGCAGGAGGAACTTTTGAGCTTGTTGGCAAGCCGCGCCAAGTTAAAAATAAAACGCTTTTCCACAGTACATAAAGTCACACTTGTCGTAGCACGGCTTGCCTTGGCATTGGTGCCGGATTTCTCTAGTTTGCACTGGGCATTCTCGATTCACCACTCCTGGGCGTTGCGTGGGCGTTCTGAGGACTGCCTTCAGACCAAAGGTCTTTTACCAGTACGCGGGGACATCAAACACTGGATTGTGTCTTGGCCAATTGGTGAATGATCTGGGACTGGTAATCTAAGAGGCTGTGGAATATGGGAGGTTCTTGGGGTGGCCTAGCCAGCTCTTTTTACATGGGCCACCACCAAAATATCATGGTGGCACTTCTGCTCAGTAACTCGAGAAAAGCCTGGAAAACGATCATGTTTGCTACACGGAGGACGAAAGCGCTATGAGAGGAGCATAGACATAGTGGGGAAATCGAAGTAACAGCGCAGACATCGCAGTGCGCCATTGGTTTATTCAAAAGCGTCGGAGCATGAATGCACCTTGAGGCACTCCCTGGTTGCATGTTCGTTGTATGATCAAGTATCTGGCCTGCCCAGCCAGGTACCACTGTGGGTTTTGTTGTTGTGCTTGGAGAAGACCTCCAGAGGTGGTTCTGGGCTGAGAAAAAAGCAAACCCTGGAGGCACACTTGAGCCACTGTTGATGTGAGCTCTAGGTAGTGCTCGTTATGCAGCCCCTTAATTAATGTGCAAGCACTGCCTTGTGTGCGTTTTTTTTTTTTTTTTTTTTTAAGTTTAGGTTTGTACTGCAAGCGTGGAATGGTGGCACATAAAGTCCCCCAAAAAAGGGACAGAGGGATTTATCTAACTGTGTAATTTGGGTAACGGAAAACACATGGTGGGGTTGTCACTGTGCTTTATCCATTCGCCCAGGCCAAACGTGTCCTCTTTCCCCCAGCAGCCCCTGCTGTCCCGCTTGGGCAAGCTCTGCCAGCCGGGCAGCTCCAAGGGTGCCGGAGGGGTGGCCGGCAGCTCGTCCTCCACCGCTTTCCACCCTGGTGGCCGTGTCGGCCGGAGGCAGCCTGTGCGGCAAGCGCAAGCGCAGCGTCCGCGAGCGCAGCCTCGAGTCGGTCGGCCACCGGCGGTCCTCCGACTGCTGCCTTGACGAGATGGACCTCGAGGACGAGGCGGCCAAGCTCCGCATGCATGGGTGAGCAAGGGGCCCTGTATCACGGGGGGCTGTCGTACCTGTCTTGTCAAACCCTGCTGTTTCTGATCGTAACTCGTGTCGGAAAATCTGCATGTCTTGGCAAGATTTTGGGAATGCTGTGAATGCTGTGCACTTCTAGTTGAATTATTTATCGTGTTGAAATATTCTCCGATAATCCTTACTTTATGGTGCAGTCTGTACTCGCATAGGTTTGTCAGCCTGTACGTCCCAATGCGCTGTAATCATCATGGCCTGGTTGTCACCAACTTGGAGGCAGCTCACTCCCTTACTCGAGTAGGACACGGAAACGTCATTGTGATCCCATCTGGTATTAATCCCGTGATGATTCTTTGGGCGGGATGAACTGAAAAGCAGAATTCCCACCTGTGGCTCTTCGAAGGGACAAGGGCATCCATGATTTTCCAGCCCTGGGTATTCTGCAGGCATTTCGAAGACTGTCTTTGTACCGAAGTGTTGCGTCATGTTTCTAGCCATCCCCGGACGAACTGATAATTGAGGAGGCCCATTTGTGCATTCTTCTCTCACTACTGACTCCCCACAGCACCCAGTGTGCATACATTTGCATGTTTGAGACAACCATAAAATTCCGAACAACCGCCCCCACCTGTGTAAGGGCCCTCTCCCTAAATCTGCTGCTAATTTCAAATTTCCGCGCCGTTTCCGGGAGACGTGCCCCCCCCCCATCCCCTTCCCTTCTCTCTCTTCGCTCCACAGTGTCCAGACCCCTGCGGTGCCACAGCCATTCTATAATCGAATCCAATCGTGGTTATCAGCCCGTTAGCCCAATCTCTACGCGCCATTTCTCACTTTTCCTTTGGCGGCAGCATGGGCTTGATTTTGTTGCTGAGGCGTGGGCCGCTGTACCCGGGGATACTTGGGTACAGTCCGTCAGGAGTTGTGGCATACGGAACGCGCTTGATGCCAGGACCGGGCCGGAGACTTCAAGCGCAATTTTGCGAGCTTCGCTTCTCAACTGCTGGCTTAGAGGAGTCTTTTGATGCTTCTGAGAGGGAGTAATGACTAACATTCTTTGGCAAAATGTTAGGTGCATGTGCATTCCGCATTTGTTTTTTCTGGCGGGGGATTTTTGACACCTGTTCTCACATTCCATGCGTTTACCAATTCTCCAACAAAGGAACTGGTTGAATGCGAATTTCTTTTTCTGTAGCGAGACCGTCATGCGTGGTCTGCGTACTTCAGACTATCTTAGTGCGTTTTGAAATGCTCAAGGGTGCGTTCCAAGTTAATGTTGTATGCCGAACTGCCCGTGCGAGACTGTAATGCGAGATCCTTAGACAGTCCGTCCTGTGAGAATGCCAGCATGTACTAATGAAAGAACCACAGTTTGGGAGTCAATGCACTATTGTAGTGCAGGCGCTGTCTTTGTGAAAGCCGTAACCTCATGGGATAGGACAACAGATGGTACCAGTATTTTGATGAAATACATAAGAGGGTGGTTTTCACTTTTGTGGTCCGGCGTAAGGGGCTCTGGATGTCATTGCACTAGCCAATTTTATGAGCTTTGAAACACAGCAATTACGTAAATGTGACTGTTAGACCCGTGTGGTGCTTTGGCAGTAGACTTGAGCATGCAGGAGGAAAATGTGTGTTTTGTGGGGACAGGTGGGCAAGCTAATATCCCGGCTACACTAGGGTCCGAATGTCATTTCAACCAAATGTCATTTGACTCAAATGGGGTGCTTCAAATGCCATTCAGAATCCGCCGTACTACACAACAATTTCGATGGCATTTGTAAGCTCTCACAATTGCTCGCCGTGCTGTAGTGGCGCTGTTGTCGCCCCGTTCCGTTTTCGTGCAATAATACAACAATCAAATTTAGGAGCAGTCTAAGGCAGTAAAATGGTATCAAATTAGAAGCGACACCAATTTTGACTCTAATGTGGTGGCTGTTTGCGTAGTTCTAATTTTTTTTTTTTTTTTTTTGCAGCTAACTCACTGGTTTTGAGAGTATGAAGATTAAATACGTTGATTTTATTTAAGTGAATGAACAGTGAACAAAGTTCCACAAACAAAAATATTTTGTTAGTTTTACGCATGGAGGTATTATATTTTTTATTGCCAATCGAAGACGCTGCGTACGAGAGTGCTAGAAATGGCATTTGAAATCCCAAATGTCTCTCGCGGTTCTCATTTCAAAATAATGTAGTGTGGCAGCACAACTTGGCATGTGAGTCAAATGACATTTTGTTCAAAGGACATTCGGCCGCTAGCGTAGCAGGCATGTAAAAAAAACTGATCAAAAATGATCATGTTGGGGGTGTTTCTCATCCAGTACTTGTCAATAGATGCACAAGGGCTGTAGCATTACTCGAGTGAAATCTTCAAAGCTGATGCTTTTTACTCAGAAATTGGCATGACGAATACGTTTTTGTCATTCATTTTTGCTCACAAAGTCAGCATTGTTGTCTGAAAAGGAGAACAAATCCAGGAGAACTCGGTGTGTCGGGCTGTCTCGATCTCTAATTTGGCTCGGGACTCCACAACTTTCTGCTCATTGGCTGCGTGTATTTATTTTGCATTTTTAAGACCCATCGCAGAAGCATGGCCAGCTTGCATGCCACAGAATAGAGAGGCAATAGTGAATGGTTGCATGATTAAGCACCACTCATTTAATTAAGCAGAGATTAAATTAGCGAGGTTGTATTGTGTAAGCGCTGTCTGCCAAGCAAGTTTGTTGTTATGCGATATGTATAGCGGTTTCTATGCAGTTCCTGCGTCATTGGGATAGTGTGTTTTAGGCAGGATACTGCGCTTTAGGTCGGATACTGCAAACGGAAAGGAGAAACCACAATGGCTGGCCATTCATACTGGCATTATACTGGTACTCGCAAAAAAAAAAGGGGGGAGCTAGTAAGGAACCTATCGGTTTAGCAGGTTCCTCTTGATTTCTCTCTATTGGCGTTAGTTGCAGAGGTGTGTTGACTAGTGACAGAGCAATTGTCTTTGACATCCCTCTTGGATTTTGTCACAATTGAGTTCTTACCAGCATTGCAGGGAGCACAGCAGCAGCGGCTTGAGCAGCAGCGAGAGTGATGGTGGCATCCTGACGAACGATGAAGGCCGCGAAGGTAAATGCCTGCTCTCTTTTCACTCTCCTCGCTCGTTCAGCGCTCTTGGGGGGGAGCGTGCTAACCAGCAAACAGCATGCCTTGTACAATCTGTGAATCAGAGCACTGTAATAGCCGTCGTTGCTGATGGTGAGTTCGAAGCTTTGTGGTCTGTGGTTTGGGAAGCGGTCAGCTGTTGGTGCCTTCTGCATCTGTGACGTGCTTTAAATTCTGCACCGAACGCCCCTCTGCACCGAGCATTATTGTGTGTAAGAAATTTTTAAGCAAGGAATATGTCAAGTTTTTCTGTTTGTTTTTGTGTATTGTTGGATCGAATAATCTCTTTTTATTCCCTTAATATGCCTGGTTAGGTAATTTATCAGTCAACAGTCACCTCAATACAATTTTTTAGTACTTTTTGAAAGTTTTAGTGTCGGCACCAAATGATAGCGAAGGCTGTGCAGTCTTTTCCCTTTTGTCTACATGAAAACACCGGTGTGAGACAAGATGAGCCCACTTTTGTTTTGGGTTTTTTTGGGGGGGGGGGTGGGTTGTCAGCTTCACCATCTCCCCTGATGCACTGGTACTTCATCGCCGGTCGGCGAATGTAAGCTAAACAAAGTCAAGTTCACATGCCATGGTGTTCAGGTACGATTGAGCGCGCTAAGAAACCCCTTAATTAAAGCACCCACTTCAGAAACGCGCCAATTTTCCATTCGAGACGCTACCTTTTATCTTTTGCCGTCGGTGGGGTTTCCATTGTGCGGCACTATCTTATCTCTGTTGCCAGCTAGCCCCCGCTGTTTGAAGGTCAGGCTCCCTTGTGCCGAAACAAGAAAGCCTGGAGGTGATAACAGGCACGGCAATACAAGGGCGAGCTGTGCTGTGGGTGCGCTGTGAATGACGGACTTTAGTTGAAATTTGTGTGTGAAAAGAGCAGGCTGCTCTTGTGTTTTGAAGAGGAAAGGAGGGGAGTCTAAAATTTTGATGCCGTGTATAAGCGGTGTGTTAGTTGTGCAAACATGTTCGAGTGCACTGGTATGTGGACAGAAGCTGCAATATTTGAAACTAATAATGCAAAAGAAAATGGAGGGGGATAGGGGAGGAACAAGACGGACAGACGGGGAGCCAGTGGCGTTGTTTAAGGGGGGACGCGGCTTTCAACTTCGGAAAAATGACCAAAACATCGTTTTTTTGAAACCCACATATTCGGCTTCTATGTTTCCTATTCTATGCGTCTGCAAAGTTTTTAGGCTGAAAAGTGTCGCAAAGTGGCATAAAAAAATACTTTTGTCAGGCGCGGTGACAAACTATCAGCGCAAAAGGGCGAAAAAACGGCAATTTTCGGAGCGCTCTATCTCCGCACCGGTGCCACCGGGCGCGGCCATTTTGATATGGTTAGATCGGCCGAGCGATCGTCTTTCCGGATCTGCTCGTCTCTTTTATCTTCGTTCATTCACGAACGCACAAACGGTAGAAAAGAAACGACGCACAAACGAAGCTAGAAATAGATGCTGAAGCGCTATTGGTCCTCGGTCGGGGCGCAGAACACGACCCTCCTGATTGGATGTCACGGGCGCAATGCAAGATGGCGGCCGCCTGAGCTGCGTAGCGAGCGGTTGAGTTCATTTTCGCCGCTTCGCTCGGCCGAGTTTCTGTTCAATCTGTGGCATTCAACACGGACGTTATCGCGGTGGGAATGCCGGAGATAACGAGCCAGATTACGGGAAGTTGTGTGTCTCGAAAGGAGGAGGTCATCGAATGCTTCGTGGTGCGCGTGACTCTACCGTCGCCAGACCCCGGAGGGTGACGCGGTGTGCGCGCTTGCAATAGCGGTTCGTGAAGTGAACTTTTGGTCGGGTTTGCGATGTTTACACGCTTAGTTATTGCTGTGTTTTGACTGTGGGCTCGCTAGCCTTGAGAAAGAAACGGTCGACGCGTCAAACGCTGCGGCGCGCACGGCATAGCCGACGCGCATTGGGGCAGCACATGACTGGGCAACCGGTTACGATTGAACGCCAGTAGTTGTAATTAATGCCTGCGACGTTAGATTTAATCTTAAAAGCGACCTGACCAGCCATATCAGCTGTAATCAAAGTTCGATATGTCGCGGTAAGCGTGCGCTAAGATGCGCGCGAGCCATATCGCCTTTCTTGCGCAACGTTTCCCGTGCACTTGTAATTTTCATGCAAACAGGTTTGAGTTAGTAATATAGGAATAAAAATATGTTCTCTGCATTAAAAATGTACGTTTGTCGCAGCATTTAACAGTGTTTTTTTAGTGAAATTATTGATTCCATTGCTCAGGGCATACTGGCTTTGCTGCGAGAAATATTGGATGCCTTGAATGTCAAAAGTAGTAAAAAAATATGCTCTTGCATTGAAGTTGGGAGTTATGCAGAATACTCTACCAAGCTTCAAAGTAGCTCATTTTCATCCTTGTGGTATGCAAACTTTTGGCAATGAACACCTGCACGTATGAGTACTAAGTTGCTGTGCCAGGCAAGATGATAAAACATAAAAAAAAAAGCCAAAAATGTTCAAATTTAAGTTAAAAAAATGCTTAACTTGTTGCCATGGTGACAACACTGCAAAAGGAGGCTGTTCAGTGCGATACAGCCAACCAGCTAACCTACTTTGCATTGAAAGCCCATTGAAACCTATCTCCCCCTTCATTTGATCTGCAAAGTGGGGTATGTACTCTTCACAGAGGAGCTGAAAATGATATTTTCTGGAAAGAGAAAGGCTGTGAAGAGGCACTCCAATTTCAAGGCAAGGCATTCCAGAAGCCCCATGTTCAAAAGGACATGAAAGGCTAAAACCGTGACGACTTTTGATAAGTGAAACCTATGTTGCAACTTTGGAAGCCGTTTTCTAAAAACAGTTTTTTTTGCCACCTGTGTCGCTTGTACCAGGGATTTCTTTGTGACCGCTGGGTCTATTTTGATTCCGTTTCTTGCATTACATTCCTTGATGAACAGTTCAGGTCGTGACACTCTTGGTTTTCCAGATTTGTTTTTTGTGATTTTTTTATTCACATAATCGTTCACAGTCAACATGCCTATTGCACATTAACCTCTAAAAAAATGAAAACTAAAAAACATTGTGTTGTAAAAAAAAATTCTAAAACTGTCACGACCTCGTCCATTCATTTGGGAATGCAAAGCACTTCGAACAAGTTTTCTATCATGTTTTATAAGCCGCTCAAGCTCGGTACAAGCGGAACAGAAAGAAAATTTAATACATAAAAAGTTTTCAGAATATTAGCTTTTAAATTTTTATGGTGTTATCACGGAAGCATTTCCAGTTGCTGTGCCAATTTTCATCAAAATCCACAAAGAAATAAAAAAGTTGATTTTGAAAGCCACGTCCCCCCTTAATAAGCTCTCATCTAAGATAGTTCCGTTTCCTGCGACAGCTACTGGGTATTAAAAAAACAAAAGAAAAAGAATCTGTATTGGGGTCGGCAAATTGACTAACAAAAGGAGTCCAATCTGAAACGGAGTAAACTGCAACAAAGCGAAGGCCTTGGAAACAGGAATATTTCATGCTGCTTATTCCAACAAATCATGGTCCAGCCAGCCCAAACTTGTACTCTGAACTGGAAGTTGTTGCTGGTGAATCGGTGGCGGTGTCTCGTTATGATAACAGCAATCGTTCGGGCCGTGCACTGGAACCAAATTTAGAGCTACGGCCAGAAACTCCTCCTGGAAACTAGTGGGAAAGCAACTCTTGATAACCCAACCTGTGCTCCTGAAAATGACTGTTGATCAATTCAATCGCTACACATGCTGCAGTGAGATTGAGTGTCGAGACGATTTCCCATTGCAGTGTTCACATGGCTGTGGTTGGTTGTAGTTTTTGCAGCTGTTTGAGTTGTTTGCAAGAACTTTTGTGAAGCAAATTTTGTTCTGTACTCTTTCTAGAGGCAGGAAGCCGTCTATTTGTTTGGCTCACGGGTAGTCTTGATGGGTCTCTGGGTTGGGAGTGGAGCGCTGTGACTGATGTGTTGAGGGTGAGTGTGCGTGCCCGTCCACTCCCGAATTGGAACAGGGGACGACGAGCAGAGCGACTTCTTCCACGAGGGGGGGCCCAGCTGCTGGTGGGAGGAGGACCCCTATGGGGAGCTGGACGCCCGCTTCCAGGCCATCCTGAGAGGCAGCCTGAGGCACCTTCTCGCCCGCCGCACGACGCGGCCTACCACAACAGCACCAAGGTGGGCTCCTCTGCTTCTTCTGATTGTCCTGCTTCTTGTTAATGGGGCAACCCCCTACCTTGCCATGTCGCGTTACCAGAACGCCGCACTGCGTGGCGATCTCGTTTTTTAAAGCGAAGCTCTCTGTGTTTCCCTGATGGCGTTTGTTTCCGGCAAAAACACATTGCAGGAAAGCCAACTTGTTCTGACAATGGATGGTGATCATGTGGGTGAAGTGAAAGCAACACTTTCCCGTGGTCGGAATCAAACCTGGATCTGTTGCATTATGAAGCTGACATCTATGTGATTTCGCCTTTCTGACTTACCGTATTACTCGCGTAATCCTCGCACTCGCGTAATTCCTCGCACCCCTAATGTGAGCCACCAAACCTTGCAATTTTTTGGTTCACTCGCATAATCCTCGCATAAGTTGCCTGCTCGCGAAACCCACATGGCGGCCCGCGCTCTCCAACGCGCGCCCTCCCCACCGCCTCTCCGTTCGGCGGAGAGCGCTGTGTATCCAAGGCCATCCAGGTACCCTAACAACCTGCCATAGCGGGCTACTCCCTAACAGGCGCCCTAACACGCTACTCACACTGTCCTTGAACCGGTTTCGCGTGTGCGCAACTAGACGGCGTTCGCGCAGCCCGCTGTCGTGTGTCGTTTGGTCGCCGTCGCGGGTCCCGTCGCTGAGCAGCAGCAGTCAGTGAGTCACTAGCGTCAGTGGTGGATAGCTCGCTGCCATTTTGAGAACTTTTTTTATCTCTTTGTTTTGTGCTTCGTGCCGCTTCGCCATGGGGAAGAACGCCAGCTACACTGCCGCTTTCAAATGAAACGATTAGAGTACGCCAATCGAACACGGCAACCGCGCCGCAGGCAGGCGCTTCGGCGTCACCGACTTCAACGTGCGTTACTGGAGTAGGGCACACACATGACGACGACGAGATAGGGCGCGCGCCAGAAAGCAAAGGCGGCCAATTTCATGATCGCTGATCGACGGGAGACTGTTTACGTTGTAAATAATAATAAAAAGAAATAGCTGCTGTTGGCAACACTGCGCTTACATATACAAAAAACGCTCGCTACATTTAGCGGGACTGGCAGAAGGCAAATCGGCAACACTGTGCACCGATATTTTTTTCCCCGCATAATTCTCGCACCCCTATCTTCGCATTGACTTTTCCGAAAAAAAAGTGCGAGGATTTATGCGAGTAAATACGGTATACAGAGAAAAGCATGCACCGCTCTAATACTACGGCAGTTGATCGCAAAGCTTTCTGCGTGCGAGTCAGTCAAAGCTCAACATGTCAAAGTCCAAACTCGGACAACAACAAAGGGATCCCTCCCAAGGAAGCTTCACATTCAACCATCGTCATTGTTAGACAGAGGGGTGCATGTGCTTTTCTGTTTGGGACCGAGAAAATGCGAAAACCTGCTGATCCACCTTTTCTCGAGCTGTCATTTTCTGGCTTGAAAAGTTCCGCAACGGCCATTTTGTAGTGCATTGTCTGTGGTCTTATAGGGCAATAATGAGCCCGTCTTCTGGAAGCTCTTGACAACAACGTCTGCAGGGGTCATTCCCCTCGCTTTTGGTATCCAGCTGCACAGCTCTCCACCAGCGATCTGCTTATTTTGCCGGCGGGTCGTCAGCGCGTATTCGCAATCCACTTTTGCGTGCAGCCTTCAAAGATTATCTTTGAAACAATTCATTCGAAGACACGTTCAGAGGCTGGAGCATGGAAGTTAAGCCACCTGGAATGACAGCCAGCTCAGTGCGCAGCTCCTTTAACTTTGCGTTTTTCTGACGTTGATGTGACGGGAAAAAGGCAAGCGTGGCCGCTGTGTGGTTTCCAAACGAGTTGGTTTTCAAGCTTGTGGAACAGGGAGTAGCGGGAACTCGTTTTCACAAAGAGCACCTAGAATTCTCTCGCTTATGCCAGTTTCCGCATCACATAAAAGCCGAATTAGCCACATGCATTCTCTTACTGCCTGCTGTAGGGTATGCTACTGATGGCTCCAGCGCTGTGCACATGTGTGCAGCTGTTCTCGCTGAAGCTTTCTGTCGCTGGCGCTTGGGAGAAAAACATAAGCGAGGCAGCTTTTTGCACGAAACATCCTGCTTATCTCTGAGTTGATGTGTCATGATAAGCACTGCACTCTCTGGTGCAATGCTTATTTCCTCCTTGCTTTATCGCGCTTCGTTCTCTGGTGTTGTGTGTGCGTGTACAATTGGTGCACACCCTACAGAGGGACAGTGGAAATCTCCACTGGCAGCATGCAGCTAACGCTTGTCTGCCGGGTTGTGTTCAGTGAAGACATTTTGGGGTTAACATAGCTCCCTGCATACAACCTGTGGTTACATCCACATTGTACTTTATGCACATGTCTCCATTGGCTGGTCGCCCAGGTCGAAATGTCGAAATATTTGGTTTTGTGCACTGGTGTTAAACAGGCCTTCCCTCCCTGCTGTCGTGCATGTGCTCAGGGCAACGTGCTGAGCTGTTGAAAGGCAGTGGGGGATTTGCACTACCAGTGTAGGCTGCCATGCAAGTTTAGCCGGGGCGTCTCCATGTAGACTATTTATGATGGCACGTAAAGATCTACAAAAGGCCAAAGCAATAACATGCAACGAGCCATATGTTCTAATTTAGTTCAAAGAATAACCGCAAAATGTAATAATATCATTTCATTGTTGAATGGGTACATCCTAGGTATTCAGCTGCGGCACTTGGATATGACGAAAGAAGAAAGCATCACTAACAATGTTCTGAAAGCGTTGCGGTGCACTTGTTAATGGACATCGAAATGATGTTGCAATTCAATTCAATTCAATTTGTTTTATTCACCAGATAATACTGGTTGCAGTAGTTGGTTGCATTGCAGATAATTGGTTGCAATGCAAAGTGATTGCTTCATTCACAAGCACGTGCAAATTGTGGATCTCTGTACTTAGTGTAGTATGGACTTAGGCAGGAGGTCATCACTGTAGAGTTAAAATGATGCTTCAGCAGTCCGAGATCATTGTCGCTGCTGGTGGAGGCCCAGACTGAAACGACAACTCTTTTTTTTTTTTTTTATCTCACAAATTGGGGGCTTTAAGGCTAGAACGGGACTGATTTAAGTGTTTACCAGTGTGTCTAGCAAATTCATCAATGTGCCAGAGAGTGTACTTAATAATGTACTGGCCCACTTTTTCGTTTTTACGACTGCCTTGTGCTAGCTCCGGGAGACGGGAGACCTAGTATTAACTTGTCTCGTACTCCTTTTTTCCTCCTCAGGGTGGCAGAACCATCCGTTCTGGCAGGAGGCGGCTGGCAAAATCGGTGAGTTTCGTCAGTCCAAGTCAATCCAGTAGCCTAGCTCAGTAGGGAGTTGAGAGTTACTTGCTGTGGTGCGTTAAAGCAGTTGCCATTAAGTGGCATTTTGCTGGCGTGGAAATGTTTCATGTGGCATTGTGTTCCTGGGCTCTGGCAGCTGTACTGAAGAATTCCAATTTCTCTTTGTGTTAAGAAGGAATTACGTGTAAAAATGAAAAAAAATTAACTGAATGTGAATGTGAGCATAAAATGATTGGAGGCAGGTCAACGTGAACACCCGGACAGTGATAAACAGAAGTTGTGGTCGCTGTCAGAGGAAAATGGTTTTGCTCAGTGGACGTGTGTGGATGCAGTCCAAGAGTGATGAACCAAACAAATGGTGGTCTCTATCAGGAAAGAAGTTTTTTCGTTCAGTTTGAATTTCTTGGAATCCAGTGAAACGGCCTATTCATGTTCTTTACAATTTACCATATTTTAATGCGATCTGTAATGGGAAGAGTTGCTTTTTGTGCTAATCCATGGGGGGAACCCACTTTTCAATAGTGAAAATTCCCATTGAAGAGCAGGGGGACTGATGCCCAGTGTCTGTGGGTGTCAAGTAACAGTGTTGGGTGTCAAGTAACGAGACACTTGTCAGGTGATGGTGCGCCTGGCATGTTGCTTTTCCTTTCTCTATGGTATAACGTGTTGTAAGCCTCGCTATGGTAAAATCTTGTCCTTTTGTCTGTACAGGTGCCATCGAAAGTAATTGGAACGGTCTCGTAAATTTACAGGAATTTCTTCTTCCAGAAACTGCCTGGCTGCATTGGTGGTTGTTCAGACGAGTCATTTCTAATAGAAAAATCTTTCTGTGCAATGGTAATGGCTGTCATAAAGCCAGTAATACTTTGTGACATTCACAAATCCTTGTTTCAATTACTCATGACGGCACCTGTGCATGCATTGCGGCATCCCCGTTTCCATTATCGGCGTCATCATAGAGCAAAGGTCTACTGTACCTTTCTCCTCAAAAGCAAACAAATTAGCAAGCTTTCCGCCATGGTCCAGTTCAGATTTCAAACTTCAAAATTTGAGCAGGCTCGGTGTTTGGCAGTGAATATCCCCTCTAGTGGCACAGTAAGAGCAAGGCCCGAGCATGAAGGGAATGCCCATTAGCAAAGCACCTTTTACTTTCGCAAAAAGTGGGAAGAGGGTTTCTGTGCAGTATATAAAGACAACCATACCTCATGTACATGTAGTGCAAATAGGCTTAGGTGCCCCTGCTACATGCCATTGTCTTCTGGAGTTTGTACCGATTTCTTCAGAACACGAATCAATTCCAATTTTTTTGTGTGCATGCATCATGTCTGTTGAGTCGTCTGATTTGTGCCTCTTCCATCCCTCCTTCCCCTCCGCATGCAGATGCTGTCAATATCGCTCCCGACGACCTCAAGCCACCGGTCAGTCGAGTTCCTCTCCCAAGCCGAGTAAGTTGGCCACGAGACCTCACCACCTTAGGATTATTGCATCTAAACATGATTTTGGCTAGTGCAAGCAATGATGGAAGCTTTTGTCTTGTGCTGACTCTGAGCGAGGTCTTCCTGCTGCCAGAGAGTAAGAGTCCAGAAAAAAAAAATGTGTTGTGCAAGTTGAAGCTCATTACTAAAGGGTAAAGTAACCTGTATCCTTCCTTATTTTTGTTACAGCTTGCTTAGTTTATTTTACCCCACGCCACTGACTGATGAATTGACAGCCGAGAGCTTTTTCAAGCTCGCACATGGGAGAAGCCTTGTGTAGCATGTGTACAGCCATGCGGTCTTTCCAGGAGCGAGTCCCTTTTCCTCAACGGTGTTCTCCATTCCAGTGGCTGGTCGGGCGCCGTTCTGGGCGAGCGGTCGTCGCGCGCGTGCCTGGCTGAGGTGAAGCGCCGGCGCCGAACTCCCCCTGCGGGACCTGTGGTTCAGGGTGAGTCGCATGAAGGGCCCATACTCCGGCATACTCCCACGTGACTGCCTGCTGTAGTGCAGCAAGGCGTAGTTGTAGAATTCAGTGCATGGGAACTTGGGTTATGGAGATTGCACTGGCCCCCAGTGTAGGTCAGGCGTGGTGGCGTCGTGTTTGGAAACTCTGTGACAACCTGAGCTGTGCCCTGCTTAAAGGGGCACTGACACAAAATTTTGAAGGCGAGATAACTTCGGAGATAGATTGGTGGGAACACATATACATCATCTGCAAAATATCAGCGGTGAATACAGCCTAGAACATATTTAAAATCAATTTTGAAGTGTGCGAAACGCAACCGAGCGGCCAGCAGAGGACCACGCGCAAGTGTAAACAAACAACATCCAAACACGTCACGAGTTTGTGTTTGCCGCTTCCGCACTGCCGGCTCGCCGCTCCAATCGGAGGGCCGGAGGGCGGAGCTTCTGCTCTCGAGAACGAACAACCCGATCGTTGGCGGCGGAGGCGCTGTGATTTCGTCGTCATCGGGCAGCTGGCCGCAAACCAAAGTTCTACAGCGATTCCAGGCACTGTTTCTATTACTGTTTACACTTAAATCTCGTTATAACGAAGTCAAACGGGCGCTGATTTTTTTCGTTATAACCATTAGTTCGTTATAGCCACTGACTAATTGTAATACTGATTAACGCACGCGACGTCATGCAGACAAAGGTAGGTCACCGAGAATGCATCAGCTACCGTAGCGGCCGCGGCCGCGCAGTAAAGTGCTGCGCGGAAAACAGCAAAAAACTGGAATCAGACACGCAGAAACTGATTTTTATTTACTCGCCGCATACCACGTACCCTTTTACGTAGATGGCGTGAAAAAATCCGTTATGCTGCGCTGATTCATCTTCCTTAACCGAAGGACGGCCCTCTCCGCAGCATCAGCTATGTCGAGGCCGTCTTCGCCGTCTTCGTGCCCGCCGAAGTAGCGGCGCAGCAGATCCACCGCGTCCAGCGCCTGGGAAGATGTCGGCACGTCGTCCACGCAGGGTGGAGAGTCGTCGTCCTCGACACACTCGTCATCGCTTCCTTCTTGCGGCCGAGCAGCGCCAAGCACGTAGTCACTGTCCGCTAGTTCCTCCGTGGCCACAACGTCGGAATCCATGCTCACGTAGTCGCAGAAGGTTTCGCCTCCACGCACGACACCGGAATCAATGAGTGCGCTCCACGACGCCGACGCCACGGCTTCGTTCGATGCAGAAGTGTCATCGGGGGCGCCAACTCGGTCAGCTGACTCGTCGCTGTCACAACTGCTTTCGCTGGCAGCAAATGCACGGCGAAAACAGTTGGCGATGGTGCTGGCAGTGACGCTCATCCATGCTGCGTGAAGCATTTCCATCGCCATGTACAAATCGATCTTGGTGTCGCGTTTCAGGCGCATGTTGAGAAGGAGCCGGTCTATAACCCGCTTTCTATAACCAGCCTTCAAGGACATGATGACGCCTTGATCGAGAGGCTGTATCACCGCTGTGCAGTTGGGGGGCAAGAACCGAAGTTCGATGTTTTCAAGCGCCACACCTGTGTGATGGGCCGAACAGTTATCTAAGAAAAGGCATATCTTGCGATTCTGCCTCTTCAACTTCTCGTCCCAATCACGCAGCCACCCCGCAAAAACGTCCCGTGTCATCCAGGCCTTCCTGTTAGCAAGGTACTGGAGTTGAAGACGCCTCTTTCCCTTAAAGCACCTCGGCGATGTGCTTTTCCCTATCACCAAAGGGGGGACCTTCTCCGATCCATCCATGTTCGTGCACAGGAGCACGCTGACGCGGACTTTGCTGTGCTTTCCACCACGACACAGCTCTCCCTTCAAGGACAGAGTCCTCTGCGGCAACATTTGGTAAAAGAGCGCTGTCTCGTCAGCGTTGAACACGTTTTGTTCTCCGTACTTCCGAACGACGGGTCCAACGTTGGCTTGCACCATGCCGTAGCCGTCTCTTCGTCGACGGATCGGGACTCGCCCGTGACGACTCTGCCGACGATATCGCGGCGTTCCTTAAATCGCTGTAGCCAGCCGTCGCTTGCAACAAAGTTGTCGCAGCCCAAAATACAAGCGAAGTCGATCGCTTTTCTCTGGAGGAGTGCCCCACTCACGGGCAAATTCGACGCCCTTGCATCTAAAAACCATTTGAAGAGAGCCTCTTCGACGGCTTCAAAAGCAGGTGACCGCAACTTCTTCCGGCTACCTTTAACGCCGCGTGCGACAGCGCCCGTGATGGCTTCCTTGCTCCCGAAATGGTGGGGGGGTGCTGGCGCGATTCCAAAAGCCCTTGGTTGCTTTTCAGCCCTGCTCCCACCGCTCAAATTTATGGTTTGCCTTTTGGTGAGACCCGTAACTTCGACGCTTACATTGTGCTGGCTCTTTGTCCTCCCGTGAACACGCCACACAACTGGATGTGAAAGCGAACCGGCGGAGCGTCCTACGCCTACACTGCTACCGCTGCGGGCTTCCGTGCGTGCATAAACAAAGCAAGCGAGAAAAGCGCACGCCGCGGGCGTGCCGTGTGCAAAGACCGTCAGAAGAGCTTGGCTTGGAGCGTCGCCGATGGGGCGGCGCTGCCGCGGGAGGTTTAAAATGCCGCATCGGATGCAAAAATGGGGCCGCCTTTTTTAAAAATGGGTATGTTTTTCGCAAAGCGGGTGCTTATTGCCAGTTTGGGCAAACAAAAGTTGTTCGTTATATCCTTGATCAGCAAATTTTATTCGTTAAAACGCAGTTTTAAACACATGGGCTTCTATGGTGACTTTCAAGGGGAATTGCAACTATTTCGTATATCCGTTATTTCGTTATAAACCGCTTCGCTATAACGAGATTTAAGTGTATTACCATTGGATGGGGAACGCGCCGGAGGCACGAAAAGCTCACTGAAATAGCCGCACGGTCGCTTTTGCAGGCGGCGGCCACGGCCGCGAAGTGGCCCAGGCCGGCGCAGGTAGCTCGAGTGATAGCTTGTTACCGCTGCACGAAATTGTCCCCAAGTCCCGACCATGGTGGCTTACATGAGAAAGGAGTTAATGATGCCATGGCGGGTTGCATTAAAAATTGTCATCTGCACCGCTTACGAGAGCGGAAATCGAATATCCGCCGCAGTGCTAAGGCGAACACATCTGTAGGCGGACCTGTAGGCAGACCGGCCGGCTGCTCCCAGCGCGCGTCTTGCCACCCACCGTCTCGAGGCGTCGCGGGTCGTTCGTTAGCCGCGGTAGCATTTGCACTCGCAGCGCCTGCGTCACATCCACGGTTCGCTTTTTAATTAGGCGCCTCACGAGATCAGTACGGGGGGGCATTCGCCGGAAAACTGCCGTCGATGCGGATTCTGACAGTGCTACGGCGGCTCTGCTCTGTAACTGTGATATCCCCTCGACGGTCACGTGGTCAGCTTTGTTCACACAAAATCCACAAAATCCATCGTTTCGCGGCACTCGCTTGAACCGGCCGAAACTGCGACTGGCCGCATTGAAAATGCCTCTAATTAAACAACCGTCGCACGCTGAAGCAAATTAGGTTTCTACAGGTTATAAGTAGGTCACTAGTACCTTATCGCAACAAAAAAACAAGATGCAAAATTTTTGTGTCAGTGCCCCTTTAAGCTAGGCTTACTTTTCAGAGCCGTGAGTCGCTATTGAGGCCAGGAGCTCGCCCTTTTTCACGCCTGTTGGTGGTGGTTTGTTTTGATCTGACATGTGATAAAGGAGGAGAATAGAGGAAAACCTCATTACAAGAGGCCACTTGCTTATAAGAGACAGTTGAATGAAACAGTTTGGTTGGTTTTTCCTATGTTGGCCATGTTAGTGATAGTGTACACAAGAGACACGTTTCCAAAGGCCCTCTGAGTTGTCTCTTGTAATGAGGTTTTACTGTAATGGGCAATGTGTGCCTGTCTGCGAGCAAAAATTTCTTCCTTTCTGCAAACGTGCATAATAGCGTATGAAATCACTGAAAACAAAGCATTGTAGCCGTAGTTCCGATATACTGTTTGGTAAAAACAGCAGAAATGTTTTTTTTTTTTTTATACATGTCTTTGCATAGTAAACCAAAATTCACAATATCCTCACAAACTACTATATGAGAGCAGTTCATGTTGATGTTAATTGTGATGAGAGCAGTTCATATGTTAGTTGAAATGGGATAAAGCAATGCCTGCAGAGCAATGAGGGCAGGAGCATTTTGGGCTTTTATAGTACTTCAATGGTCTCAATTGCACTGCCCATTTGGAGGGTGGATGGGTTTCACAGTCTGGGTAGCCCATATCACTAGCAGGAGGGTGATGGTGCAAGTGGGCTGTAGAAGGACCCACCATCTTCTGCGATTAAAGGTTCCCGTTTTAAGATGCAAGTGCAGCTTGCTGGCCAGTTGGTACGTATCGAGGATGGGAAAACCAGCGATGTTCCAGCGTGTGTGTTGTCTCATCTCTCCTTCGTGTTTGTGCTACTTTTTGCTCGTTTTCCCATCTGTCAATTAAGATAAAATCACTGGGTGTTAAGGATGCAGCTTTGATGAGGGAAAAAATCTAGTTGCGAGTCTGTGCCTGTCTTGTCTTTCGTCATAGTCACGTTCCCTTAAAAGAGGGCAAGTGGGTCTTTGGGGCCAAAAAATGGTTTTTTGGCATTTGCAGCCATTTTTCTATCGGATCTGAAATTTTCTCATTAAAAGGCACCGCATTTTATGGGAAAGAGCATTTTACAGTGCACTCTACAGCTCAGTTTGCGGAGGAGGATTTGGAAAATTCAATGGTTAACACGGCAGTTTTCTTGCAACGTGAAGCAAATGTTTTGGTTTGAAAGATATCTCTGCACGCTGAGCAGGTTTGACTGTAATTTGTTTGTTTCAATGCCTAAATATGTGGAGAATCAATGCTGGAGACAAATTTTCAAGTGGAGGCTTTTTGGAAAATCATTATTGTGTTCAACTGACACCACCTGTGAGCATTTGTGGCAGAGCGCGGGGAGGGAGTGAAGTCAGTATGTGTTGTAAAACGACCAAAAATAGCTAAATCAATAGAGTTCTTCCAATGTGTATTCTTCAGTCTTTTGCCTGCCTACCAACGTGGTGATCGCCATTCTGTATGGAGTGGTTAATTGTAATTGTGGCCCCAAAATAACTGCAATTAAATGATGAACCCGCAAAAAATCTCATTCCAGATTTGAAATAAGGGGGCGCTGTCAAAACAGCACACGACGAAAGGGCACGCGACAGAAGAGCACCGACATAACAGCACGGCGTCAAAAGGGCACCCCACAAAACAGCACGCGACAAAACAGCACGGCGTCAAAAGCGCACGCGACGGAACAGCACGTTGACAAAACAGCACAGCGTCAAAACAGCACAGCGACAGAACGGCACGATTTTATGGAACGCCTAAATGGGCAAATATTTTGATTTTAACGTGGATAAAAACACTTTAGTGGGCGCAAACTGCTCTCTCTGAGGTTCTCTTCACGTTTCGTTACTCTTTCTCGGGAAAAATACTACGGCTTTAATTATTACAGCATGTGGGATATCTGAAATGAAAGAAGCAAAAGCCAGGGACGACATTTGGTAAAACTTTTGTTCCTTTTTAGGTAGCCCTACAATTTTTATGATAATAATAATAATAATATTAATAATAATATAATAATAAGAAGAAGAAGAATTTTATTGCGATACTATTGTTCCTAATTGCTTCGTCACTTCTGTACTTCATCTGTACAGCACTCTGAAGCCTGTGTTTCCGGTGTTCCCGCGCCTTAAGATGGAGGGAAAGCCAGGAATGCCTTATCAGTGAACTTTGATGCCCCCGCCCCGAGCTCGACATGTAGGTGGCGACAGCGTCGCGCTGCTAGTGTGGATGCTGCGCTGAGCGGCCCGTAAGAATGCACACTATGGGCGCGCTTCGTGCCTTTTTCTTGCCGTATGTGCGCACGACAGGTGCAAACAAGAGTGGTATGCTGTGGTTCGGTTACTCAACGTTCAATGTATAGCATGGAAGCGGCAGTCAGTTTTAATTATTACGCCAAAAAACGCGACGACCCATCGGGAATCTCAGAATGGCCGTAATTGTGACAATAAACTTGTACGCTGTGGCTCGTAGCAAGCTCGATCTTTCCAGACTATGGCTTTGAGCCTTCAATAAAAGCATAAATAGAAACAAATCAGGAAGCCTCGATCTCTGAAATTCAGTTTACAACGGCAATCTCAATCGCTTTCACTGGTAGAATGACGCATTCTTGCATTTGTGGGATGCTCTGAAATGGTAACACTACTTAAGGGGGGACGCGGGTCTTAGAATGGTCAAAAAGGCCAAAATATCGATTTTTAGAAAATCCAATTTTTGGAATTATTGTACATTCAAGCACCTCCCTTCAAAAAATCAACGCGAAATTTTATCGGGAAATGCTCTAAAATCATGTTTCCAAACGCCTCGGGGGCCACGAAAAGCCCCGAATCGGGCAAAAGTTGCTTCAAAATTTCCCCCCCCGCCCCGCGGGCGAAGCAGCCGACCGATCGCCGCCATCTTGGTCTTGTTTTGAAGCTTGTTTCTTTGTGCGCATTTTGCGATATCTCAAAATGGCGTCGCTTGAGTAGAACGACCGCCCTTGCCAGTTTTCCAAGGCACCTTCTCGGCCGCCGATTGGCTAGAGCGGGCGCGCGCTGTTTGAGTTTGCCATACGACCCCTCCCATTGGTCGGCGCGACTGCTGTCATGGCGGTCGCCATCATGGCGTCTGCTACGCGCGTCTGACGGAGTCCGCTCTTCCGGCGCAGCGCTCGCTTTTAGCAGTTTTGCTAGATCTTTTTTCAGTCTCTTCTGATTTTTCCATCGCGTGACTGATGCCAGGAGACGTACGTTTGAAGAAGACGACCCGTCATGCGTACGGGAAGCGAAAGCGTCGTCCGCCTATCCCAAGGTCGCGTGGTGCGACTTCGGGCCGCTCGACTCCGCCGGATGAGAATCGTTCGCCGCCTCGTATTGCGTCGCCTGCCCCATCGCCTGACCAACCACCTCCGGAATCCAACCTGGTCCAAGCACGTCTTGCCGGCTTGACACGAGGTATTACACGGCGGAGGAGATCGCCGCGCGTACGGAACACGCGGACGAGGTCAAGCGCGGAAAGGAGACCAAGTCAGCAACGCAGCGGAAATTCGACCTCCTTGAAGTGGATTTGGCGCACTCAGAGGAAGAATCCGGCACAGATTTTGTCTTAGTGGATTTTGCAATGCTGAAGGACCTTTTTGCGCACGTCAAGTGCGGCAAGTGCGGGCTGGCGGCGCCGGATTTGAGGAAGGCTGACCGGCAGTACGGCCTCGCCGTGAAGCTCGAGGTGACGTGCTCGGTTTGTGAACACCGTGTGGAACGTTTTTCCTCACCAAGGACAGAAGGGAAACTGGCAATATCACTCTTTTTGAAGTGAATATGAGGGCTTTGAAAAGTATTCAAAGCATCGGGAAGGGGGTGACTGCTTTGCGGGATTTTTGTGCTGGTATGAACTTGTCGCACAGAGGCCTGCACCACAAGACATTCCAAGCGCACTTGAGGAAAGTGGTTCAGGTTTGTGAGAACACTGCAGCAGCCCCTGAAGCTGATAGTGTGCATGCCATCAAGGACTTGTACTCGGACCTTGGTCAGCCGCCAAACAACATAGATGTGATGTTTGATGGCACGTGGATGACAAGGGGACGGTCATCACACATTGGAGTGGGCTGCATCATTGAAGTGTACACCGGCTTGGTGTTTGATCACGTAGTCCTCTCCAACTTTTTCTTAGGTTGCGCCATCGGACCCAAAGCTTCAGATGAGGGCTACGAAGATTGGCTGGCAGACCGAGTGCCCGCGAAACATTGACTGTGGTGCAGGACGCATGGAAGTAGAGGCAGCCTTGATAATGTTCAAGCGCTCGCTCTCCAAGAATGGGCTGCGGTACACAACCGTGATGTCCGATGGAGATAGCCGCACCATGCATGCTTGAAGGAAGAAGGAGTCTATGGGTTTGTCCCCATAGAAAAAAAGGACTGCATCAACCATGTGTGCAAACGTATGCACACTGCCCTGCGAAATGTACGCGAACAGAAGAAGGCCCAGGGCGTAACGCTTGGGGGCCGAGGAAAGCTCACGGACCAAAAAATCAGAAGAATCTCCAGCTACTACGGGTATGCCCTCCGCAGCCATGCTCATGACGTGCCGGCAATGCAGAAGGCAGTGCAAGCTACACTTCGCCACATGGCCTCCACAGATGGTGCTCCCGACCACAGCTTGTGCCCTGATGGTGCCAGCTCGTGGTGCAAGTTCAACCGCGCTGTTGCCAACGGGGAGGCGCCCCCTCCACACAAAGACCCTTTGCCGGACTCAGTTCGCGCCGCACTGGAGCCCATCTTTGATCGCCTGAGTGATGAGGCCTTGCTGGAGCGGTGTGCAGATGGCAAGACTCAGAATGCAAGTGAGTGCCTGCACTCTGTGATTTGGACTCAGGCGTCCAAAAATCAGCATGCATCACTGCTAAGCATCACCCGAGCAGTTGCCGAAGCCGTTTCGGTCTTCAATCGGGGCAGAAGAGAGACCAACGAGAGCATTGCGGCGGGCCTTGGCTACACTGCAGGCAGCTGCCTCGTTCGTCGGAGCCTTGAGAAAGACAGGAAAAGGCTCAAGAAGTCGACCGCAGCCTTTTTGAGCAACGACGCCAGCAAGAGGACGCTTGCCAAGCGGCACAAGGTGGACAGGTCCACGGACTACAGCCCTGGACAGCTGTAAATCAGCATCAACTGGTAGAGCCTACCTTCTGCAACTTGTGAAAGCTCCCCCTCCCCCCTCCCCCATTCAGAACTTCAGTGTCACGAACTCAAAGCTTAGTGCTTTGTCACAGGATCGCCCAACCTTTTTCCAGCCATAGGCCAAGAAAGTTTGCCTTTCGGCTACATTTATTTTCCACAAAAAAGGGTCTTCTAAGGGCCAACAAAATGATGCATTTGCGGGAAAAACGCACTGCACAGTGTCCCACCCCTGTATCCTCTCAAACGTCCAGCATAAAAAACATGAATAAAAATAGCCTCACCAAAGAACAAAAAAGGGGGGCATCTAAAGCAAGTTTCACCCTCACACTTTGCCGTACCCAATATTCTGGGTACCCAGTGCACTGTAATGGACAATGGCAGTTTACGAAGGACTGTTGCAGTTTTCACAACGCCAGAAAGACACCACCAGATTTCACAACGCTAGCAAGACGCCAACCAATTCGAAGTCGATAAATTTTCTGAATTCCTGATGGGGTCCGTTACTTGGCCTTTGGTATCTCCAGTTCTAGTTGACATTTTGGAATCCAAAGACAGATTTGAGAATGGGAAGAACATGTCTTTGTGACTGGGAAATATTGAAGCTACACTACTGATGGTTCATCTCATAACACATGGCCAAACTTCAAATGCAGTTTTCTCAGTTTCATATTTTTGGTCTCTTCCCTCGGCCTTACGCAGCTTTTTGGAAACTTCTTTTTGCTTCATAAGGTCAATCTTGGTATCATTTTTTTCAGTACAGCCTGAGGTAGCCGATGACATTCTTAGTTTTTCTGTTTAGGCTACGCATAAATAATGACTTGCAGTTATTTTGATGAGCCAAAATATCGAATACTGCCATCTTTTATACTTGACATATTTTTTTTGGATGCCATGACTTTAAAGAAAAACGAAGAATGTCATCGGGTATGGGAACTCTCTGGCTATCAATTCATGTAATTAAAAGCTACAAAATGCAATGGAAAGTTCATTAAAGCTGCGTAAGAAATTACCTAATTGCGGTCAGACTTTGTATGATAACTTTTGAACTATCAGCAGCAGCTCAAATATAATTGCATATTTGAAATCTACAGAGAAAAACACATTTGTGTGCAAATTTTCATAAGTTTTTACCCATAAATAAAAAAGTTAGTTTTAAGACCCTCGCCCCCCCTTAACTGCCCCGAAATTCCTTCTAAGAGCTTACGATATTTTTTGTGTGTTCAAAAGGCAACATAAAATTACTGAATTTGATCAGCGCCGAGATATAAATGTAACCGCTCTAACGGGTCTTTTAAATGAAATTTTAGCGACTCTGAAGGAAGGTTTCATCAATAACGGTTTCGGATCACCTATTTACGGCCTTCGTCGCAAGTGAACTTGCGAATTGAATTGTCAACGCACACAGTACAATCAACATCTCATGTTTAGCTAGGTTTTCGCAAAGTGACAAACAGGCTTACAGTGTGCAAACCAAGCTTCTGGGACCCCACAGTGAGCACAAATTTTCTGTGACGGCTGCTCTGTTGAAGATTTGCGTTCTTTAGAATCTAACAGGTGCCTGCAACAGTGAGATGTGTTTGCATTTCTTGCGTATAAGGTCGCTTACGAACCCTAAAGACGGCAATAAATGAAGTTGCGCTGTTGCAGATGTAGTAAAACATTTCCTTTTTCTTTATCGTTGCAAATCAGCGTAACGGGTTCCCGGTAACTACTTTGTTTTGTAAACTGAATATCGCCTTTGTCTTGGCATTTAATTCTTGAGGATTGGTAAAAAATTAAATTCTGCGCATTTCATTTTTTTTCGGGAAGGGGGAGGAGGGGGGGGGGGGGGGGGGGGTCCTGCCAACGTTGCAAGAGCAGCGAGAAGATAACGCATGTAACGCGCGTGTAACGCGCGCGAAAAGCCAAACTATGGTTATCAGTACTATTTAGAATCGAAACTACACTAGGCGTCGTGTTCTGTAGCGGTGAAAAAGCAGTACACGTATTTTCCAAAATGATTAACCCCCTTTGGTCCGAGATTGTCCAAAAAATGTGGGATGCCTTTTTCAAAATTGTATTGAAGCAAGCATTGTGGGAAAAAAATGAAAAAAAAAAAAAAAGAGTCATGGCACACACCCCACACACATGTGGGCAACAACGTGCATTATATATTACGCGTTTTCTCCTCTTTCTTTAAACTTAGGTCTACCTTAAGAGCTTAAGACGTGACCAAATTAGGCATTTGGTTATGCTGAGTGAGACACATTTCTGGACAAGGTGATTCATGCCGGATTTGAAAATGATATATATGAAAATGACACACAAAATGCCACATGACTGACGCAAACTCACAACTGCTTAATTTTTACCGAACATTCCCCCTAAATACTCTTGCGCATCCATAGAAACGTATTTTAAATAATACGTAAAATTAGCAACTCAATACAGTTGAATAAATGTTTATTCCTCCTCCTGAGTATAACCAACGACGGTCCAAAAATAGTATGTATTTTAGAAAAGGTACGGGAAGGACACGATCACACAGACGCTTGCGGGTGTAAAATACGTGTCCGGTAATGTATGGGCGATAGCGCACGGGTTCGTGTGCAGTGTAAATGTTTTTGTTTGTTTCTTCTTTCTATAAGGACACAGCGCAATTTTACAAGGGTGTGGAATTTGCACGCGTATGCACAGGTCTTGTCGCTTCTTACCCGTTTCGCGTACTAAACTTTTATCCTTTAAATAATCGCCACGCCACCTTCAAAAAGCACCCTTCGACGTTCCCGAAACGGCAGACGACTGCACTCAACAATAAGAAAAGTGCAATGTGTGGAAGCAATGTTTATTACACGTTTCACACTCAAGCGGTGACCACAACGAAGATGTTTCGTGGAATTAAACCAGCGCATTAACCCGCAACGGCCGCTGATTATTGCGTTTCTAGAGGAAACGAGCACGCAGAGGTTACTATGTCATTGCTTACTGCCAAACGAGCACACATATTGGTTGTTTTGTCGTGTGCAGCACGCGCCTTGCGCCGCACGCAACGTGAAAAAGCAGACGACGCGAGAGCGCCGTCCACACTAGGAGCGGTTCGTACCGCCGCCGCCACGGCCCAACTGTGTTCGCGCTCGGGGCGAATAGCAGGGGAGCAACTCATTGTACGTCTCCGCGTGCACATTGTACGCTCTGCGTTCCACAGCAGCCACTGCCCCTTTGTTCGTCTTGGCGGCAACAAAAGCCGACCCCAACCCTCGTTTTCGCTGAGGAGAGAGAGGAGGTCGAGGGGAAACGAGAGGGGGCAGTTGCTAACATGCGCATTGAGTGGAGGGATTTTGAACACGAGCCAGGTTATTTTGAGAGCGGGACTTCGAAAACAGGCAAAACGCTTTTCGGGTTGTTTCGTGGTCCACCCGTTCTTGCATCAACGTTGCATCAATCGTTGGCTTTTCATTGTACCATGACAAGTGACAGTCTTTGATTCTCGCAATTCTGGTAAAGTAAAGCCGTCAGAAAGATGCACACGAACATGTTTATGTATTTTAGCGAATGAACTGCATATGTTTCTGCACAAATGCGGTTCCCAACAACAGAGTTTGTTGTTTATGGTGGGTGCCCTGTTTTTATTGAGCTCACCTGCTGCCGTCAGCAATTGTTAGGCTCCCGCAACACGCCGGCAAATTGAACAAAGCATGTTAGCCAGCAGTCTTCTAAGCCTTGCAGCAAGATAATAGGCGTCATAGATAATAGCTATATGTCATATTTTCGGGGAAAATCAAAAGTATCGAAGCTGCAAGCTGCAAAAGTATCAAGGTCCAAAACCTTAGTGCCGCTCGCTCGATTCTAACTGCAGATATCGAAGCATTTCAGATGAAGAGCACAGTATCGCAGCTTAGGTAACGCAATAAACCATTCATCGGGTAAAGTTCGTTTTTTTTTTTAATAGCGAGAAATCGGCGAGCGTGATCGCTAGTACAGCTTTATGTTGTCTGATATTCATGTGGTGCCGGCCCACTCTCATTTTCGATACATCATGTAACCTAAATAATATTGTGCCTGTAAAGCGCTCACTGCACAGCCTGAATCGTGATACTCGCTTCTCAAGCGTTAAATAAACGAAAGGATACAAACAATGGAAGCACGGAGAGAACATACTCGTACGACGACAAATTCGCATGCAGCATTTATTTCAAATAATTTCAGCCTTAGCAAATATATTATGTACGGACCGATGCAAATACATTGGGCACAAATACAAACATGTAAAGACAAATAAACTGACCCCCTCTCTGCTTCCCTTATACACGCGCTCATGCATAGGTGAAGTAGTGGTGGGAAATTTTTTTCCTACTTTGAAGTTGGGACATGTTTGCCGGCACCATTTGTTCCGGGACTATCAGTTCCGGGGCCAAGTAGCTCCGGGACCATTTGTGCCGGGACCATATCGCCCCGCACATCGTGCGTAAGGTCTTCTGCTTAGCAGTTACGCAGGAAAAAAACAAACACGCCTCAAGTTTAACGTACACTGCGATGACGTACACTGCAAACACCCCACGAGATTAGCGTTGCAACATCCTATAGCAGTTTTTTTCGCAATAAGGCGGGTGTTCGCGAACCACTTCGTGCGGCCGGAGCCATGAACAGCGGATTGCGTATAACGCGGCTCTTTTTACGCCGCACCAGGCACCCTGAAACAAATTTAAAGGAGCCATGAAGAGAAATGCAAGTTGGTTTTATTCGAAAGATTTCGTGTTTTATAGTGCCCCCAGCGCTGTCGGATACAAACGGTGCTTTTATTCACTGAGAAATTAAACAATTTAGGTTAAAATTTTGATTTTTCCCGCTCAATCGTGCGTTTTCGTGGTCCCAAGTGACATCACGGGAACCGACCGCTCTGCAGCCTAGAATACCTTTCATTCACGCATCCGCCGTACAGGGTAGACACACGTATACGCTGGTGCCGCCATGTTTGGTTGCTCGCTCGCCGCCGAAGCAAGTCATTGTGTCAAAACCGCGCTAAAATTATCGCCGCAACGCGGTTTACTGAAGAAGTTTGAATCATATTGTCCTGTTTCGCGTTGCTAGGTCTCGTGAGAGAAACGAAAAGAATAACGCGTTGAGCCCGTTGGCCCAATTGCGGCGGCATGGGACCGTTCAAAGGTTGTCTTCTTCACCCTGTACAGCGGTGTTGGTTTGTTCCGGCGTTTCTTTACGTTCCGTAACCTAAGATGGCGCCACATACCGTGGCAAGCATTTGGTTGTTTTTGCCCGCATTTAAACCTGGCTTGTTTTTGTTCTGGGAGAAATATTCGTTCCCTGAAACAGTGCTCGCTCGACAAATGGGGTCAAGTCAGACACCGTTGCTTGCGTCAATCGGCCAGTGTCGTCTGAGACAACCCCCAAGCACCGTAGTGCTGTGCAGCTGGCTAACCAAGCATGCTGTGCGCAGTACGAACAGCAGAACGCATCAGTACTTCTATGTTTACATGTGCTTTCGTAACTTCCACTGTTTGTCCCATCATTCTTGTTGCTTTGTAAAGAATGTGCCCTAAATTAAGCGCAAATCGCTCGTTCGTCTAGTTTGTAAGCTCTACCTAATTTTCGTCTGCTTCTGCCAGCCTCCGCCAATCGCAGAGCTTAGCTCATGTGACATCATAGGTTCAGTTGCGGGAAATGAGCTGGTGGGTCGCATGACCATTCCCGTTTTTCCTAATTATGTAGCTCATTTGAGCGAAGTTTACGTTAAAAGTGGTGTCAGTATGATTCTAACGAAACAATCTTTTGAATGAACCAAACTTGTGTTTTCTCTTCATGGCTCCTTTAACGTTCTCTCGCATTTAGCAACATATGCCTGCGTTTATCTTTAATAAAGTAATTGTTTCTAGTAGAGCTACGGGCTTTTGGGCCTCTATTGATGCTGGCGCGCATGTTGGTATGAAGGCGGATCACAGTCTGGTACGCCATGATGATTAAGATGATGATTATGATGATGATGATTAAAAGCCCTTCATCTGTATCGGGACGTCCGTTGCCACCAACCAACTTGCCTGTCTTACTCTACTCATTAAACCTACCCTTTATTACCCGAACGGGTTAGCCCTCCGCCTACCGGTTTTAAACTCGCTTCTCCTATTGCCGTTTTCCGCAGCGCCACCTGTAGGGGCTGGAAAGAGCGGATAGCGTTGAGCCGCTGAGCCAAAGAAAGCGAGTTAGATGCTCGCAATGGTGGTTGCATTTCAAATGAAGGAGAAGAGTGAACACGCCGGAGTGTCGCCGTTTAAATGCACGCGAAGAAGTGTGAAGTCCTTCACTGCGGAGCATCCCATATTCCAAATTCAGCGTTCTGGTTTTGAAGCCTAAAAAAGCTGAAAGAAATGAAAGCTTTTGTGTGCTTCTTTTATTGAGTCCGCACTGCGAATACAAAAAAAAAAACGGCCATCAAGGCAAGAAAAGACCTTAACCGCGGTACCGAGGCATGCTTTGCAGCGGCCGTGATCTTTCGGCTCCCAAAAGATCTTCTCTTGCTGCTGTTTTCTTTTTCTGCTGTTTTATCGAAAGTGTAAAAAAAGAACAAGTGCCAGTTGCAATAGGCATGCCTCAGGTTATCCTGAGCCGCTGCAACCCAAATCACCTGGAATATGACGGAAGCGAAAAAGCCGAAGTGTAATCCTTAAGCGCTACTATTCTGACGGATAATTTGCTTCTTACTGAAGTCCTACACCACTTAATTCTAATTTATACATGGGGGTTTAATTTGTTTAACAGCACAGAGGAGCTCTTAGTGGGTAAGAAATATTTCCGCAACAATATTGCGCGTCAAAGCAGCGTCCGCGAATATGAGCTACTGTGGATCGTGGCTCATTGGTGACCCGGCAGCTCACATTCTTCACTTTAGTGAAAAAGACCGTCACTATACTTCGAAGTTTTCAAAAGAATGGCGTCAATGAGCAAATGAATAATTCAAACACATTTATAAGAAAGTATTAAATAATAGAGGATCCAGGAACAATCCTCAGTAAATTAACACAGAAAAAAGAGTTCACGAAATATGCAGATTCATGGCTCTGCGTTAAATTACCACGAAAAGGGCACAGATGCCGTCTTCATAAAAATAGATCCCTGAATTCATGACCAAAAACCAATCAATACAACGGGATCGAGGAACCACCTTTAATAGGCAATTACTGGAGTAGTCGTTTCATAGAAATAATTGCACATATAACCATGCGTGAAAAAGAAAGTAATACGAACAAGTAAAATCTGTAATTGATATCAACGGCTCACTATGTTGTGTTGCTTCAGCCTATCACAGGCACACCTAAATCTCTTCCTGTACCGAAATCGCCCTCCACTGGAATATGCGGGTGCCTAAATGTCCATGTACTGATATGTTCCTGCACAGATAAGTCTTGTAAAAATAAGTTCAAATGAATGTGCTTTTCTATTCCTTACTTGCCGCAGAGTTTGGATTCCGTTCCGGCAAGTGCACTATGCCATACTACCTAGCAACGCCACCGCACCCAACTTTTACAGTGCTCATCTCTTGCAGTGTGCTGTTTTGTCGCGTGCTGTTTGTCGCCGTGCTGTTTTGTCGCGTGCTCTTCTGTCGTTTGCTGTTTTGACGCCGTGCTGTTTTGGCGCCGTGCTCTTCTGTCGTGTGCGGTTTGTCGCTGTGCGCTCTTGTCGCTGTGCTGTTTTGACGCGTGCTGTTTGACGCGTGCCCTTTTGACGCCGTGCTGTTATGTCGGTGCTATTCTGTCGCGTGCCGTTTCGTCGCGTGCTGTTCTGTCGGTATACCGAAATAAGCATGAAAAACGGCATAATGCTGCGCAGCTTCGTTAAAATTGGTGTGCGAATTAAAAAAAAAGTGTCTCTAAGACCAGTCTGCTCTATTTAAGTGCAGTTTTTTTCGTCTCAAAATGCAACACTAAGTAGCGCAACAATGTGCTTGTGCTGATGGTTCAGTTTCCTGGTGTGTTTCACCGCTGACTCCAAGTGATCTATCCCACTGCCGTTGTTGGGTCTTGTCCATGCCCGGCCCATGACACCAGCGCTCCATGCAGGGCTGGTGGGTGAGCGGGCGCTGCCGGTGGGGGGAGTCCAACGCAGGGCACCAAACTGCTCCGCCGGCTGGGCTGGGAGCCCGGCCGCGGGCTGGGCCCGGCCGGAGAGGGCTCGCTGCAGCCAGGCCCGCCCACGTGCGGCCCCGGGGCCGCCCCGGGCTGGGCTTTGTGCCCCCTCCTCCTCCCCCTCCCTCTCCACAGCCGCCCACACAGCTGCTGCTGCTGCCCCCGGTGCAGCGGACGCCGCCTCCAGCTGATTGCACGCCATCGGACAGGTCAGTGAGCGGTCTGGGGGGGGGGGGGGGGGGGGGGGGGGGGGGGGGGGCAGATTCGTTGAAGGAGAGGCTGGTGGGCTTGACAGATAGGTATGGGTGGCAAGCACAGGGGATCAGGGAACAAAGTCGGGCACCCAAGTGTGCATGGGGGAGACGGAGGGCAGGCAGACCATTTAAAGGGCCCTGCACACGCTTTGAGTGGTGCGAATGAACCTGCGCGATGTTTAGATTACACTGCCGGGAATACCCGAGCCAGATGCTGCATGTGCACTTGAAGCGGTAAGCTCTCTGATCTCTGTGACAGGTGTGGAAAACCCGACCACGCTCACTCCAATTTCCCCCATCATGCACCACTGTAATTACATCATTACAGCGGTGGCTGTCCTATTGGCTGTTGGTGGTCAACTTGCGGCTTATTTCTCGCATTTCCTGTGACCATATGCCATTGTCAGCGTGCTGTGCACCAACCAACCTCTTCCATTCCTGAACCTGCACAAACAGTTTTGGTGTTTCCTTTTGTGTTTTGAGTGCAGGAAGTTTGAGTGATGAACTCAATACTTCACTTTCAAATAGACCACTCGACAACAAACGTTTATTTTCTTCGAAACTGCCTACCAGTTTGAGTATGCGCTTGCGAGCAGGCAGCAATGCCTGCTTTTTTGTTGCACCAGACCGGAAAATGATCCCTCCACATTGCCAAGAAAAAGAGAAAACTACCCGGCCTGTGGTATGTTGGAGGCCACCGAAGAGAATGCCATAAGTCGCCCTCCCCTCTCCGGGAGAGAGCGCGCAGCTTCTGTCGCGTAGTCCACGGTTGGGTTGAGAGGGAACGATTATGTGCAATTTTTCAGCTCACGGGATTATTGTGATCAGATTTTTATAATTCTTGTGGGAAGAGATTGCCGGGACAATAGACGTTACCCCAAAGTACATTCCGAATAGTCGGTGGTAAGAGTTGCAGGGCCCCTTTATGTCAAAAAATGGCAAGCCGGAAACGGTGAACCAGGAAATTTCAGGACGGGGAATGTGTGATGCAGGATGGGAGGGGTCAGGGTAGGAGCTGTCACATTCCTAGAATGTCATTCCTGCCAGGTGTCCCAAACTCTCTGGGAGACTCCCGAATTATGTTTGTGTACAATTGCATGGCTGAACCAGAAATCTCCCGAAAAAGCACCCATGCTTTTATTGCCAAATACCTTTGCCAAATCTCTCTCCAAGCCTGGACACATTGCGCCAGAGCTACCTGACAATCCAATCCAATCCAGTGAAAAGCTTACAAAGTGCAGTCGGCCATGCGCAGAAGTTCAACTGATCAATACTGCAGTAGCGCTGGATGCAAGAGGCAGTTCAACATGGGGAAGAAAATTGCACCCAGTTGACCCAGTTCTGAGCATCCATGTCTGACAACCCTTGGCTGCATTCTTGTGGCGAAGTGTTGCAGGGGCAAACATTGTTGCGCTCGACAGTATTCATAGGACTTCCTGAAAAAGAACGGTAGCATCAGCCACATTGAAGAATTAGCAAGTGACCAATGGCGTAGGTTTGTCAGTAGTTTTGGACCACACAACTTGGTTCCTGCTGTGTGTGTAACTAAATAAAAAGGCATGTAAAATATTCTATTCTGTTCTCGTTCCCGGTCAGTTCTCCCTAAGGCTATCCCAGCAAACCTGGCAAATATAGCATGTGTGCAGTATTTGTGCCATTTTTTCGGGGGATGTATCGGAGGATTGTTTTGCGGCAGCCTTTAACACTGATGTTTTTTTCACCCCATTCTTACTTCTTGGCTGGCGTGGAGGTTTGACGAGTTCTCTGCTACTAGCACAAATTTCCATCTAAAAGCAGCACTACGATGATCTTCTTACTGCTATTGCGTTGGTAGCGAAATTGCGCGAACATTGTACCACTGCCGAGTTGATACCGTGACTAAATGCAACACTGCGCAAGTGTGGTAAAGATGGCAGTTGGCTGCTTGCACTTGGATTGGCTGCAAACCTGGATACAATGCGCTTTCTAATTGGTGCGTCCAGGCGGTGCCAACTGCATGCCACTTCCTGGTTTTGGGGAAACACCTGGCGCATTTTGACAGAAAGCACTGACACCAATTTTTGTGTGTTAATATTATTTGTAAGTTCGCTTCCTTCACTCAACAGAATACCCTGGCTGAAATATGAGCGGCCTGCGACGGGAAGAACATAGTACAGTTCGATCTCATTTATCGCGCCGATGGAGCAGCGCGCGGAGCGGCATTCAGCAAATGGACATCAGTGTGACATCACTCCAGGAAAGGAAAAAGAAGTGACGCGACAGCGCTCATCAAAAACTCGTGACGTCACTTCAGGCGCGCAGCCCCCACGAGCGGCGAGCGGGCGCAACACCCTCTCAAGCGGGCGCCGGTGACGTCCGCACAAAGCGGTGAGGTCAGGCAGGGAGTCTGTCATGTGCACCATTCGGGATGAAAGCGCGGGATGGGAATTGAAACAACGATTTTCAGGCCGTTCAATGTAATTAACTATCGCGCGCTGAAGTATTTGAAGTGCTGTTTCAGGTTGGCCAGACCATTAAGCATCGATTAAAAGCAAAGTGTAACATGAAATTTTCGTTGTCAGTGCTCCTTTAACATAAATATTTGAATATAAGCTGACCTGTCACTTCCGCATCCTGTTTTCAAGGCATTTGCGCACATTTGTTCGCATCGCCTGGCCTTCGCTTGCCTAATGTTGGCCCGTGGCTTCGCCGCCCAATGCAGATTTGGACGTCACAATGCAAGCCTCTCCCAAGCCATGGGCTCGGTAGGAGAGGACGCCCATTCCCTGCAAGGCAGCCGTTGTGTTACACACTTCACTCGCCGGACATCGACCTCATCTCTTCAAGTGCTGTGCGCCTCAAGTGTTGGACAGTGGGCTGGCGGCCAATGCATTTTACCCGGAGGACCTGTGCGGAGGACTCTGCGGGGGTGCGACGGATCGTTCTCGCCAACATCGTCTTTCTCGCCTTTTTTTTATCACATTTTGTCGTTAGCATTCCCAAGTTGTCGCGAGTCACGCCGCAGTTGCCCTTTAGAGGGCCGTTTTACACTGCCTTTGTACTTGACTGCTGTGCATGGCTTGGCGGTGCGAGTGACCTGTTTTTCACACGGATGACACTTTTTATTTATGCTTCATCTTGGACGGGCTCTTGTTTCAGGGCTTGCAGGAATTTGTTCGCATGTGTGCGTTTGTATTTGGAAGCTGGATTGTGGCAGGCATTGTGCCAATTGAAATTTGTTTCCACTACGCTTTCTTCTTATTTTCGCTTCTACGAGTACAATGGGTTTTTTGTGTAAGAACACCAACAAGTGGTACTTTCTTGTTTTGATTTACATGTTGCAGCTTTCCTCAGTGGGTTTTTAATTGTGTGTGAACATCGTGGGCCATACGGAGGAAATGGGTTATTAAGAACGTATTTATAGAGTTCTCGTGTTAGGGAAACATTAGCTGTTGAAGAGAAACAATGTTCTCGGTCGTCACGTGGTTGGTTGTGCAGGTTGGGTCGTGCGGAATTTAGGTATTGTGACACTGTCTTAACGCGGTTCTGTTGCCATCAGTGCTTGCTGTAGGCCTGTCAGCCTGTTAGCAGTTGACAGACAGAACACATCTTGGTGCCATCAGTGGAGACAGTGCACTCATTCGGTTGACTGTACTGTAGCACAAGCTTGCCTGTGTTTCGTTTGGAAAATACAACGGATGTGTGGATATCATTGTTTCATATTCAAATTGAGTGCTGAGTGGTGGGAGCTCCTAATATGTGAATACAGTGGAACCCCTATAACACGGCCTTCAAGGGACCGCGCGAAAGTGTTGTACGATTGGGGTGTCGTATGACCGGGTATGAGTAAATGCCGCCCTAATAGACTGTAGCACGCAAGAAGTGGGCTGAGCACTTGTTTAAACTACTGTATTTAGTGCATACTTGCGTCATTTGCCAACGTTTAGCTAAAATCCCAAGTTTCTAAAAAAAAAAAAAAAACTCCTGTTTCTCCCAAGACCGCGTGCACCTAAGTGTTGCTTAAAGGGACACTGAAGTGATGTGTAAACATTGCGGGATTACTAGCGCAAATTGTAGTCCGGAGTCCCCAGGCCATGTTTCGACCACTCTGGGTGAGTTACGCGATTTTATTATTTTATTTAGTAAAAAATTAATTCGAAAATGCTGTCCTCCTCTCTTTACGCTCGCCTATTTTCTGCGGCGTTTTCGTGTTGTGACGTCGGGAGGAGCGAGCTCGCAATTGGCTGCGCTACTGCACGGCTCCCCGGCCTTCAGACAGAGTCAGTCGGCCCAGCGTTTCGTCCGCCAGCCACCGACGGGTCGTCGCAATTCGTTCGCTCAGTTGAAACGAAGCCAGGACATGTTTGTGAATGGAGAATGTGCCTTTCTTTACTTGGTTAGTTTGTACCACTGTATCTAGCTCCAAGTCAAGGTCGCTTCACACAAGCGCTGCACAAGCTCACATGCGACGCTTCGCTGACTGGTGTGCCAGTAGGAAAATATAAGGCCTCTTGAAGGCGGGAGGAGAGAAGAGTCAGCGAAGTCAATATAGGTACTAAGGAAATGCAATCAACTGATATTTTTACCGTACAGCATAAACCAGGGTGCGGAGAAGCACTTTTTTTGCGCTGGGCGAACAAGCACAGCGGTCAGCAGCACGACTACGCATCTGCGAACTCTTTCCGTCTAAGAAATGCAATCGCTAGCGATTGTGGAAACTTGGGGGATGCTTACTGCACGAGCGCAAAACAACACATAGTCACCTAAGCTGCTTGGAATGCTAAACCAAATAAAGTGTAAACTGGTTATACATTATATACCTTATATTTCCAAGGTCGACAGCGCTCGCTCGTGGCGAGTGGTCTGGAGCGCTAGGTATGTCATCGCAAGTGTTTGCACAGGTCACAAGTTCGAATCCCGCGGGTACGTGCTTTTTTTTTTTATAAGTTAACTTTTTCGTTTTCCGCCGATGTTTTCTATACTGAGTTCTCCTTTTTTTGGGCCGCAAAACTCATTGCTCCACGAACTAGTTCACAGAACGCGCGCAGGCTGGCACTGGCGCGCTAGCGAGTTCTCGTTGGCGTGCTGTTGCCATAAGCACCGACTGCTTGCGGGCAGTGGGCACAGGCCAGAATCAACAGACCCTTGGCCTGGTGCGAACACGCTTTTTACGACCAGGCAATGAGTGAGGCAAGACTCCAAATATGGAAGAAAAGGCATGGCATTTGAGCGTCTGCGGGGACGCGGAGGGAGTTCATGCACTGCGTAGGCCTCGGCTAGTGAATGCTACGATTCAAGCCGTCCTGGGAGGCTTATCTTGTGCATTTTACAGCCGACAACATGGCAGAAGCACGGTACGATGATTACTGAGATATTGAGAATGCCCATCCAACAACGCCATCGGTTGTGTTTTACAGAACCGAAACTGAAACTTGTTTGATTTGCTATCCTTGGGCATCGTCCAATCACGGTTGCCCCCTTCTCCCAACGTCACAGCCTAAGTTGGTGTGGCTGCAGCAAACGCGCATGGTAGTTTTTCTTCTTTCGCGCTTTTGTAAAAGAATTACCGATTTGTTAACCGGAAATAAACGATGATAAGTGTGCTAATTTGAGCCAGTCTATGCAGTTGCAAACGAAAACGGGAGCTTGACAAATTCACTTCAGTGTCCCTTTAAACGGTGTTTTTAATGCATCGTTTCTGGGGGAGTTGCGCGGGTGACTGCGGTGATCCGTCGTAACAAGCAGGACGCCGTAAGACCGAGGGACATGTCATCAGGGTTCCACTGTATAACAATAGTTTAAAAAAACTTCGGATATTGGCACGGGTTCATGAGCGTAATCTGCGCAACGCAAACAAAATTGATGCGCGCTATTTTAGCAAAAACAATCGTGTTCATTGACACATCCCCGCCAACATCTTCAGCTGTGAGACAGGTATGTATCGCT
Organism: Haemaphysalis longicornis; assembly: GCA_013339765.2. Classification (NCBI taxonomy): domain Eukaryota; kingdom Metazoa; phylum Arthropoda; class Arachnida; order Ixodida; family Ixodidae; genus Haemaphysalis; species Haemaphysalis longicornis. Next base: position 17,222,880 of record CM023452.1, read on the forward strand.
GAAGCATTTTTTGACGTCTGATTGGTTGTAAAATATCACATACATGATCCTGCCTGACATGCAGATGATGGGCCTTGCAGATAAGAGATAAAAGCCTGCTTTGAAGCCACTGAGGAAAGTAGGCAGCGGACATGTTAGCAGCTTTGATCGTAGCAAAGTAATGGCTTTCATTTGCACTTTTTTTTTTTGGTCTTTGAAAAGAAAAAGAGGAAGCAAAAGCAACGAGTGTCAGGGGACGCGTTAATACTCTTTGAAAATGGTCTCATTAAAGCAGTTGTTGGGAGTTGTAAAACGCAGAAACAAAGTGAGGAGCGGATGGACAGAGTGCCGGCTATCAACCACAGCCTGTGCACCAGGGTGAAAGTTGCAACCTGTTTGCGCACATACAAATTGCGAATACAAACCAATTGCAGTCCTTGCACCCATATGTGGCTGAACGTCAATTTACGATACCTGGTTTTAGAATTTCCCAAACTTTTTTTTATATATATATAGCTTTACTGTGAACAAAGCATTGCGACACCTGGCTACTTCACGGTGGTGAAGCAGAAAGGCGCATAATTTGTTTAAAACGCATTTCCAAGCGCACAATTGGGAGTGGCGGTACAAAAGTGGGTTTTCGAAATCAGCTTCTCTTAAAACACACTTAAGTGTAGTGTTTGTTTATCACGTAATAAAGACTGCGGGAGGAAAGGCTTTATCGGGTTTTCAAAATGGTGCTGTCCAGTTGTGCGTGCAGCTAAACAAACGTGGCTAAATGCATTACGATTGCAGAGCTGCCTCAATATGAAGGAAGGTCGGACTGAGATGGAGTTGGAATGGACAAAATGTGTGGTTTGAGACGATACATGGAAATTTTCTGAAAACACCTAAGTGTAATGCGAGATGACGGTAGTTTTGTGTGTAATTTCGCCTTTCAAATAAAGATTGTATTAAACACGAGTGCTGTCTTGTAATGGGGCCAGAAATTCAAGCAGTGCAGACACTTACTTCGAAGCCTGCTTTTTAAACAAATTAAATCGAACACTCCCTCGAGCTACTTTCCACAGTTTGCAGTAAAGGACTGTAAACTGGGCTTAGTTTCTTTGAGTTATGCATAAAACGTGACGGAAGCCCCCACTAACGCGCAAGACATGAAAATAGGGAAGCTGTACGCATCCTTCATGACGATTACAAATGTTTAATTCCACGATTTCAGCCGATTTCTTCGCTGCCGCAACGACCTTCACTCATCATTGTTGCTGTAAGCGTGAACTTCAGGCGGCATTCTCAAGCATGCTAAGTTGAATTAAAACTAGGCAAAAGTGATATTCACAATCTAGCCCCCACACTGCACTTTCATGTAGGATTGGTGGACCCTTTGTGAAGCAAAAGAATAAAAAATGATAGTGTTGTTAAACACCATAGGGGCTAGCCTTGTTGGGCACTGATGGTGCAGTCAAAGGTAGATTTTATGCCAATTGTGGTTCAATCAGTGATGCAGGCAGAAGACGAACACCAGTATGTCGAGATTTGAGCACACAATGGGACGCAAAGGAATCTGTACCCTTTCATGATGGTGTGTCAATCCGCAATACCATTTTGAATCTGCAAAGTGGCTCATTGTGTAAGCACGGATCGTACCGAGTTGTCTCTCCGATACCAGTTTGCAACCAGACACTTTCACTATGCACGTTCTAGAAAAGAAAGCTCCGCATGTAGGCCAAGTTTGGGAATCTGAAGCCCCACATGTGGGAACTTGAGGGACTCGTCACTCGAGGCAACGGTGGTAACAAAACTGCGTTCGGCAGTGAACCACACTACTTGTGAATGTGATCCTTAACTTCCTTGGTATACCTTCCTGCCTTGATGCTTGAATCTTTCAGCCATGTTACAAAGGGCCTCGTGGGGTAGTTGTGGCCTTGCAATCAAGAAATTTTACAGCGAAATTTTCACATGGGAAGCTTATACTTGTTTTAATATACCTTGGTGCTTGTCAGAAACACACACCCACCACAGTGGCTGAAATGAAGGTCAAAGATGGAGGTGAAAAACGAAAACGTCCATGTAGAGATTTAAGCGCACAATAAGCATCCTAATTCGGAGGCCTCCACTATGGCACGACTCATAGCCAGCATGCTAAACCCCTTAGTTCTTGTCAGAAACATGCAGAGTAAGACATGCTGCTGTGATCAACACAAAACGTAGAGCCTGGGCAACCAAGTCAGAGGCAAAGCTGATCTGGATGTCCAAAGAAGGTGTTCTTTTATATGTGAAGCAACTTCGTGGCCGCATAATGCATGCCATAATTGAAAATGGCCTTACCAGCACTGTAAGAGCAACAATAGGTTTTTGAAACTGTGCAGAAGTAGCAATTGCTGCACACACTGATCAGTCTGTAGTGGTGTGCTTGGAACATTGCCAATCCCTTCTACAATGCGGCTAAACAAAAACTCGCTGCTTGTCCTTCCAGCACGGAAGTATTGTCTCTAGTGGTTTGGCTGCTTTACATTTTATAGCCTCGGGGCGCACCTCGCCGAAACATTCAATTCGCATCACCCAATCTGCACCATTTAGGAAATAAGCGCCGTTGCATAAACTTAATATTCAGGCATTCGGGAGTGGGATGCTATTTTGTCCATAATGAACCAGTGCTGGTAATTTCTCGTGCAATGTACAATGGGCAAAAACAAGTTTGCCTGTATCAGTTCTAAGAATACAAAGAAACCAGATGCAGCAGCTGCAAAATTGTCAGTGTTCAGACAGGACTGGCAAAGCTTTGAGCATTTCTATGCAGATGCAATATAAGTGCTCCCAACTCTTTGAACACTTAAAAAAAAGAGAGTTTCACTACTGTAGATGCCAAACTGATTTCGATTAGTGAAATCGCATGCCTCACTGGAAAAGCGAGTGCAGCAAAAGAAAAAATGCGGCCATAAGTACCAGGTACCATTCTGTTACTGGAAGATTCTATGCGTGCCACTTGGCGGTCAAGTCGGCCACAATCGTATCGCTGGCTAATCAAGGTATTTCCTACACACACTTCTTCCCAGGCGACAGCATCGTGCTGCCCAGTCAAATCAATTGGTGTTCGTTTCTCATCAGGCACTTTCTCTCTCTCACAACCGAGGAAAAAGAAAACCCATGAAAACGAGAGAAATGACAGCTACAGCCAACCTGCTGAACACAGACCCAATTCCAATAGAAGGACAGAGCATTGAGGGACAAGGAGAAGAACACCGAACGGCCCTGCTTCGTTCCGTCAAAAGCAACTTGCCCCGTTCTCAACCCTTTTGGACCCAACTTGCAACTGCCCGTCGATCCCGTCCTCTGCAAGCACCAACGCCCCCAAATGACGACTACGAATAGTGGCCCACAAGAAAAGAGAGGAAATTTATTGCCCAACAAACACAACTGGCTTCTTCTTTAAGAATAGTGGCTGGCTCAGCCCCTAGGCCTGAGCAGGAGCAGCGGCCAGCGGTATCGGGGCCGAAGTGGCGGCTGCCTGTCCCCCAGCAGCAGCAGCGGCGGCGGCAGGGCCCGGGGCAGAGGCAGAGGCGCTGGTGTTGCCCCCCCCGGCCCCCGAGGAGGAGTTGAGGCTGGTGTCGGGCGTGGTGATGTTGATCTGCTCGGGGTTCCACTGCACCTGCACCATCTCGGCCCCGGTGGACTCCTCGGTGACGGTGGTCTCGCCCGTCAGCAGGTTGGTGCTGGTGACCGTGAGCGTGTGCTGGATCACCGGGCACGTCATCGTCACCACCTCCACCTTGTACGCGTGGTTCGGCTCCGTCTGCACCGACTTCACCTGCGTGCGGGGGGGGCACTCTCCTTCTCTGCCCATTCCACTTTAGTGCGCACACAGCTAAAACAATGCTGCCAACTATAGGTTGGCTACAGTACGAACCGCAACGAAGGTGGGGATTTTTGCCAAAGAAATGTGTAGGAAAGTCTCCTTTGTCTCGTATAACAGGCATCGGCCACTTTTCTTAGATTCACTTGACCTATAATCGGGTTTATACGGTGTAAGTTAGCTGGCAAATACCGTATTTACTCGACTCTAAGCAGCCCCTTTTTCCTTAGATTCGGAAACCCTAAATTACTGCCCCCACCACCACTTTTTTTTCCCGGCCATATCTCGACAAGACAGGCATTGTCTTATTTGGTTGGCAGAAATTCAAAAGAAAAATGGGTACAGATGGTGAACCCACCACTTAAGTAACCCTCAATACCATTTGAGTCTTTAGTATTACTTGGGCCACTGCTATCAGGTGGTTTGTAATTGAAAACTTGATAAATGACTTGGCCACATTGTCAACTTAGCACCGCCTCCATGCATCTGAAGTCCACCTAATCCACCTTACGATGTTTTGATTCGCATGAAAACTTTTTCCTTTTTGTTTCCCCCGAGTAGGGATGGGTGCTTAGAATGGGGGGAGGGTTAGATTCACACAAATACGGTATGTGCTGATTAGTGTAAGGTACAAGTACAACTCAGTATGCATCCAATTCTTGCCGGTAGTGCCAGACTACGTCTACCAAATGGGATGCAACTAAAAGCCATGGGCATTTTTAAACCGGCTTAGGCTGGCTTATATTGGCCAGTTTTCACGACAAGCGCCGTGCATTGAGAAGCTCAGCGCATTACATATTTTAGTGCTTAATGGTGACTGGCGCAAGGATGCGAGGACGAAACATGGAGAGACGCATACAACAGCACAGCTCCCAGGAGAAAATGTAGCTGGTCCCAGCTGGTTTATGGTTAAATTCCCAGCTTGGACCAGCTGGGCCCAGCTGGGAATTAACCATAAACCAGCTGGGACCAGCTACCATTTTCTCTTGGGAGTGCTCAGCACTCTGCTGTTGTGCATGTTATTTCTTCCTTGGTACTCATTTTCTTGCGCCGTAGTAACCACCAGGCATCACGTACACACCAAGCTTTTGTTAATTTTAGTGCCCCAACTTTGCCAAAAGAAAAACAAAATAAAACAGGTGCAGGCAGCTCAGTGCAGTGCTCACCCCACTGTCGGCCGTGTCTCCTTCCTCGTTCATCATCGCCAGACTGTGTTGAAACGCTGCTCCAGGAAAGAGGGGGGGGTTGGACACAGTCAGGATCACAGACACACACACACACAACCTACACAACAGCCTTACATCATGTTTCTCCTTTCAAGGTCTGTTTGGGCATTGCTAACACAACCCTAAAATGCAAAACTAGCCGTGTTTGGAAGCTTTGGAACAACTATACCAGAGTGTCATTTCGGGTGTCCCAATTCAGCGCAACCCTTTTATGCAAGCTGCTTTATTGTGTGACAGTACTATTTCTCCAGCCTCTCCCCGTGTTCCATCAGCGCAAAAAGCCGTAACGGTCACAGAGCAATCCGTTCAAGAGTTCTTTTCATGAATGTGAAAGCTCTGTTTTATGTCACAAATAAAAAAAACAAGAGAGTCCACTCTGTTCGACCAGTGCAAAAAACAACGGACAAAGAAAAATGAAGTACACGGAAGCCCTGCTTCCCTCTTTCATCATCGTTCACAACTGTTGGAACAGAGTTGACCAATGCCAACTGCCGAGCACTTCTCTTATAATGGGAAGTGGGGTCCTGACAGTTTTATGTTTGGGACGTTATCGTTTGTAAGGAAATTTTGAGATCAACGTGAATACTGCTTCAGCCTCTGGCATAGACATGTCGTTACATCATGGCTAACATAATGCAAGAACTGATGTAATCTAACACTTAACTAGTCTATGAAAACACATTGTCCAAATCTTCTAAGCCTAAAATTTTTTTTAGAAATGACGGCTACTGCTACTTAAAGGAACCCATGAACACCAACACTAAAAGACTACCCCCACCTAGATAGACCTGGGCACCAAAGTGTGCAGTTTTATGTTCAATCAGTTGTACAGTCTTTACAGGTGCAATTTTTAGGTTACTGCGGTGCCCGTCTTGATCTACACGATCCAATGCACATACCACATTACAGTGCCAGCTCCAAGCTTTGCAGGCTCGGTTCAATCAGGGCCGCCAAGACGTTTCTCGCTACCAACTGATATGCTGAATTTTTTTGCTTCTAACCATTACCCTCTTTTCCCCCCCCCCCCCAACCTCTTGGCGCATGGCAGGGGTGGCTCATATCCAAATTGCACCAGCATTAAAAATGCATCCTTTTCTTTTAAACTTCTCTCAGCCAGAATGTGGAGGTGTGCTTGGAATCAAGAAAATAATAAAACAAAGTGTCAGATAGGCCACTGTGCACAACATGCCGTCACCAAAGAAAGAAGCCCCCACATTAGTTACAGAACCAAGTGTCAGGATAGATGGAGCAATAGGAGAAGAAGAGGGAGGAATGGGCCCCCCCTGGTGGTCCGTCTCCACTGTGTTGCTGATCGGCCACCATGGCGGCCCTGGTGGCAGCGTCCATCTGAGGCGGGGAGCCCTCGTCTGGTGGCACCATCCTCCGGGGCGCAGGCTCCGCAGCCCGGGTTAGCTCCTTCTGCGGCGTGCAAGGGGGAAGGCCGCCACCACCACCCCACAGTCCATCCAGGCAGGGAGGGGGTCGTGCAGGAGAAGGAAGGCGACCACGAGAGGCGTGCTCACATGAAAAGTGCACCACACGTGCCGTGCTAGGCCTAACTATGCGCGCACACTGTGCAAGCGATATCCCCCACTGTTGCACTAACTACACGCTGCAACATAAAAGGTCTAGGGTTACGGCTGACAGCGGCCAATTTAGGGACATCAGCCAATGGGGGGGGGGGAGATGCCACGCACCACATTCGTAATCCTCTATGGCAGGAATGGGGAGGAGGCAGAATACACATCCCTGCACTACTTTCTCCTATCAGTTGCGCAGAGTACTGCACAGAGTACTAAGCGAAAGGCAGTTTATCCCACGGTCTTAATTAACGACATCTCTAATTGTCGACAAGAGTGCCAAAACATTTCTGGACCCCTCGCGGCTGAAGAAGGTTCAAGCCGAAAGCACCTAGTAGTAGGGCAGCTTTTCCCCCATTTCCTAACATACCCAAAGTGTGGTTTTCGCAAATGGCGCTGAAGGGTAGGCTCTAACACACTGGTTTAACTGCCCTTATGAGAAAAATGAAATCTGCTGGACTAGTCTGCGGTAAGGCAGCAGCCCACAACATGACTTAAATTTAGAAGAAGCCACGTGGATCAAAAAACAAGGAGTCTGGAATTCGCACCCCATATGAAGAGTGGTTACAAGAGCCAGGCTAGATTTTGGAGATGGGTGCCACTGGCTCAGCCAGCAGATCATGTAATCAGAGAAACGAAATAGCTTTTCAACAACAACAAAGAAAGAAGTCATGAGCTGTACATAAGAGGTGCTGACATCAAACAAAGGATACGGCGAAGGAGAGGAAACCACAGCAGCCCTTCCTACAGCCTGATGAAGTCTCATAACCTTGCCAGAGTTCACTGATTCCGACACCTCGGCCGAGAAGCTTTGCCTACCGTGGACGCGCTCATGCCCAACTTTCACGCATTCACGAGTGGCGGAACGCAGAAGCTGAAAACTGGTGCAAGAACGCGCCTGCAAACAAAGTGCGGTCTGCCGAGCTCGTAGCTTGAGCACTCACAAATGTTGGCAAAAAAGCGCCAACAAAGATGAGTGGTTGTGCTTTACCACTCAACTCCCCGTGAAAAAGATGCGCTACCTGTGTGTGGAAAAGAAGGGGACCGGATGTCTGAGGAACGTTTTTGGTGGCTTCAACAGGTCGTCTCTGTGCCCTACAAGCGTGCCTCCCAAGGACAATGTAGAAAAACTGAGCCATACCAGCAGCTGGAACCAAAGCCACAGCGAAGCAAACTGAATGAGGTGACAGCCTTCATGCAGAGTGCTCCACAACCAGAGGGAGAGTACGGGCCACCCGTCGTGCTGCATCCAATTCCATGCAGGAGGAGAGCCCAAAAAGACAACAGAAAAAGAAAAAACAAGAGGAGGAGGTGGTGGCCAACAGCGATGCTGGTGATGGTGGTGGTGCACCAGATGACTGGCAGTACCTGTCCGTAAGGTGGCAGCGGGAGGAGCAGGTCGTCGTAGCAGTGCGTCCGCCAGTCAACCGCCCTGCGGCGGCGCACTTTCCGCTCCCCTCGACAGCTGTGCCACGGAGGGTCCAGCCGGCGGACAAGCGGGAACTTGTGGATCAAACGCATGTGCCGAACGAAGGGCGTTTACGATGCGGGAGGGGGACAATTGATGCAGCAGCAGGGGAGGGGGTGCATTTTAACGTAAGCACTCCCGTTTTGCAGAAAACAGGGCCACGCAGTTGCACCGACTGTTTGGAGACTTCACAACCCCCCGACACAAGAACACCCTTTGGCGTACATCCCCCTTAAAAGCATTTTTGACACAAACATTTACAAAAATGCACCCACAAACCACTACTCTACGTTCAGGAGATCTTTTTGGGAGAGGGAAGGAAGAGAACAGCAAATCTGGATTCATGGAGAAATGACATGGAACTGACGCCACTCTTGCAACAGGGAGGCGACCCTCAGTGCTGTGCAGGTCTATCCAAGGGCTCACAAATTTAGGCTAGAATGGAGGCCACATTTAGATGCTGCAGCGGCCCGGGTGATGCAGGAATCAGAGCAAAATAAAAGGGCACACAAAAAATGGATAGTTACCCCCACTAAAATGGGAGGAGCATTTCTAGCAAGAAATCACAACTTTTAGCTTCATTTCTGACCAGTTTGTTAGATTCTAGCTGGATCAACAGAGGGTTCGTACGAAAGGCCACCCTGTTCATCCATTCAGGGCTGCAGGGACCAAAAAGACATTTCAAGATCCAACTAAAATTTAAGACTGGGAGGTGTTTAACTTTTCACAAATGCTGGTGATGGTTTGATATTGACTGGCAGTACCTCAGTAATTTGCACTTAGAGGCGCAGGTTCGTGAGTGCTCCCCAGCACCCTTTGGTGCGTACTTTCCTCCCGTGCTTCTTTTTTGTGGGTTGCGAGGCAGTTGGATTTGGAAACGCATTTTGCCGAATGTCCGCTTTGTCAGCAGGAGTACAATTGATAAAGCGGGCAGATGTGCTGCATTACGTAAGACTCCCGTCCACCATTTGGACAAAAGCAAACGCAGTTGGAGCGTATGAGGCACAGCACCATGCAATGAAACCTGGCGTACATACTCTGAAACATTTTTGATAGAGAACGAAGCCGGCATTCACCGGATTGATCGTACATGATTCTATTGATTTTTGCGGGCAATGTTGCCTGTAATAATGGAAATTCCACAATGTAATTTCACGCAATACGCTGAAACTTGCTACAATGTTTCCTTACATTGTGACAGGTTAACCAGGGCACAAATTTAGTAGAAGGAAGGGCCATTGATGCCCCAGAAAAATCAGGGTTGCAAGGACCTTAAAAATTCCGGGACTTCCAGACATGGAAGTTACCCCCTAAATGGAAGGTTTTCAAGAATCACAACTAGCTTCTGTCGACCTTGCACAGCTTCTACTGGAAATTCTCTAGCTAGAGACAATTCTTTCCAGCTTGCGGATTTTTTTCTTCAGCTGGACTGACAAATGCTAGCTGGAAGTAAATCTCAATCCAGCTAGAAATTTATGAACTAGAAACTGAATTTCTAGCTAGAAATTCTGCCTATTTCTTGCTAGAAATTTCTGGTTCAACAATCCAGCTAGAAAAAAACAATTACCGGGGAATTGTCCCGGATTTCTTAAAAACCCCAGCACATTTTCCCGCCAAAAAACCGAAAAAATATCGCCTGTCAGATTTTTAAGCGCACGGCAAAATTTGTGAGCCAGCGAAAAAGAATTTACAGGCAGACAAACGGCAATTTATTTCTCGAAATAATCTCACTCATCTCACTCCTCGTCGCTCTCCGCTGACCACAACATCTCGTTCTTGGTGCCGTCAAGTGCGTTCGCGATGCCACACTTCATAACGAACGTTCAACCATGATCGATGGGATCGTGGCCCACGCCTCGCACGCCCATCCCGCGAGCTTCTCCAGAGGCGCACGTTTGAATGCGTTTAGAGCCGCTGCCGCCATTGCTGTAATCAAGCGCGCAAGTGGAACGATTTGACGATTTGTGTGAACGCCGAAAGAAAAGCCTAGGCACCTAGGGTATAATGCCTAGAATGTTCTAGGCACTATACCTATGCTTCCTGCGTCTGAAAAATGTTGCTAAAAGCTTTGGCGCCTCTTGAGATGGCGATGGTGATGGGCGGGACGAAATTTCCGTTTTTTTTGGCAGTTTCGGTTTCGCAGCCGATCTAACGCGCATGCGATTTTTCGACCTATATTTTTTCCCGGAAAAAAAGTGCGCGTTAGAATCGGGTAATCACATATTTCCACCTGGGTAGTTGTCTTTGCCAAGGCATTGTGCTAATAAAACCGCAGCACATTTCTTCCAAAGTCTAAAGTGACATCAAAATATCGCCTTGTCAGTTTGAAGTGCATGGCAGAAAAATTTGTACGTGCCTTAGCGTAAAAAGTTTAATTAACAGGCAGACACAACTCACATTTCCACCCCTCGCACAACTACGACTACACAGCTGAACTTTAGTTTGACCCACATTGCATAATTGTCACTGCATGTAATTAAGCAAGGACTGCCACAAAAATTATAATATGCTTTTCAAAGTGGCACAACATTCAAGAGCACTGAGAATGGCTGGAAAGGCCAATGTAAGCAAAGACTGCTGCCACCCACTTTGTAGCTCTAGCCACACACAAAGTATGCTAGCAGCTTCAATGGCTCGACCACAACTGTGCTAAACCGCTACTTGTACTAAGTAACAAGCAAATACTGCAGCTTCTGTTGCTGCAGAACACATGTGGTTATTTGACACAACTGCTGCGTTCCATGCACATATCCTGCTCCACTCAACAAACCACTATCGCAGCCAGCAGTTTTGCAGGCAGTGAAAACAGTATGTATAAACTGTGCCCTTTTAAGGGACGTCATCTAATCTAAAACAACAAAGAAGATCCAAGTTCTGGACTACTTTTTCCATGCACTGTTGCCAGTATCTCTTCAGTACGAATGTGCAAATATTTGCAAGTAGAACTCAAATCAAATGAGGAATGATCGAATCCTTCAATTCGTATTCTGAATCACTGACACTTGAGCTCACAAATTACTTGAAACTGGACATTGAAACTTTTCTTTTCCCCCTCCAACATTTGAAGAACTTTACTGTACTCGGTGACAACTTAAGAACGGCACCGGAAGTTGCCGCTGTGCCCTATCACCGTAGCCGGATGTTTCTCCGCGCGGCGCAAGTAGGGCGTTACACTGGGAATATTTTGAACATGGCGTGAGCCGTTCCCGTGATTTTTTGGACTTAATATGCTTATAAACGACTCCAGTGAGGACAAACAAACTGCGTGAGACAAGGCAGACGATATCACGCATTCATAGCAAACCCCTTTCAAAACGCGCGCGCACTGACGTCACGGGTCCGGCGGTTTGGCGGAGTGATACATGAGGTGGTGCCGTTCTTGAGTTGTAACCGAATATAGCCTCTATAAACTGTCACCAAATATTAGACTGAACGCACAGACGATACACAGGTTCTATTACAGGCTACAAAGTGGGCCTGAATAATGAAACAATGCTTCCTTACTAACGTTCGGAAATCTTGCTCATGAAGTTGTTTCCACACTCACAATCCGTAAAAAAATGCCCGTGCGATGACACTTTCGACCACATCTTCTGTAGTGCACTTGATAGCGCCACACATGACAGGACTGTCCTTGCACTTATAATCCAATGAAACAAACAAACAAAAAAAAGAGCTCGCAGGTGCTGTTGACTGGTTCCGAACTGGTGCCAGCCCAACAGCCCAACAAGGGACTCACGTGGTAGCGCTGTCCGTCCTCCAGGCCCTCCAAGAAGCCGACATCCAGGGCTGCACTGGTGCCCCTGAGGGGGACAGGGGAACAGGGGCACTGGCACCACTGCTTGCAAAACAGAATGAGCACTGCCTCAAACATTCCTTGCAAAACAGAATGAGCACTGCCTCAAACATTCCTTGCTTATGTTTTGTTAATACCGCCTGGCCACGCCCAGCTTTGTCACCATTTCCGAGCTGAGTGCGTTTTCTTTTTTTGTCATGCGATGCTCCCGGAAATTTTGCTGGGTGGGGGAGAGTTCCGACCTTTCTTCACTAGCCCAGACCATTTTTCTTCCACCGACAGTGTTCTGGATCTAAGTTGATCATTTTGGAAAGATTAGTGCTGAGAGAGAAATGCTCGCAGTTCAAACAGCCATGGAATTCCATTCACCCACACTCGTCTGTGCACATTTATTTCTACAAGATGCCCACTTCTTTGCGAAACCCTCTGCTCACTCGACTGCCCGTTTATAGCAAACACTTCGTGCGACTAGAGGCGACATCGACGCTGTCACATCAAACAGTGGTCACCCAGGGTGTGTGTGACCAAGTGCAGGCGAGAGGGTCATTGGTCACACTCGCGCCAGTTTCTTGTTACAGTGGAATACCGATGGTAGGTTCCCCGGTCTTGCAACCACCTGCTTGCACTCTCTCTCCCCACAGCTTTCTTTCCGGCCTCGGCCACTGTCCTTCAAAGCCATGCTGCCAGTCCAATCGTTTATTTCCCACCTTTTTTCCATCGCCACTTCGTACTAGCATTCGTTTCGCTTGGCCTTGGCAGCCTCACACTCTTGCCTTTTTCCCCTCTCCATTTGCTCAGCTGCGTCAGCCTACCCAGTTTATCTTGCGCATGGCAGGCAGGCTAGCGCAGACTTCATGGAGGGGAGGGGGGCACAGAATAAACATTTCTTCTTGCTTAGAAACTTGGTATTTTAGCTAGTGCAGGGGTGAGACAGCTGAGTCAGATCTGGGAGCAGTTTTTGGAGCAGCGAAATCTTGATTTTGGAGCAGATTCAAAATGATGAAATTTATTATGTCACCTTAGGAGCTCAAAAAATCTAATGTTTGGCAACTCGGGGGGAAGGGGGGGGGGGGGGGGGAGTGCACTTTTTAATCGGTTTTGAACGTACATAACACTGGAACACCCTTTCAATAAAGTTTTTTTCTACTAGAGTATCACAAGGTACGAACTGCACTACCTTTTTACAAACCATTTTTGAATTCTTAGGCTCTATGCATAGATATATAGAGTGCCGTTACAAACATCGAATTAAAAAACTAAGCAATCGTAAGGCATTTTCATTATTATCTGAATGCCGAGGTTATTATTTTCGTAACCTCACACTCTGCATTACACACAAGTGTAGAGGCATGGCAAAAGTTGCGCAAAGCAGGGGTGAGACAGCTGAATCAGATTTGGGAGCAGTTTTTTGGAGCAGCGAAATATCGATTTTGGAGCAGAAGAACCTGAATTTGGAGCAGAAGAACGACATTTATTATATCACCTTAGGAGCCAAAAAAATCAAATTTTTGGCAACTCACGGGTGAAAAGTGCACTTTTTAATTGGTTTTAAACGTACATAACACTGAAACAGCCTTTCAATAAAGTTTTTTCTACCAGAGTATCACAAGGTACGAACTGCACTACCTTTTTACTAGTCATTTTTGAATTCTTAGGCTCTATGCATAGATAGCGTGGAGTTCCATTGATAATATCGAATTGAAAAACTAAGCGATCGTAAGGCATTTTTATTAGCATGTAAATGCCAAAATTGTTATTTTTGTGATCCCATGCAGACTCGTTTTTACGCACAAGTGCAGAGCCACGGCCAAAGCGAGGTCACAGTCGTCGCACCCCAGCAGCCCTCATTTCAATCCCCAAGGTGCATGTTCACTACGATAGTAATCTGAGTAACGTTGGTATGTTTATCCACCTCCCTTTCTTTTGGCAATAAATTTCACTTCAGATAAATGAACAATTATTACTAGCGTGCAATAATAGCCCGTCCCGTTATCGAAGACTGCTTGAACATTTTTGCGGCGATGTAGCCTGCGCCGCCACTTCTGCAGCATCGATCGTCCCATTCCCGTCGCTCGCAAGTCCGCTGGGAAAGGCATCAATAATTGAGCGTTTTATAACACCGCAATGAGTCCGAAATTTTACTTCAAGCACGTACCGGCCTCACATTCAAGGCCGAAACACGGCGAATTCGCGGGCGCCATGTTGTTTTTGATGAGCTCCCGTCTTTTGAGTCGCGCCCCTTCCAGCAACCGATCAAACGACTAAATGTAAACCCAGCCACCTCCATAACTAAAACCAAGGTAGAAATTGGCAAAGAGCGCTCTGCCTGAACCACACGGAACTGCTTCGCCCGGCGGCCATGTTTTCATATCTTCATCACACCAAGGTGGCGGTGCCCAGTAATGTCGTTCCGGAGATACGGTGCTCCAAAAATTGCCGTTTTTTCATCAAATTGCACAAGCGGTTTGATGCCTCAGTACACCTAAGCATTTTTTCTACAGGAATTTGCAATGGTTTTCAATGGGAAAATTTTAAAAACGCACAGAATATATATAACATGTGCAACCCGGCATTGTGACTTTCGAAAAATAAACTACCTCGGGGACAATTTTAAGCAGGTTTTTTTTAATGGAATGATCAATAAATTAAACCTTTACAAACAGCATCACCTTGGGGGTGCTGGAAAATTATGCCGTCAGTAAGCTTTTTTCCCCACTAAAACTGACGGGAGCATTAAAATCCTTGGCTTTCAGACCGTTCTGGAGCAGTTTGGCGCAATTTTTGCAATTTTCAAGCTTTTGGAGCAGCCTGGTGCACAAAAACAAATTTGTATCAAAACTGCGCAGTATGCACAGCTGTCTCACCCCCTCTAGTGGTTCGCAAATTACATGGGAACGCACCAAATACAGTAGTTTAAATAGGTTCTTAGCCCACATATGCCTGAGACCATCTTACTAGGGCAGCATTTACTCGTATCCCGGTCATACGATGCTTTCTCCAGAGTTACTCAATATAGGAGTTGCGGAACTCTCCATAGGCCCTATGCATCAAAAAGCGGCCCTATGATTGGTCCGCTGCTTCGGATTTTTCATACAGTGGCACTGTCTGTTGGTGGTAAAATGAACTAAAAAACGTGGTTCGCCACTGCACTGCTGTGCGACGTGTCCCAACTCTCCAACATGCCGTGGTCCCATGAATCTCTCTGCTCTGTTCAAGATTCAAACCGGAGCTCTCGGCGTATGTTCTTGACAAATTGCATTGAACAAACCTTTTTATTGCGGAAAAAGTTATGATTTTGTCAAATCAAACAAATTCGGCTTTTTTTCTAGCCAACGTGCGACCCAGCAGCCATAACAGTGCAATGTCATCTGCTGCGCATCGTCAGCTGTCTTGCAACAGTAAAAAAAGTTAAAGATTTGCTTTGAGAGTGTTACGCACGCTAGATCAGAAACTAGATTAGCTTTGGCATCCAATGTGCTGCGGGTCTAGCAACGACTGCAAATTTACAAAACCCCAGGCTGAAGCAGACGTGGCCATGTATAAATTGCTGGGAGGCAGTTGTGTAGATGCAAAAAGAATCGCAACATAATACACAAGAGCCAAGAAAGCAATGCAAAACGAACAATTATGCCCCCTAAAATAAAGGTTAACGTGAAATTCTGTTTGCATAATTAGTATGTATTTTAGATAGTGTGTACAGTAGCCACAGTGGTGCCACCGTACCGTACCCACAATCCAAAGGAAGTGGAGTGCAGGTGTGAGCCATTTTTTGAGGCAGAGTTCCGTAACTGCCTCCAAAGAGCTCTGCCTTTCACGCAGTACACTGGAAGTCCTATTATCAGTGTTCAACTTTAGCATGCTCCCTCATCACAGGACCACAACACAATCGCCTTGGTTGACACAAATAGCATGTGTCTGGCCATTACCATTCGGCTGAGATTTGGGAAACTGGCCCGGTGACAATTATCCCACAGGTAGTGGGGTATCAAACGAATCCTCCACCAGTGCCATCAATGCGTGACTAGTTCCTCCTGAAAACTCAAACCAACGTTACGCTGTAGCCCTATGACCAGGAATCAAAGGCCAGTGGGACCTTAAGGATCAACAGAACAGAACCTGCAATTGTTAGGTAGAACGGCACCAACAATAGGCGAGACCTGTGGTTTCCAGTAGAAAGGGAAAAAAGGGGGCACCTGCTGGCGTAAGACACTTGCTGTTGCTGCTGCTGCAGCTGCTGCTGTCGGTAGCGGGTCTCGGTCCCCCCGGGTCGAACACGCCAGGTTGCCTGCTGAGGCATGGGCTGCGGGAAGGGCTGCATCTGCAACCCGGCCGCAGAACGATGGAACGACCACAGGTCAGTGTCACTGCCGTGCAGGAATGGAGAGACCTAGCTGAAACCCCTTCACTCTGCTCAAAAGGCCCCCGGGTCAAGTACATTCCAGATTTCTGCCCCCCAATTAGCATTCTCAACGGAAGTGGTAGGGGGAACCCCAGCAGCACTGCGAATGCACAGAAATACCCGCTCAAGTTGGCACTGTTGTGAATAAACTGAACACTCGCACTACACCCCTGCACTGCACACTAAACACTGGGCAGTCGGGCACACACCGGGAGCACCAACTATGCCCTGAAACCCTCCCGAGTGTGAAGAACACACACACAGTTGTGTTTCTGCCTTCACCCAACACGTGAAGCACCCTTGGCTCAAGCGCATGAGGGGATGTGCCACTCAGCAAGACTTGAGCAGGCGGGAAAAAAAAAAAACTCTGGGTCCTCATGTGGTCTTCTCAACGTTCACATCTGGATCTGCCCAGAACTACGAGACTCGGTTCGGTATTTTTTGCCATCATTGGACTCTTAACAGCAGTCCTCCTTGGAGCACTTGTGATCTACCCAGGTGGAACAATCGCAGACTGATAAACCAGCAAGACCATCAAGTCAAAATGACTGGCTCAGGGCCACTCCCCTAACGCAGTCCCCTGAGCTACGATGCAGCATCTTTCTAGTCCCCTTTCCCACTGTTGAACTGGCTGCGTTGCAATGGGTACACGGCCAATGGCACATGCCCAAGGCCTTCCCTCCCCACAAGAACGGCGGGGCCATCAATTCCATCACCTCCTTCCCCGGGTGTGCTCCATGTGTTTCGGCATCTGAGTGGTGCTGTGGCAAGGGGAAAGGAAGAGGAAGAGATGAAGCCTTCAGAGTGTGTCACTGTCGCAAAGGCCACACCTGCAAAGGCCTGAAAGAATTGCAATTCTTTATTTTTCCCGGGGAAATTTTTTTAGCCCCACAAGTACAAAATGTTGTGAAGCGCAGTTCATATTGTAGCGGGGTTCGACCATATATTGTGTGTTTGTGGCACATCATGTGTGGAGCAAGCCGTTATTTTGCCTGGTTTAAAACAGTAGCTGCATTACACAATTGAGAGCGGCAAGACCAAGAACATGACACGGGAGCCCTCATGAATCAGAACCACCAACTGCAATGATCAAAGAGGATCAATTAACGGTCTCTGCTCTGTTCAGCATGGGGCGATGGCAGCGACACAAGTCAATTCACAAAACGTGACTCGTATTCTCCAACTAAGCTACGACATTTCAATATAGCAATCTCATGGATATGGCATGTTTGAGGGACATGTGCAGACAAGCTGTTGTGTGCCCCATTTTAATACAGCTGTGTTATAATTATTAGCTTTAGGAACGAGAGCATAACATGCAATGTCTCACGAACCAGAACCAATGTCGTGTTTTATTCTGGATATCTCAGGCGGTTGCACAGTTCTAAGGTGGTCATGGCAGGATCCAAGATGGCCCCGGCTTCCCCCAGAGACGAAAATTGTTTTTATCTGTTTCATAAATAGCCAGGTAATTGCCACCACTGTTCTTGGTGTCAAGCAAAATAAGTATACAAAACACACCCTTCCTGTGAAATTTTTTGCTGGCCACCATTACGCGAAGCACACCCACACTGAATGATTCCAGGTTGTTTTTCTGAGTTCCGCATGCCACCCCCTAGCAAAATTCTGATACAAATTCTAATACACGTATATGCTTATTGCCACTAATAGACCTATCAGTCTGTATTAGTCTATTAGGTCTATCAGTTTGTTGTATCAGCCTATTAGTCCTATCAGTCTGTATTAGTCTATTAGGTCTATCAGTCTGTATTAGTCTATTAGGTCTATCAGTGTGTATTAGTCTGGTAGGTCTATCAGACTGTATTAGTCTGATAGGTCGACCAGAGTGTACTAGTTTTATCAGTGCAAGTTCGAACAAAGCAATGAAACATGGCAACACATTTTATTATCAGGGTACACAGGCAAATTCCTCTGGCGACAGAAATCTGGCTGAATAATTTAATGTTACATAAGTTCGTAAACTGATTAAGAACGAACGAATAAATTGCAATGCGAATCCACAAAATAGCTCCAGCATGCAATCAGAAAAGCTCGTCAAACCTGTACGGTCCAGCCGTAGGTACATATCGAGCGCATTAATGGCCGATTGAACACCATTCCCATTTAGATGCAACTTCAAAACGGCATTCACCCTTCCGCAACACGCGATTAGAATGGAGTCTCTTCTTCGTGAGGCATTCTGTTGAGAATGAACAAAGGAGGCCGAAGCGGCGAGGTGACGGTCAAAGATGGGTCGGGCGGCGGCCAGGATCACATTTGTCAATGTTCGGCGGGCGCTAGACACAGCGCCAACACTTCTGGATGACGTGATGCCACACGCTTTCTTCGATGTCAGTCCGTTCGATGTCAGCATAGCAGACAGAGCAAAGATGTCCTGAGCCGCGAGGTGACGGGTTCATGATGGATCGCGCTGCGGCCTGGTTCATACTTGCCAAAGTTATACGGGCGTTAGACACATCTCCAACACTTCTAGATGACGCGATGCACACGCGTCTGATGTGAAATAACGCTAGAAGCCGCTTCCTTCTAACGGCTCTTCTTCCCGAACTTACACACACGCCAGCCGCACTTTGTTACCGTCGCCATCTTGGCTACCCAACGAAGACCATTGGCATGGCTTGGTTTGACTTCGTTGCAGTTTTTTCGGCTAGTTAGATTTCTTGCTGCTCTTCTTGCAGTCCTTGGAGCACTTGTGATCTACCCAGGTGGAACAATCGCAGACTGATAAACCAGCAAGACCATCAAGTCAAAATGACTGGCTCAGGGCCACTCCCCTAACGCAGACCCCTGAGCTACGACGCAGCATCTCTCTAGTTCCCTTTCCCACTACGAATACCACTGCATTGCAATGGGTACACGGCCAATGCAGGGGTGCTACTGACTAATTGCATTAGGAGCAATTTTGGAGCACAAATATTTAGGTTTTCGGATCATTTTGGAGCAGCCAATACAAAGTTTGGAGCACTTTGGAGCAATAATTATGAATTGTATAAAATATGGAGGGTTTTTCGGGAGGGAAATCGCAAGTAACAATGGTTGCATCGAGAATAAATGCTGCCTTAAGGAAAACTAGTATATGTCTATACAATGGGCACACTGAAGACAGTCAGAAGATGCTCCACACTTCTTATTTGAAATGAAACTGATGGGCCCACTGCACCCGCATTCTAGAGCTACATTTACAGCTGCCACGTGGCCATGTCTCGCAAGGCTAGAATTAGCCTCAGAAAGTAGCACCTGGCTACATTCAACATCATCCATGGTCCTCCTAGTCCAAAATATTCCGACAGACTCCTTCCTTCAGCTTTCTTTTGACACTCTTCATTGTGGTAGGGGGTCGTCACTAAAAAAAGCAAAGAACTTGTTCCTGGCAGGTCAGCAACACTTTTTTCAATAGAGTCAACCAAAATGTTGGCTGTGGCACGACCCAAGTTAAAAGACTGCAAGTGTTCAATGACAACTTTGCACCAAGCCCAGCACATGAAAGAAAACACAGCATGTTGACGGAGTCACGAAATGCTTTCACCACGCGGCCGCACTGCTCAATAGCATCCCAAAACGAATGCACTGAAAAGGCAAGTTTTCTCGCACAAGGGCGAAGACAACCAAGCGGAAAGAAGAAAATTGTAGGGCAAATACACGCAACTACACCGCGGCCGCAACTTTGAGCCCAGCGAACCGACCGCGCACGCCGTCAACGCTGCCGCCGGAGCGCCGGAGCCGCCGCCGCAGCCGCCGACACAGCGAACTCGCGACCGGAGCGCCCTCTCAGCGCCTAGGGTAAAGTCGCGCCCGCTTTGGAAGGCGCAGTTCCGAAACTGAAAAAAGTATCTATAAACGTTGTACCGAGTGGTACCTGTGACAAATGCGACAAATGGCGCCGAAGAGCAACGCCTACAAGCATACAAAGCCCGCCATTCTCGCGCTGTTTTGGTACACCCGCCAGGAGGCAGTAACAACTGACAAAAAAAATGCTGCTGGCACAATTTTGGAGCACACTGCGCAATACTTTGTGTTTATATCAGTTTGGAGCAGAGAATTTGCCTTGGCGCAAATGGCGCATTTGGCGCAAGAATGGAAGCCCTGCCAATGGCACATGCCCAAGGCCTTCCCTCCCGTCAGCCAAGAACGGCAGGGGCCATCAATTACTTCCACTCACCTCCTTCACCCGGGTGTGCTCCACGGTGCTTGCGGCATCCGAGATGGTGCTGTGGAAGAGAGAGAAAAGGAAGAGGAAGAGATGAAGCAGCTTCAGAGCTGGCTGTCCACTCGTGCGCACAAGCTCACACCCCTGCAAGAGGGGACGGCTGCTGAGTTGAAGCACTTTCTCTTTTGGATCACTACAGACACAATCGTTTAGAGTCCTTTACTAGCAGTTGTCCACAACCATTTGGAACAGCAAGCAAAAAGAAAAAAAAAGATAACCAAGCCTTGGAATGGGCTCATTATAGGAGAATGCTCTAGGTGATCACTAAGACAGGTGTTCCCAAGCACAGAAGGAAACCATTCGCCCAAATGTCTTTGTCATGCTCGCATAACCTATTCTGCTGCAACTGCAAGAAGAAAATTCACACTGTGTTTGCTTCTGCCACTTGACGATGCTGTCATCGTCACCAATCCTGAAATCACTGGTGAACACTCGCCGTGCTCGGCGACACATTACAAGAACAGATGTGCATCGTAGCGAATGAGATGTGAAATGAAGCAGCCATTTCACACGAAGTGCACGGCTGAAAACAACGATAAACAGACAAACGGTACAGTAAACATCTTCCCTTCCTACAGAAAATTGAAAGAAGAAACCTTTTGCTTTAGAATGAGGAAAGAAATGGGGAGAGACGGATTCAAGGCTATGGTAACATTCTCCCGTTTGAACATAGGCCACGCACAATCCTCCTGGGCATGCCCACAGCCGCCGCCTTCCACCAACCTCGTTCAGCTTGTGCCCAATGGTTCCTGCAGTGTGCCCTTGACCACCAAATTGCACGTGGCCTCGAATCTGCAGTCTTCAGGAAGCCACAAAGGCATTATCAGGAGAGTAGGGAGGAGGTGCTGTCCTCCCGAGGCGCATCTGCTCTGACCTCGAACAGCACACGTAGTGCCTCCTTCCCTCCCCCTCTACCACTTGCCTTCCTCTCCCAGCCCGGCAGCTTCAAAATGAGCCTCGCCAATTTCACAGACAGGGCGCACTCGTGCGTGTATAAGGAAGGAAGCATCAGCCACCCACGGCTCCACACCTCCATGGGAAGTGGGAGAGGGGGGGGCCCGCTCACCGGGAAGAGGAGGTGGTGGCCATCATCATGCGGTGGCTGCTGCTGCTGCTGGTGCCGGCCATGAAGGGGGACACCCCGTACGAGTGGCTGGCCGGCTTGCAGGGGCGCACCGAACGCCGCACGCTGCCGCCCCCGCCGCCACCCACGGCCACCTGGGGGGACTGCTGCTGCTGCAGCAGCACACCCTCGCCACCCTGCTGGATACCGGACACCTGCTCTGCTGCTGCTGCTGGGGAACCCCGCCCAGGTTGCCGGAGGGGCGGCGCACGCTGCCAGACTGCGTACGCACATGCACACACAAACGGATAAACAGGCGTTGGAAAGGGCAGGGCTGGCTTATGAGCAGTTAGTGCAGCAAGGGCTGGCCTTTGTCAACACCACGGGGCTCACAGATGCTTCCATCAGTGCGAGGCAATGCTGCTGGGAATGCGCAGTCTCTGACAAGGGGGTATCGAGCATGGAAGAGGGCAGATGTGAGAAATGCGTGAATTTAATCCATAACTCCATCAAAAAGTACTGCAAAATCTCTTACAGTTCAACATATACAGCTGCAACTTTTTTCCTCAGTTTAAATTGCATGTATCTGCACTAATATCTTCCTTCAAAAGGAGGCCATGCAGGGTCATCAAAAATGCAGAGGAGGCTGACAGTACCTGTTGAAACTCTAGTGAACTAAACAGCAAGCTTGGAGTTCGGCCTTGTAGCACTACACACATTCCCAACACCCTGGTCCTTTTAACAGAAGCAGTTATGTATGGAATGCTACAAGAGCTGCATTCTGTCCACTACTTGAGCTAGCAACCCTGTAAAGGGTGCTTCACTGCACACACACACGCTATGAAGGGAGGCCAACTTTGTCCCTAAGGGTGTATGGCGAGATTTCATTCCCTTGTGGGTACAATCGCAGCATTTCCTGTGCACAGTCCGCATCATCTACTGCTTCGCTTGAACATGTCCTTCTATTCTCCTACGCAACTGTTCAAAGCACTCCACTGTTCTGCCTCAGTACCTTGGGGTGTAGAATGGCAGGATTCTGAACAAACGCCCTGCGTTCGAGCTCCAGAAAGGCGAATATTTTCTTCCAAGACCTGTGACTCTTTTTATAGTAGAATGTTCCCTTAGCTCACTTTGTGACATTCCTCTCATTAGTAAAAGCGGTTTGGTATCTTTTAGATCTGTCTAGAGGTGGGGCATGACATATCAACATGTTTCAATAACGTTCTGCATCACACTGGAAGTGCTGGGCTGGTACCTATGTTGAAATGGAATATTATGGGCATGTCAAGGTCCAAGTAAAAAGCAACCCCTGTTAATACGGAGAACGCTTATTTGTAAGCGGTGCTATCGATAAATTGCGATTTTGGCGTAAGATATAGAAACAAATATTTATGAAACTTTATTACACTGAAATCTACATTTCTTGAGCATGCTTCAGTAAGCTGGTAGAAAAATTTTCATTTGAAAGTGTGCAATATGTTCCTGTGGCATGAAACAAACACTAGGCTAGCCTACTGTGTTTAGCAATATTTGTGATGATACTTTCTAGGGAACTTCATCTGATATGGTGATTTCAACCACTTAACACTTAATAGTAGTGCCACGCGAGTTGACAATACTCTCAGCAGCTATGATTGATACAATTCCTTCACTTAAAAACAGATATCTGACGCCCAACTTATTTCAACTGGTTGCAAAGTGTACATTTTGCGTGTTTTGGGAAGGTGATATCTGACGCCCTACTGGTTTCAACTGGTTGCAAAGTGTATATTTTGTGTGTTTTAACAAGGTAGTACTTGTTTTCAATTAGGTATAATTTCGTGCACCCCAGTCAATTGGAACAAGCATCCATTTGGGTTTTCAAGCCCTGGAATACTTAGAAAATATTTGCGAGTTTTTTAACACATGCAATTCAGTGGAATCCAAACTGAATATTGGAATTTCTTCCTATATTCTGTTGTTTCTAACGTCTGAATCAGCTTCTAGCATGTGAAGAAGCAGACTCAAAAGCAAGAGCAAACATTTTCGCACACCCCACATCCCACATTTCACGAATCTGGGGTTCCCTTAGGGGTTCCCTTTTGGGGTTCCCTTTTTCAAAAAGAGGGCGTATTGATCACCTTGGGCACGGTGTCATCCCGTGTCAGCAGGACCGTGTCAGTGAAGCGCGAGGCAACGCGCACACTCCCTCCTCCACCTCCCCCACCCACTGGGGTGGTCGCCGTCGTTGGCACAAAGCCCCTCGTCCGTGGTCGAGCCAGGGGTGGCCGGGCGTCAGTCTGCGTCACTGCCTGCAATGATGCGGCAGGGGTCATGTGCTGACAAAGGGGCACGGGAGAGCCAGAACAGGTGTGCAGGCAATGAGGTGTGTGAATATACATATATGAAACTGTGACTGACTGCTACGGTGCCATGTTTGTTCTTCCAGCCCGAATACCCCACTTCTTCCTTCTCTTCCAGTCGGCGGCCGTCCTCATAGCTCTCACAGTGGGTCAGCCGCTGTCCATGCTCACAGCTTTTCTTTCACAATGCCTTGCACTTCTACAATCATGATCATCAGCCTGTCTACGCCCACTGCAGGGCAAAGGCTTCTCCCATACATCTCCAATTACCGCGGTCCTGTGCTAACTGCGACCAAACCCTTTTACTGGGCCTCCAAGTTTCTGCCCCGCAGGTAGGCACAGTGGAATCTCGATGATACGATTCTGGGTGATATTAATTTTAGGATGATACAAATTTCTGATAAGTCCCAGCGAAATTGCAATTTTTGCAATTGGAAAAATTTCACCTCTTACAAACGGACCTGTGCA
The DNA here is from genome assembly GCA_013339765.2 of Haemaphysalis longicornis. Taxonomy (NCBI): domain Eukaryota; kingdom Metazoa; phylum Arthropoda; class Arachnida; order Ixodida; family Ixodidae; genus Haemaphysalis; species Haemaphysalis longicornis. The sequence goes on from CM023452.1 coordinate 17,247,279, forward strand.
GCCCGGCGGATGATACGAACGAGCTGGTGAGGCGCCTGACTGCCGAGTGAGCAAGCTACGGCGACGTACGGGCTCTCTCTCCCCGCTTTGACGCTCTTTCTCCAGGAACGGCTCGGCTGTTTTTTCTGCTCGCAAAAACACACCGCGCACTCTGCAGGCATGCTGATACCGCCGGAAAACCACCCACATGCTGCGCGGGGCACAGTCAGCCACGGCAACACGGCGGCGGCTGCGGCTTTGGTCGCGAAGTGGTGCAGGGCGCTCGAGCGACAGCTTCTAACCGTTCTTCAAAATGCCACTCATAGCACAAACGAAGTTTTTATCAGGATGAGGTAATAATGTGGGCACAAACGATGCATCCTCCGTGCTGCTGGTGAAAGTGCCAATGAAATAACTGCTGGGGTACTAAGCCTCAACATCTCCGGCTGAGCCAGCCAGCTGTCTTGAGCGCTTTGCAACTGCCGCCTTGAGGCGCACGCCTTCCCATTGGTGCAAGTCGTCGGGCTCCTCCCACTGCCACGCACGTCGCAAATCATTTTCTGACCAAGCTACAGACGGCTGTGGGCGTGGAATTGCCGATGCGGGTGTGAAAATATTGCGTGCGCTACGCCGACGCACACGAATCGCGTGCAAACGCTTCTGCAGTGAGCTTGGGCACTGCAATTGAGGAGACGAAAATCCAGAAAGGACCGCTCGGCGACATGGAGGTTAATTGTTAAAAAAAAAGCAAAAAGATTCTTACTTTACGTGAAAGTAAGAAATAAACGAAAACTTTTTAGAGCTCAATTTTTTGGTCTGTGTTGGTTCATACGAATTTTGGATGATACAAATATTTTTCGCAGTCCCACGAGATTCGTATCATCAGAGATTTTACAGTAGCGGTAAGATGCAGCTGTCATACACTTACAGTAGAATCTCGATGATACGAATCTCGAGGGACCGCGAAAAATATTCGTATCATCCGAAATTCGTATGAACCAACACAGACCAAAAAATTGAGCGCTGAAAAAAGTTTTCGTTTATTTCTTTTCTTACTTTCGCGTGAACAAATCCGTGATTTTTTTCTGCTTTTTTTAAACCCCCACGTCACAAAGCAGTCCTTTCTGGAGCGCGTAACGCTTCGCCTAGCTTCGCGCTTGTCTCCTCACTCCCGGTGTCCAAGCTCGCTACACGCCGCAACAGTCAAGCGTGAACTGCATGTTGCGTTTTTGCACGCGATTCGCACGCCTCGGCTTTGCGCGCGCTGTATTTTCACGGCCGCATTGACGATTTCGCGCCCGCGGTATCTCCTACCTCAGTCAGAAAAAGACGCTGACGACTTGCGAAACGCTCGAGACAGCCCGCTGGCTCCGCCCGAGATGTTTAGGCTTAGCACTCCGGCAGATATTTTATGGGCGCTTTCACTAGCGGCGCGGATGGTGTTTTATAGTACCGTTTTCGCCAACGTTATCAGCTCCTTTACTGCACAAGAAACTTCGTGTCTGCCTTGAGCGGCATTTTAAAGAGCGGCTAGAAGCAGTCGCCCAAGCGGCCGTGCCACTTCGCGGCCGAAGCCGCCGCCATGTTGCCGCCGCCGGCCGCGGTGTGCGCAGCGTGCGAGAGGTTTTGCGGCGCGCATGGGGCGTGCGGGACGTGTTTTTGCGAGCAGGAAACAACAGCCCGGCCGTTTCTGGAGAAAAAAGAGTGACAAATGGGGAGAGAGAGCCGTCATTTGCTTGTTCGGCAGTCGGGCGCCTCGCCGGCTCGTTCGTATCATCTGCTGGGCCGCGCAGGTCCGTTCGTAACACCGAAATTTTTCCCATTGCAAACAATACAATTTTGCCGGGACTTTTCCCGAAATTCGTATCATCCCGAAATTCGTATCACCCAGAATCGTATCATCGAGATTCTACTGTACTCTGTTATACACATCCATTATTTATATGTTGCCTTGTGCAAGTCATTTCATGCCGATGACAGCACGCAGTGCCCACAAAAACTGCAGCCAGCCCTTGAAACGAAGCACCCAAACAGCTGCAATCGTTTTATATTGGTTGGTGAATGTCTTTGCTTTTGAAAGCAGTGCAGGAAAGCCTGGGTAAGACTGCCGATGTTGGCGGCGTTCAAGCGGCCCTAATGAGCAGTGACGAGCAGCAAAAAGCCCAGCGAAAGAGAGCCCACCTGCTCGAAGACCGGTGCTGAAGGACGATCTCCTGGTGGTGCTGACGGGAGGAAAAGGTGGGCACCTTGGTCACCTCCGTGCTGCAAGGGGAGGGGACACGGTGGCTCACACCCGACAGCTTGGCCACATTAACAGCCACCCTAAGCATATGGGAGACGTCTGAGCAATATGCACCAACAAGACCGCATTAGGCCTCTTCTACAGGAAACGGCTTCGTGCCTCCAAATCTGTGCAAACCAACAAACCCTCGTACTAGTGCAGTGGCCTATGCTCGTTAAATTTCAATTCTGACTTGCACGGCCCACACTGAAGGTGAAATCGTGCTTTCTTCAGCTCAATGTAAATTTATGGTTCTGCAACATTAGAGGCAGGTAGCTGCCATCCCCACGTAACTTATGGGCTGCAACGTTTGAGCACTACTTACGCAAAAGTCCCAGAGATTTGTGCAAAGTTCTTTTCCATGCTAGCACGGCACTTGAGGTGAAGGTTGGCTGTTTGTTATCGACTCCACGAGGCAGTTCTTCCAGGTTCTAGAAAGCACAGCTCTTCAATATACACCATTCGTGAAACTCCGCTTCAGAATCCAAGCAGCACGGGCACCCCTGCTTTCTTATAAGCTTATGAAAAAAAAATGAAGCTTTTGGAAACGCTAATATAGGTAATGTTCACTAGGAATTTCTCATTTCATGACTTCCGGTAGCAGCCGCAATCCCTTGAGTGCTACTTCAGCTTTCTGTTGACAAACGACAGGCTCGTCAACTTACCCCATGGTTGCCCTATCGTAGGGGGCCAACCACAGACCAGCTTTTGATACATTTGGGGTCAATGAGGGAGCTTTGAAACTGGTGCACATTGAACAAGTGTGCTAGAAAGTAGCGGCAAACAGAGGCTCTCCCGTGAGGAAGGAGGAGGAGAAGGAGACCCACGTGAAGTCCATGGGGTCGAGGCTGGAGGAGAGCGATATCTGGTCGAACTTGGGGCCCAGCAGGTCAAAGGGCGCCGAGGCAGCCGACACGGTGTGCTGCTGGCGCGACACCTGCTGCTGCTGCTGCTGGGAGGTCAGCAGGGCACGGCGAGCCCCGTGCTGCTGCTGCTGCTGGTGCTGCTGAACCGGGGGGCTGCAATGAACCACGGTCCGCTGCTGCTGCTGCTGCTGGTGCTGGTGGTGCTGCTCGTCGGCCAGCGAGATGAGCTCCTCCATGGTGTCCGACACGTCGTCCGGGATGGTCGACGGGGGACGCCTGCACCCACCCGTTCCGTTTCCCAGTCAGGTCCAACTGTTGAATTTTGTTGAATTGTTTGCATTGCTGGATTGTTCATATTTGGGGGGTTTAATGCGCCAAAGCTAAGCCCCGGCTATGAGGTGCACTGAGGTGGAGGGCTCCGGATTGATTGCGACCACCTGGCTCCACTCAGTTCTGTTTTGGCTATCCACCTGTTTTCTTTTTTTAATTTCCTTGAGGTTTGGCCCTTGTGCATGGCCGCCACCTTATTCAAGGTGTTTGCAATTTAGAGATTCCATACTAGGGAAAGCGTGTCCGCTCAGTTCTGTCTTGGTGCAACTAAATCTCTACACAAGAGCGTTTCCACTTTCCTCTTGCACCTGAAAAGCAGCCACCACGTCCAGGATTGAACCTGCATCCTTTGGCTCAGCAGCACACCACCATAGCTACTGAGTCACCACGATGGGCCAGATACAATCATTACTACGCACAAAAAAACCAAACAAAATGTCGGAAAAAAAGAGTACATTGCCTAACTCTCGGCCTCCCGCTAATGGGACAGTGAATGGGGGAGGGCCGTATAAAATGTGCAGCTCACTTTCTCTAAAACACAATGTTTGTGCTGCAACACAGTCCCCCAAAGCCGTATACCACTTGTGGTGTGGTTTCCTTGCTAATCAATCAAAGCAGTTGGTGTATTGTTTCTGGGGCACATAAAAAAATAACGAGGGGGTCGGCAATAGGCTACCCGATGCAGCACACATCCCCCTCTCATGTCCAACTTTAGACGCAGAAAGGAAATAAGGTGCCCTTTCGGCTAGACACCTGCCCTTTCTTCGGCGCACCTCTCGAAATTGTAAGCTACTGTGCTGCGAGCAACGGGCTGCATCCAGACCACATACTGATAGTCAACCCCCTTTCGTATCACCAGCACACAATTGGCAGAAGGCAACAAAATAACACAGGTTGCAATCACGCAATGCCGTGGTAATTGTTGTATCCAGCGCACACCAATCCACTGACGAACAGTGGGATGCAGACGCTACTCGTACCCACAGAAGAAAAGAGACCCTTTATTATTTTACTAAAGATTGATGTTGGGCCCACTGGTATCGGTACACAATAGACAGGAGAGCGCTTTTGAAACTACAGGGGATGACCCCAAAACAAAGAACATACAGCGTGAATGAAGCGCAAACTAACAACTGAAGGTCGTTGACAACAAAAACACGCTGTCCGTTTTGTGGTTGTCCCCTGCAGTTCTAAAGCGATCTCCCATTATATGATGTACTTTATTATTCGCACACTATGGTTACTGATGGCGATGATGGTGGTGCTGAAAGCACGGTGTGCCATCTGTGACCCGAGCATGAACTAAATCACACATCACAACAGTAAAGGCTGGGCTCCCCGCCGCTAATGGCACTCGTTCTGCTGAACGACAACAAACGAGCAGCTATGACGTAATGCTGGCATTGATATGGCTCGAACGTAAAGCCGCCAAGTGGCATATGGGGCATGGCAAGCCACCGTGCGGCACTACACAGCTCCACAACCATCGCTGAAGCCAATAAAGCTGCCACACTGCACGTAAAGCCTCACCTGTGGGTCCTCTGCGAGACAAACATGTCGACGGCCGACGGCTGGCGTGGCGGGGAGAGCACGGTGCGACCAGGCGTTGACTTGATACGGGGCCCGTCGACTCCGTTGTCCAGGCGGCCAATGAGGAAGCCCATGTTGCTCATGCTCTGCCAGGGAACAACACCAGGGTTGCGAAAAGCTTAGCTTTGCCAAGGGTGTGTACAACTGGAAATGGAGCTGGCAGCCTTCAGAGACATTTCAAAGCTTAGGCAAACCTAGCGACAAAACCCCACGTCGTTGCAAATGGACAGCAGCAAGGGAACGTAAAACATTAAACCTGGACAGCAGCTAGGACTGTAATCAGGGAATGTAAAACATTAAACGGGCTCCAACAGCAACAGTACAAACCGAACCAGCTGTGACAAAAGTTTCCTCCAGCATTTCAGACGACGCAGCCATGTGTTTGTTGAGCATTCTTTGGGCCTTCCACATGGTGTGAAGCAATTAAGCACCAGGACTAGACCCAGGCAGAAATTTTTAGCGAGCTACAATCGCTACCTAGAACATTTTGAAATGCAAGCAAACTCCCACCACAAGCTTGGCTTTGTGCATGGTTTTCCACTCTTTCCACCTCGAAGTCCAGGCGTACTTTCTGCACACAACAGTACACCCCTCACAACAGTGTGTGACTTCAGACAAGAGCCCTGCACAGTGCTGGAGTATGTCCAGAGCACGGTGCATGCCGCACACTTTGTACTCAGGGGCAAAGGCAGCTCATGGGAAGTAAACTAAATGCCCCCCGGCCCCTACCTCCTGCACGATGGCCGACAGTGCGTGGTAGACGTCGTCCAGCTCGATCTCGCGCTCGCCAGGCTCGGGCGAGAGGGCTGAGTAGACGAGCGTGTCCAGCGGGGGCGGCAGCTCCGAGCGCCGAGGAAGCCCCACCCTCTCCTCGGTCAGGGACCGCTCCACGGTCGCCCGGTCCTGGAACTCCCAGGGGATGCAGTCTGCACAGCACGGCCGCACGCTCTCCCACCTCAACAACACATGCGGCGCGGGCCCAGCAACGCTTTTCACCCAGCGAAACTGAAGACGTCCCCTTCATTGCCGCGTCTTAGCATCATCCCTCGTAAAAATATTTGCGACCCAGTTAGTCATTGCTAACAGAATGAACACACTTCCCTTGCACCCTCAACAAGCGCCATCCTCCACTTTACCATTTCTTTCTATTCGCTGCTGATCTAAAGATAGACGCACCCTAGTGCAGTGACAGGCCTAATCATATCGCTAACACTACAGCGTCTCAGAAGCACACGGATGCGCTAAGCCTACCTCTGCCTAGGCGCGGTTCTCGCGATAAGTTGCCGCCACACACGCAGAAAAGCGTATTCCAGGCACCTTCTAATACTGTTCGTTCACCCTTTCGGTTATCGATAGACACGTTTACTTCATTTTTATGCCGTGCAGGGCTTTTGCCGGTCGTCGCATAGACGAGTACATGAGCCGTTGCACTGTGATGAGTGTGCCGAGCAGACGACACACGGCGCCCAGCCAATCAGATTGCACCCTGCGGTCACGTGCAGTCAATAGCCAATTAAGCAGTGCGTTCTGTCTTTTTGCTACCCCTGGTTTTGCTCGTAAACAATGGACGAAACAAAGTGGATGAAACAACAAATTGAAGTAAAAAAGACACTCTTTCGAATAGACCAAGATGGACGCATAGCGCATGTAGAACCCGAGCGGCGAGTCGTCGAAAAAATGCTATGTTCGCACCGAATCTTGGCCGATTTTAGCAGTCGTCGCTGCTATAAATTGTTATCACGGCTCAGATACGTTGCTCCTGGATCTGGATATTTGGCTGACTGGAAAAAAAAAAAAACTCTACTTCCCTAAAATCTATTTTTTGACCAAATTTCAGGATTCTAAGGGGGCGGGATATGTGTCAAGTGCAAAACACAGAGAAAGGTGCCTCCAGTTTGTGTGGCACAGTTCAGCAGTTGTTCCCAAGTGGGAGGGGTGAGAGAGAGAGAGGGAGGGGGGAGGGGGGGGAGAGAGGGACCCACCAGCGAACAGCTCCCAGAGCACGGCACAGAACTGGTAGAGGTCGGAGAGGGTGGTGGGCCGGCGCCCGGCCAGCACCTCGGGCGCCATCCAGTGGTAGTAGAAGTCCAGGAAGTCCTCACTGGGGGGGCTGTACGGCCGGCCGCCATTCTCACTGCAAGCGGTCATGTACACACACATGCACTCAGCATTCCTACAGCGTTCCCAGAGACCCCAGTTACCTGTCAGAGCACTACAGGAACTACCAAAGGCGCAGGCAGAGAATTCTCCTCCTCGCAATGGTTGCGAGAAAAAGAAATAGCTTTAACAAAACAATGTGAAAAATGGGCTATGGAGCGTGACTGCAGCAGACGCTCAGCTGGTCGATTTGACTGAACCTTCTGAACATTGCCACCATCTTTCTAGAATTTGCCAGAATGCAACCTTGTTCAGTTTGAACGAGCTAGCCTTTGCTAGACCACCCACCCCTATCCCAGCCACGAGGAACGTTTTTCCAGCTAGAAAAACACAGGAAATGTCGAAAGACTCAAATTCGCACCACAGTTCTGACGTAACAAGGGCAGGAGTGATGCAGTAGGGATCAGCACTAACAACAGTGTGTTCACCACATCTTAGCGTTCAACCGATGTTGACTAAATGAAACTCGAGGCCCCACCCAGTCTCGTACCTCAGCCGCGGCTAAGGTCGGTGGCCGGCAGTCGCACGGACAAGACTGCGACGTCACAGAGGAATCACCGGAAAGTAAGAATATCTCAATTATTTCGTTGAAGTTTGCAGTGAAACTGGTATCGCTCTCAGGTCAAAGTAGTCTTTCTGATGAACCACACGTGTTTTGTCTTCATGGAGCCCTCTAAACAACCAAAATCCTGCTTTTACACTTGCCAAGCTATCGGAAGCTGTTCAAACACTAAGGAGCACACACAAAGAAGGTATTTGTAGAATACACCGTGTCAGACACTGTCTTCCGACGGAAGCACCGCCCCCTCACCCTCCGCATACCTGGGCTGGACGAACTCGAATCCGCCCAGCTTGCCGAGGCAGGGCGACACGACGTAGACGCAGTGTGAGGACACGCAGCCGTGCACCCATCGGCGGCTGTGCAGGAACAGCAGGGCCTCGCACGCCTGCTGCAGCACCAGCAGCAGCTGCTGCCGGTTCAGGGGGCCGCTGTAGCTCTCCGACTGCAACGGGGAAGGGGGAGGGGACAGTGTAGCGACCTGGGGCCCCTCCCGAATCGCAAAACAACCTCTGTACACATTCCAACTATGGGTGTTTGAATGTAGCAAGCTTATCGAGGTACAGCCAAATCCCGCTACAGCAAAATTGACGGCACAAGCGAAAAATTTCGTTGAGGTGGGCATTCAATGAGGCAAAATTTGCCTCAACACACCTCCAAAGGGCAAGAATACTATCCGCATCATTGACCACATAAGGCAATGTTTAGAAAAAGTGACGCGCAATTACGTCGTGTTTATTCAGATAACAAATTTATCAGTGTTATCTGTTTTTTACCTGTATGCAAAGAGCACATTACGGGGGGAGAATGCAGACGCAAAACATATTGCTGTACATAAGGCGTATCTACGGAGCTGGTTACTTGCAGATAGCTCCTAGGCCGTGGCAAGCCCTCCTACATGCTTGCATTTACCGCAACCATGTGCTTGCAATTAATATAGAATGGCGCCGGTTCAAGTCTAAAATTGAAAACATTATTTTTGCTTTGTCTTTGCCAAATTGTGGAAGGAAAACTGCAATGACAGCTGCTCACACCACATACGACGGCGCGGCGCCAGCAAGGAACATTGGTGCGATTTCAACTGGATATGGATTGGCTGTAGCTCCGGCTTGGCCAACCGGGCCTGCACCTCATGTAAAGAAGCCAGCCACATTGTTATCACCACCAAACAATGGCATCCATCTACGAGTTTGATTCTGTTTATGGGAGGTGGTGTGGGTGCACGGTGCACATTTTCAGTGAAACTAAGCACCCTGAATGTATAAAATGTTACAGATAGCCGGCGTTATGCTTATTTTATTGTAAAACGAACGTTCAAACCCAGCCCCACTGAGCAAAAGCAAGCCAGACAAATGGTTCGTTGTGGCAACGACTTTGTTGCATTGACTTCTACGGCTAGCTGACGGGGAATAGTAAATATTTTGTTGAGACGAAAATTTTGTTGTGAAGCGCAGTTCATATTGTAGCGGGGTTCGACCATATATTGTGTGTTTGTGGCACATCATGTGTGGAGCAAGCCATTATTTTGCCTGGTTTAAAATAGTAGCTGCATTACACAATTGAGAGCGGCAGGAACAAGAGCATGACACGGGAGCCCTCATGAATCAGAACCACCAACTGCAATGATCAAAGAGGGATCAATTAACGGTCTCTGCTCTGTTCAGCATGGGGCAATGGCAGCGACACAAGTCAATTCACAAAACATGACTCGCATTCTCCAACTAAGCTACGACATTTCAATATAGCAATCTCATGGATATGGCATGTTTGAGGGACATGTGCAGACAAGCTGTTGTGTGCCCCATTTTAATACAGCTGTGTTATAATTATTAGCTTTAGGAACGAGAGCATAACATGCAATGTCTCACGAACCAGAACCAATGTCGTGTTTTATTCTGGATATCTCAAGCGGCTGCACAGTTCCAAGGTGAACATGGCAGGATCCAAGATGGCCCCGGGTTCCCCCAGAGACGAAAATTGTTTTTATCTGTTTCATAAATAGCCAGGTAATTGCCACCACTGTTCTTGGTGTCAAGCAAAATAAGGTATACAAAACACACCCTTCCTGTGAAATTTTTTGCTGGCCACCATTACGCGAAGCACACCCACACTGAATGATTCCAGGTTGTTTTTCTGAGTTCCGCATGCCACCCCCTAGCAAAATTCTGATACAAATTCTAATACACGTATATGCTTATTGCCACTAATAGACCTATCAGTCTGTATTAGTCTATTAGGTCTATCAGTTTGTTGTATCAGCCTATTAGTCCTATCAGTCTGTATTAGTCTATTAGGTCTATCAGTCTGTATTAGTCTATTAGGTCTATCAGTGTGTATTAGTCTGGTAGGTCTATCAGACTGTATTAGTCTGATAGGTCGACCAGAGTGTACTAGTTTTATCAGTGCAAGTTCGAACAAAGCAATGAAACATGGCAACACATTTTATTATCAGGGTACACAGGCAAATTCCTCTGGCGACAGAAATCTGGCTGAATAATTTAATGTTACATAAGTTCGTAAACTGATTAAGAACGAACGAATAAATTGCAATGCGAATCCACAAAATAGCTCCAGCATGCAATCAGAAAAGCTCGTCAAACCTGTACGGTCCAGCCGTAGGTACATATCGAGCGCATTAATGGCCGATTGAACACCATTCCCATTTAGATGCAACTTCAAAACGGCATTCACCCTTCCGCAACACGCGATTAGAATGGAGTCTCTTCTTCGTGAGGCATTCTGTTGAGAATGAACAAAGGAGGCCGAAGCGGCGAGGTGACGGTCAAAGATGGGTCGGGCGGCGGCCAGGATCACATTTGTCAATGTTCGGCGGGCGCTAGACACAGCGCCAACACTTCTGGATGACGTGATGCCACACGCTTTCTTCGATGTCAGTCCGTTCGATGTCAGCATAGCAGACAGAGCAAAGATGTCCTGAGCCGCGAGGTGACGGGTTCATGATGGATCGCGCTGCGGCCTGGTTCATACTTGCCAAAGTTATACGGGCGTTAGACACATCTCCAACACTTCTAGATGACGCGATGCACACGCGTCTGATGTGAAATAACGCTAGAAGCCGCTTCCTTCTAACGGCTCTTCTTCCCGAACTTACACACACGCCAGCCGCACTTTGTTACCGTCGCCATCTTGGCTACCCAACGAAGACCATTGGCATGGCTTGGTTTGACTTCGTTGCAGTTTTTTCGGCTAGTTAGATTTCTTGCTGCTCTTCTTGCAGCGTCCAGAGGTGCTTGAAGGTACAAAGACTTCAAAAATGTGTTTTTCCCAAAATGCGTATTTTCGCAATTTTGGACCATTCTAAGACCCGCGTCCCCCCTTAACAAAACAATGTGAAAAATGGGCTATGGAGCGTGACTGCAGCAGACGCTCAGCTGGTCGATTTGACTGAACCTTCTGAACATTGCCACCATCTTTCTAGAATTTGCCAGAATGCAACCCTGTTCAGTTTGAAAGAGCTAGACTTTGCTAGACCACCCACCCCTATCCCAGCCACGAGAAACGTTTTTCCAACTGGAAAAACACAGGAAATGTGGAAAGACTGAAATCTGCACCACAGTACTGACGTAATATGGGCAGGAGTGATGCAGTAGGGATCAGCACTAACAACAGTGTGTTCACCACATCTTAGCGTTCAACCGATGTTGACTAAATGAAACTCGAGGCCCCACCCAGTCTCGTACCTCAGCCGCGGCTAAGGTCGGTGGCCGGCAGTCGCACGGACAAGACTGCGACGTCACAGAGGAATCACCGGAAAGTAAGAATATCTCAATTATTTCGTTGAAGTTTGCAGTGAAACTGGTATCGCTCTCAAGGTCAAAGTAGTCTTTCTGATGAACCACACGTGTTTTGTCTTCATGGAGCCCTCTAAACAACCAAAATCCTGCTTTTACACTTGCCAAGCTATCGGAAGCTGTTCAAACACTAAGGAGCACACACAAAGAAGGTATTTGTAGAATACACCGTGTCAGACACTGTCTTCCGACGGAAGCACCGCCCCCTCACCCTCCGCATACCTGGGCTGGACGAACTCGAATCCGCCCAGCTTGCCGAGGCAGGGCGACACGACGTAGACGCAGTGTGAGGACACGCAGCCGTGTACCCATCGGCGGCTGTGCAGGAACAGCAGGGCCTCGCACGCCTGCTGCAGCACCAGCAGCAGCTGCTGCCGGTTCAGGGGGCCGCTGTAGCTCTCCGACTGCAACGGGGAAGGGGGAGGGGACAGTGTAGCGACCTGGGGCCCCTCCCGAATCGCAAAACAACCTCTGTACACATTCCAACTATGGGTGTTTGAATGTAGCAAGCTTATCGAGGTACAGCCAAATCCCGCTACAGCAAAATTGACGGCACAAGCGAAAAATTTCGTTGAGGTGGGCATTCAATGAGGCAAAATTTGCCTCAACACACCTCCAAAGGGCAAGAATACTATCCGCATCATTGACCACATAAGGCAATGTTTAGAAAAAGTGACGCGCAATTACGTCGTGTTCATTCGGATAACAAATGTATCAGTGGTTATCTGTTTTTTACCTGTATGCAAAGAGCACATTACGGGGGGAGAATGCAGACGCAAAACATATTGCTGTACATAAGGCGTATCTACAGAGCTGATTCCTTGCAGATAGCTCCCAGGCCGTAGCAAGCCCTCCTGCCGGCCCCTCACCTTGGCACGCAAGCCCTACATGCTTGCATTTACCGCAACCATGTGCTTGCAATTAATATAGAATGGCGCCGGTTCAAGTGTAAAATTGAAACATTATTTTTGCTTTGTCTTTGCCAAATTGTGGAAGGAAAACTGCAATGACAGCTGCTCACACCACATACGACGGCGCGGCGCCAGCAGGGAACATTGGTGCGATTTCAACTGGATATGGATTGGCTGTAGCTGTGGCTTGGCCAACCGGGCCTGCGCCTCGTGTAAACACGGCCTGCCACATTGTTATCACCACCAAACAATGGCATCCATCTACAAGTTTGATTCTGTTTATGGGAGGTGGTGTGGTTGCACGGTGCACATTTTCGGTGAAACTAAGCACCCTGAATGTATAAAATGTTACAGATAGCCGGCGTTATGCTTATTTTATTGTAAAACGAACGTTCAAACCCTGCCCACTGAGCAAAAGCAAGCCAGACAAACGGTTCGTTGTGGCAACGACTTTGTTGCATTGACTTCTACGGCTAGCTGACGGGGAATAGTACCGTATTTACTCGCATAATCCTCGCACTTTTTTTTCGGAAAAGTCAATGTAAAGTTAGGGGTGCGAGAACTATGCGGGGGAAAAAAAATCCGGTGCACAGTGTTGCCAATTTGCCTTATGCCAGTCCCGCTAAATGTAGCGGTCGTTTTTTGTATAGGTAAGCTCAGTGTTGCCAACAGCAGCTATTTCTTTTTATTTTATTATTTACAACGTAAACAGGCTCCCGTCGATCAGCGATCATAAATTGCCGCCATTGCTTTCTGGCGCGCGCCCTATCTCGTCGTCGTATGTGCGTGCCCTACTCCAGTAACGCACGTTGAAGTCGGTGACGCCGAAGTGCCTGCCTGCGGCACGGTTGCCGTGTTCGATCGCGTACTCTTTCGCTTTCAATTTGAAAGCGGCAGTGTAGCTGGCGTTCCTCCCCATGGCGAAGCGGCACCAAGCACAAAACAATTAGATCAAAAAGTTCTCAAAACGGCAGCGAGCTATCCACCACTGACGCGAGTGACTCACTGACTGCTGCCGCTCAACGGCGGGATCACGACGGCGACACGACGACACAGCGGGCTGCGCGAACACCGTCTAGTTGCGCGCACGCGAAACATGCGCGAAACGGCTCAAGGACAGTGCGAGTAGCTGTTAGGGCGCCTGTTAGGGAGTAGCCATGCAGGTTGTTAGGGCTGAACCTGGATGGCCTGATGGCCTTGGATACACAGCGCTCTCCGCCGAACGGAGAGGCGGCGGGGGAGGGCGTGCGTTGGAGAGCGCGTGCACCATGCGGGTTTGAGAGCAGGCAACTTTCGCCGCTGCAAAGTTGGGGGTGCGAGGATTATGCGAGGAGCCAAAAAATTCAAGTTTTGGTGGCACATTAGGGGTGCGAGGATTACGCGAGTGCGAGGATTACGCGAGTAATACGGTAAATATTTTGTTGAGACGAAAATTTTGTTGTGAAGCGCAGTTCATATTGTAGCGGGGTTCGACCATATATTGTGTGTTTGTGGCACATCATGTGTGGAGCAAGCCGTTATTTTGCCTGGTTTAAAACAGTAGCTGCATTACACAATTGAGAGCGGCAAGACCAAGAACATGACACGGGAACCCCCATGAATCAGAACCACCAACTGCAATGATCAAAGAGGATCAATTAACGGTCTCTTCTCTGCTCTGCGTGGGGCAATGGCAGCGACACAAGTCAATTCACAAAACATGACTCGCATTCTCCAACTAAGCTACGACATTTCAATATAGCAATCTCATGGATATGGCATGTTTGAGGGACATGTGCAGACAAGCTGTTGTGTGCCCCATTTTAATACAGCTGTGTTATAATTATTAGCTTTAGGAACGAGAGCATAACATGCAATGTCTCACGAACCAGAACCAATGTCGTGTTTTATTCTGGATATCTCAAGCGGCTGCACAGTTCCAAGGTGAACATGGCATCCAAGATGGCCCCGGCTCTCCCAGAGACGCAAATTGTTTTTATGTTTTAAAAATAGCCAGGTAATTGCCACCACTGTTCTTGGTGTCAAGCAAAATAAGGTATACAAAACACACCCTTCCTGTGAAATTTTTTGCTGGCCACCATTACGCGAAGCACACCCACACTGAATGATTCCAGGTTGTTTTTCTGAGTTCCGCATGCCACCATACAATTCCCATGCTGCATAGAGTTTCACACTAATAAATACTACAGGGAAACCCGGCGCTGCAGTCGTGGGCACTGCCACTGCAGCTAGCGCTGTTCCTCGCCTACTTGGCTTGGTTAGCCACACGGCTTATTTTTAGTGTCGAAGCCAAAATCAACAAAAAGGGCAACATTTTTTTCTTGTTCATCTTGCATGAAGCTTCTAAATAATCCCTGACAAATAAATATTTGTGGAGCTTCAATTTTGTATCAACAAAACAAATCCGATTAATCTTCCACAGTAATATTGGTGCTTTTTTGCAGCCAGAGGCAACTTCCAAGCCCACCCATTAGCCATGCCAAGGACAAGTGCAACGTGCCTGGCCGGTACATGACGGAACGCTTTCTGAAGCGTGGCTCCCTTAGACAGTGGCGCCAGATTTCCCTCTAGCATACATTAGTATGAAACTTCATGCCCTGCCGTACTCAGGTTCACTACACTACACCTCTCTCATACGCTGAGAAAATAAGCGAATTGCTCGTAGCCCCACACAAGGGTGGTGGTCCCAGAGAGGCGGCCTCTGGGGGGGGCTGGGGGAAAAAAAAGGGCCCCACCTGGGCGTTGTGCAGCACGTCAAAGAGGCTGCCGAAGTGGACGCACTCGAAGACCAGCAGCACGTCGTCCATGTTCTGCACGGGGCTCACGGCCAGGGGCCACAGCAGGTACGGGTGGTACGTCAGCTTCCTGCAGCCCAGGGGAGGCAACAACCGTGCAGCTCAAAGTTCCTCAATGTACACCTGTTATGGAGTTCTTATTCAAAAATTGGGCCCTGCCAGCGCCCCTGGCGTGGCATCTAGGGGAGAAAAACTCAGCTTTGCTACGCATCTGCTTTAAATTAACACTACTTGGTAAAATAAAGCTTGGCTTTTCAAGTCATGAAACCTCAAACACTAGGCACCCTTAACTCACATTTCCACAGTTTTTTTTTTTATTTACTCACAGTGGCAGCCACAAGCACTTGAATGCTGCTCCAACTTTCTGCCGAAAGAGCATGGGCTGGCATACTGGCTCCAAGCGCAGGAGGGCAGGCAACTACGGACCAGCTTTTGAAGCACGGGGCCCATGGGGAGTTTCACTACTACTGCGTACTGAGTGATTACCCTGCGCCCAGCGGGGGAGTGCTTCCCCTCCTTCCACAGAGTTGGGAGAGAGAGGGGGAAGGGGCCGACCTGATCTTGTCCAGCTCGGTGATGAGAACGTCGGAGCAGGGCCCCCGGGTGTGGCTGCCGCTCAGCGACGACTTCTTCACCGACACCTTCAGCTTGTCCCAGTACATGCTGCAGTGTGAGGGGGAGCAGAGCAGTGCGCAACCTTTTTTAGGCAGGCCACAACAACTGCCAGTCGATTCCTCAGCAGCTACATCTGCAGCAACATAGCCCTCCAGCACACCTTCCCCGAAAGGAGCACATACTTTAGATCGCATCAAAAAAAGCTTTACAGACCCTTCTTAATTAAAGAAACTTGAGAGAAGTGTGGAAGCTTTCAAGCGCTTACTACGTCGACGCCGCACCATACCCTGGCAGACCCGATGCTTACGCGGTCGCCGTCATATCAGCTGCCACGGAGCCCTCAAGACAGCCGCAAGCATACGTACAACACACACGACTCTGGCCGAGGAGTTCGCTATCGCTCTGGCCCTCACCAACTTCCGTGCACCACGATCCTCAGCGACTCTCGCTTAGCGATCCTCCGTTTTGCCACCAACCGGTTAGCCCCCGCCACCCTACGGATCTGCACCCCCTCCCGGGCACCCGCAAAGTCGCCCGACTCACATGGTTCCCGGCCCACACCGACCTACGAACGGCGGAACTGTTAACAGGAATGCGGAGGCGGACGCTACGGCACGCGCGCTCACCAGTCGCGCAGCCGTACACGACACCGCACGTTCCTTAGAACAAGCCCCCCAAACCCACGTCGCTCCTCACATACGGTGAGATTCTAGCCTGGTACCGCGACACCAGACGAAAGTACCCACCGCCGCACCCCGACCTCCCACGAGTGGAGTCGACGATACTCCGTCAACTCCAACGGAAGCGATATGGACCCCCGTATTCGCCAAGCACATCTGCCCCACGGTTTACCCGATTGACCACTGTCAACACTGCAACGCAGCCAGGGCTACAACACCACATCTTTTATGGGACTGCAGGCCCCCAGAAGACACCCAAGACCCAATGCCACCAAGCATGGCACTCGCCATAAGAAGCGACGACATCGGCCATCAACGCGGCACGGTCCGGCAGGTGATGGACATCCTCGCACGGCAACGGCCGAAAACGCCGTCTCCACCGAAACACGCAGTGAGTAGGCAGGGAGGTCCACCACGCACCTCGCCGCCCCATCCCTTCTTTCCCCACCCCACTACTGCTGGACATGATAATAAATGTTTTATCTCTCTCTCTCTCTCACATCGAAACGGTATCCACCCTTGCTGAAAGTGCATCCAATCGGATCATCAAACCTTCAAAAACCAAAATTGCAAACGATCGAAGAACGAACACATGCGACTATTTTTCACGCACCAAGTAAACACATCTACAAACGACCCAACTATATACCAACACGTGGTTTATGAGACATGCGTATACTTCATGATTAAAGCGTGTATCTTTTCATATAGAACTGCTCCTCTTTCACGATTTTCACAAGTAACTGTTTTGACACAATGAAAGAAGCCCGGTTTCGCGCAGGCCTGTGTCCAGAGATCTTATCAGAGCTTCTCGGTCGACCGACCGGTCTATGGGGAAATGCATCATTTTCTTGACAGGAAACCCACTAAGGATAAGCTTTCGCTTTAAAAACATATACTGCATGCACACAGCCTTGAAAACCATGTTGTACGTCAAATCCCACAGTTGAGGTCCTGCCTAGTGCCCTTTGCATGACACAAAGCAAATGCCTGCCCTGTGGCCACCTTGATTACAGAACTGTGATGCAGCTGAAAGGTTTGAAGCTGCATGCTGCCAGGCAACACACCCGTGGTGTTATCGTGGAATGTGTAAGTCCTTTGTTTCAGCTTTATGCAGTTTTTGAAGTTCAGACTTGAAAAAAAGAAGTGCTATAACTTGATAAATGCGAGCTCAGAAGAAAGTTTTTTTTATATTTCTTTCTAACGACTGCCAGAAATTCAGTCAAGAAAATACTGTTCCCAACCTTCACAAGGGCAAATAAAGTGCTGCTTGGGCTGCGTAACCCTTCTGACACACAGCACCATTTTGGGGCCCTTAAGAAATTTCTTTTCATGGCAACTTTATACCCAATCTCTAATTGGTTTAATCAATTTTTTCATTAATGTTATTTTAAGCTGTGAGAAATATCTGGCTGCATCAGATTCCACTCACAAATGTTAGAGCCCCATATGTATGGCACGTTTCACTAAAGATCATTGCATATGCACACCATAGCAGGGCGAAAATACCAATCCTGCGACCCTGTTTACAACAATGCAGCACAACATGCAGGCACTGGGAAAGAGTGCAAGCAATAAAAAATGCGTGTAGACAAAACATGCCCATTCAATAGGTATTTCACACATGCTTGATGGCATGCTGCTGTGACTTATTACCCTCAAATTTATAGTCCAGAAATATAGATACATTGTTCAGGCAAAGTCAAACGTGTTAAAAAGGCACTTTAGAGAAAAGTATTCAGGCTTGAATACCTTTCTGAGCTAGTCGGTAGAGTAAAATTGCTGGTGGGTGAATTAGCCTACAAGCAAACACACAATCCTGAGTTTTTGCCTTGCACGAGAACTTCTTTAAATTTTGCTGAGTGAAGAAACGGCCACACAGACGATTGCGACAGGGTTGCTGTAATGCAGTGCGTACATTCAAGTGGAGAAATTTCTCCTTCAAGCATACATTATACCGTAGTCAATATCATAAACCGGCACCGTTGTGTTGTTACCACTGTAGCGAATCCCAAACGGCAACTCGGAGCTCTCTCTTTGTTTCCCCCCCTCCGCAAAGGCGAGGAGGAGCCCCGCCCACGCAGGAAGCGAGCCACTCACGTCTGGATGAGCGACTGGGGCCCGCTCCAGGTGATGCCGGAGTCCTCGGCGCTGTACAGGTAGTTGCTGGGCACAAAGGGCACAAACGTGCTCACCCCGGTCTCCCTCGAGGGGCTCAGGTACACCTGCAGTGGGGGAGGGGGCACGCCAGGGTCAGGCGCCAGTGCCCCACACCCTACCAGCATACGGGTCGAGCAGCGGCTCTTGGAAGGCATCTCCTTCGAGGGAAGCACAGCCACTACACAGACTCTAATGCAGGTACGCAGACGCGGCACCATCAACCAGGAAGAGGGGCAGGGGACACAATTAACAGTACGCACTGTCCTTGCATTGCACAGAATTAGTGAGAACAGTCAGGACGCCTCGAAGCTGCACCTTTCGGCTAGCAAGCCACTGTCAGAACAGGTAACAGGTGTGAAGAGTGGACGCTGTTCTGTTGTGGTGAGAGCCAGCGTGCTATCACCTGCACTACTACTTATCACCGTCATCGAGGCTGGCCTTTAAGGGTAGAATGGTTACCTGGAGCGAAAGTTTCTGCGATACTGGCTGTCAAGTGCAATGACAGTAGAAGCTCTTTAATTCCAACTTGCATAATTTGAATTTATGGATAATTTGAACTGCAAGCATAAAAGCGTCTGTATAAAGAAACCCCTTAATTCGAACTCGAGTCAGTTCCTCCACGGATAAACTGGCAACGCGCCATGTGCAGTGTTTGCACCTGTCACACGGCCAGAGAAACGCCCCCTGATTGCCTACACACGAAACTGCGCGAAACACAGCAGCAAAATAGCGTAAAACCAATCTGAGTTATTCGCGCCCGACGTTTTGGAAAATGCATTCTTTGTGAAGGTCATCGATGTACAGATGTGTGTGGAGCGCCCACATATGAGGGCATCATACCTCAGGTCAGAAGCACAGGATCTATTGATGCCAATGATGACAAGGACAACCAATCATACTGCAGCCGTTTGCTCAGAAGTCATGACCAGGTAAAATGATGCTTGTCCCTATTTCAGTTTTCAAGAAGGCAAACAGGAGGCCTACCGTTTCATTCATTTGTTAGAGCAAGAATTGATGTCTGTCGCCCTTAGAGACTAATGGCAAGACGCAGTCATGAGCTTTTGCAAGCACCAAAAATGCTGACATGCCCTACCGCTTCCTCATGGCCATCTACTGTTGCTACGGTTCACTTCAGTTAGTTCAAACTTTCATTAATTGAAACAGAGACGGCGTCCCCTTCTCGTTCAAACTAATAAGCTCTTACAGCAATACATAATTTATACGAGAGGAGGCAGAAGCAGCTACAAGACAAGCAAATGCCAAGTAACCACATTATGATGACGCACGTGTCCGCACGCGTGCAAGGATACGTCCATCACCCATCTACACAATGTGTTCTCACACATCACTTCCTCTGTAACATGCGACTGAGTTTGTCTGCCCTCCCGGTCTCCATACACGCTTGTTTCTGCACTTTTTGCTTTTATTTACCAAACACTGCCTCACCTATTCGAGGCTGAGAGTGTGTGAAGAAAAAGTGCACGCACCACGCCGAAGCCCCCGTCGGCCTTGATCCTCTCGGTGCACCAAAAGCGCCGCGCGGGCCGACCAAAGCGGCGCCGCAGGGAGGCTGCCGCCGCACCGCCCACGTTGCCCGACGACGTCTCCAGGGCACCCGCACCACCTCCGCTCTCATCCTCCAGCAGCGCGGCAGCGTCGCCGAACCGGTACGCCAGGGCGCGCCTGCACAGTTTTCGAAACGCCACGCTTACAAACAGTGCGTCTTAGGTTTAGCGAGACACCCCACGCAAGAGTCCCTTTCGCCGCTCCACAGGTGACCCCAATTTTCCTGAACAACCTGCACTTTGTGTGGAAGGGAATCGGCTTGAACTTGGGCGAACACCAAAAAAAAAAAAAAAAAAACAGACTGTCCTGCGCTTCTCGTGTTCTTGATGTCTGTCTAAGTTCAAGCTGATCTCTTTACAAATATATATCAGCTCGCACAGATCAGAGCGAATTTGCACTTTGTCTTTCGTTATACCCACTCGGCCATCCTAGCCTCCTCTCCCTCCCTTGAACACAGCGGTGCAATGAGACTTCTGTCTACTGCCCATTCCTTTCAGCACCTCTTCAGCACCCACTACCAGGCCTCCCGCTAATACTATGCCAACCCAAACCCACACCTTTTAAAGCCATGCACCCCTCCATCACATCCCCCCCCCCAACCTACCCTTCTGAACCCTCCCCATACCACCAGACACATCATACAGACATGTCCATCCAACCTCCCTCCCCCTCATCTGCCCACCTCCTCTCCCTCCCTTGAACACGGCGGTGTAGCAGCCAGGCAAAGACTGCAGCTGCGGCCCACGGCCTACGAGAACAAAATGACCACCTCCGCTTTCAGACCCCATCCCTTTCCCTTATTTCAATATTCTAAACTACAAAAACTCTCCGCAGCATTAGCAGAGTATGCCAGTGGGATCAACCAATTGTGTGAGTGGATGTGCAGCACTGCCAGTCAATGAGAGGGAGGCACACAGCTGCCATGTGCCTCCACACCAATTTCACTCAATAGTTCCCAAATGGTGAGAGCAGACAATACGCAATCAGACTCCTGTCTACTGCGCATTCCTTTCGGCACCTCTGTATACGTCACCACTTCAACAGTGGTGCCCGAAAAGCTGAAATGCTGCAGCAGCATCAAGACCCAGCAGAGGCCAGCCACACAGTCACACACAGACACAATATGATACCCCAAAGGCAAGGTGGGGTGAAACTTCTCCTTTTGTCCTCGCAATCTTGGAACAATGAAAGGGCTTTCCATGACGAAGCAGATTACAGCAAAATGCCCATCTCTGTGAATTACAGATAGGATGTACGGATGTTGGGAAATATAAAACTCTCCTCACATCTCTTGGCGTGCGCTCAGAATTCTCACCATTCGACAAGCAATGCGAGCTGTTGTTCACTCTACGCCGCAGTGATTGGACCTTGACAGCCATTACTCACTCCTTCCTGCAGGTGGATGGGAGCTCCGCACATTGTGTACTCTGAGGCCAACTGAACACCCCCACAGTGATGGAGCAGGCCAGCTAGCCCCTTCAGCTCTCTGGCAACCATATATGCCACCCTTTTCCACCCACAACACAGGTGAACCGAAAGAGGGGAGGAGCAGGAGGGTCCCTGTCCAACCCAAGTGACCACCCACCGGGTGTTGATGTAGGCAACCAGCTTGCGGCGGCACTGGGGGTCGGCGTGCCCCAGGGCCCAGTCCTGGGGCGTGCGTCCCGCCGAGTCCCGCAGCCGCAGGTCCCCGCCGCACTCCAGCAGCTGCTGCAGCAGGCCCCGGCTGCCCCGGCGGCACGCCGCGTGCACGGGCGTCGCACCCCCGCTGCACCGGCTGCGTCGACAGGGCATCATCATGACCTTGAAAATGTACTTTCTAAACAGTACAATAGGCAGTGCGAACAACCCTACTGTCTATCAGGGTTCCAAAACCTAACAACTCATCAAATAGTCACACAACGCCTGCTTCACTGTCAGTTTCTTCAAAACGGGAAGTTGTGGGTTCAAATCCTCTGCCTGTTCTCATTCGGCCAACATCTTGGCAGGCCCCTCCCATCATCACGCTCTTCACCGCATCTATCGGCGCCCTGGCCATCCTTCCGTCCCACCTGTTCTTCCTGCCCTTCCACCCCTCATTCTTATTGGGACTGCACCCCACCATCTCTTGCCCCATTCCTCGCCTCCATCACCTCCTGGTAGCTCTGGCTGTCTCCCACGCCGACAGTGAACATCCAGGCTGCCCAGAAAGCTCGCTTTGAACATGTGCACCGAATCCACATGGACATTCTGCAGCACTACGTGGACCTGGTGAATAAAGTTTGTTCCCTCTCTCTCTCTCTCTTTCTCTTGGCAGGACTTGCGTGATGGCACTTGTTGAATACGAACAAGACGCCGGTGACTTATTGTACGCTTTCCATGATACGTCAATTCCTGCTAGTACAATATTGGCTTTGTCCCGTGACACAGCTGCGTGCATTGAAGCACCCTTTACAGAGGCTTTAGAAGTTCATTTCTCACTACCAAAACACCAGAAACCTCTGATATACACCTCCTGTCCCTAAAATACAAGACTGTAAAGAAAACAAAGCAAGAAACAAAGAAAAACAAAACAAAGTTGGCGGAAAGGAGCAAAGTTGCATCTCACTGCAGCTGCGTTTAACTTGCTGTTCATTGCTCTGGAAAATTGCAGCACACACAAGCAGGTCGACAAGCACCAAGAAGGCACAATGTGTCCAGCAAAGTAACATCAGCATTTCATTACCCACATGAAGTGATCAAACTTTGAAGTTTTAAGACTTGAGTATACACTGATTTCTGCAAGACTGGTTGTGAACAAGTGCTTCCGACAAGTCGCCAGTCCACAACTCCTAACACTGGATCTGGCGACAAGGCAAAAAAAGAGCATTTCAACCCTTGTAATTGCTGCAGTGGTAGACTGAATGTTCGTTTTGTTAGAATAGTCCATAATACTGCCACAAGCCACGCCTTTTGACTTTTTAATACTTTCTTACCAGCAGTTTATCTTATCAGTTTCTTATCTTATTTACTAAGCGAAGCACAAGTTTACTTAAAATTGCGTGCCCCACCAGCCATGCAGTTTTGATAGGGAAAGGGTATTGCCTTGTGGTCGCTTTCCCAGACTGTTTTTGTTTACCCTAAAAGGTTCTTGAACTCAATTGACGTTTCTAGTAATGAGGGCACCATAGATAAATAAGTGCGGATGAAACACGACGGCATTCGGTTTGCCGGCGCTCGTCTGTGCACGTCACTTCATTGAGTACTTCTTTAGCGCTCGTGTATTCTTTTTTAAAGTTTACTGCAGGGCACAAGTTCGCTCCAATAAACATTACTTTTTAGGAGAACCTTGGTTCCTTTTTTAATGCGTGACAACACAAATCCCTTGCTTTTTATGTGCACTCTATTTTGTGAGACTCATTTGTTTGGTGCTTTTGTCAGCTGATATTTCAGTCGCGGTTTGCAGTTTCACACTAATGTGTACGAGAGGAAAACCTGGTGCTGCAATTGTGGGCCATTTTGAGCGCTGCCAATAGCAACTAGAAGCGTTCCTCTCCTACTTGGCTAGTTTCTTTTCGCCCCTGAAGCCAAACTTAACCAAACATGGTGACATTTTCTTTGATTGTTCGTCTTCAATAAGGCTCGTAAAAAATCCCTGAAAAATATATCTTTTGCTGCATCACTATTCGATCGATAAAACCACTCAAAATGATCTTGACCAGTAACATTGCTTTGCAGCCAGAGGTAACTTTTCCACCTGTTCATGAGCTATATCTGCTTGTTCGTCTTCAATAGGGCTCGTAAAAAATCCCCTGAAAAATATATCTCTTTTGCTGCACCATTGATAAAACCACTCAAAATGATCTTTAACCATAGCATTGTTTTGCAGCCACAGGTAACCTTCCCACCTGTTCACGAGCTATATGCCAAGGACAAGTGGAACATTCCCACCTGGTACATGACAACACGCTCGCTCAAGCACAGCTCACCAAGACACTGGCACCAGAAACTCATAGTTGTGACCTGGCTGCATCTCAGCTCCCCAAATGGTCAAATCCGTGGCGCTCTTCAATTTAGTCTCAAACTCACCGCAGATGCTCAGGACAACGCCCAAGGATTCTCCACACCACAGAAACACATGTGAAAAACCCGTGCTAGATTCATTATTGGGGAGTTCCCACTGAGTACGAGACATGACAATCAGAGTCCCAGTAGTGGGCAGATGGCGCTCCGACAAGGGTCATGGCTCGGACAAAACAGAAGCACGAATATTGAGAGGAAAATATGCTTACTCAAAAGCCTGTCAGCAAAGAGAACTCCTGACAGCGTTAAAGTTCCCAGATGGGGTATAGTAACAAATATTGAAACATCACATTTTAACACCAGCTTTTTTCGAAACTGCAGGTTGTCGGTTAGAACTTTCTTGTAGACAACACTTCTTTTTCATTTAGCGTTGCGGCCAATTAACTCACCGGCACACTTGTGTGAATGCCATGGACTGCACACAAACAAAACGCTGGTGCGTTTCTGGGTGCTTTTATCTCGCATTTAAACCCACACAAAAAAAATATATTGGCTTTTCCTCATTGCACTTGAGCTTGCATTGCAGCACCCTTTACAGAGAGTTTTATAGCACAGTGTTCGTGACAAACCACGGTAACCTGTAGTGCATAGACATGTCCTCCCAAAACACAATACTAAAAAAAGAGCAAAACAAATACAACACTAAAAAACAGAACAGGAGCGGGTGAAAAGAACAAAAAGAAAACATTCCACTGTGCTGCCTCTAAATCACCGTTCCCCATTCATGCAAATCGCAACAGGACAAGCACAGATGGGCGCGATGCATCCAATGAACGACGCTACCATTTCACCTTGCATACATCCTGACCTTCTCTCTTTTTAATTTCTGCATGCAGCAAATTTCACAGGGTAATATGCTCATATCACAGATAGGCAGTAAACTAGGGACGTGTCAGTGGCACTCCCTGGAGTGCCACCACTGACAGGCCCCCAGTCCACTGCCCCCATATGTGAATCTGACATCAAGGCAGGAAAGTGCCCAAGTTCTACTCCTACGATTGCTACTGTGGCTGGCACAGAAATCTCGCCAACCACCGCGAACAACCCCGAACACATCCCTGGCAAGGCGGCGAGCGGCGCACTCACAAGTTGGGGTCGGCGCCTGCCTGCAGCAGGTAAGGCACGGCACTGACAGGACCGTCCGTGATGGCAACAAACAGCGCCGTGTTGCCATTCGCATCCAGATCGTCCACCGGAACGCCTGCATGCACACGTCGCAGCCACCCACTGAAACCTAGGCACCTTGAGCTCCGTGGCACACAGCACGCACTTGCAAGCACTTTAATCCAGTTTGAGAGGTGCAACGGTGCCAAAACAGGACACGGTGCAACAATGTCATGTGTGCGGGGATAGAACTCTGCAGGACGCATGTTCAGCTTACCGCTGGTGTTCCTCAGCTCCTTGGTGTCACAACATCCAGTTTTGTGTGAGTAAAGAATGCACCACGGCTCAAGAGCTTCCCCTCCAAATGTGTAATACACCCTTGGCCACCAGGCAGTGCTAGCCTTAGCTTTGAAAGTTGAGCCCATGTCCTGAAGTGTTCTGTCCTGCAGAGCTGTGTGTGCCACGCTCCGGTTTAGCACACATACCTGCGGAACTGTTTTGCCCTCCGTGCTTGTGGGTCTGTTGTTTAGTGACACATGGGTATTGAACGTTTTTCGGAAGCTACAAAGAAGCGAGCAGACACAGTTTCAACAGACCCTCCTCTGCAGTGTGCTGCCCACTATTCTTCGTCCATCTCATTAAACATCTCTCTCTCCTCTCTCTCTCCTCTCTCTCTCTCTCTCTCCTCTCTCTCTCTCTCTCTCTCTATCTCTCTCTCTCTCTCTCTCTCTCTCTCTCTCTCTCTCTCTCTCTCTCTCCTCTCTCTCCTCTCTCTCTCTCTCTCTCCCTCCTGTACAGCACTATTTGCCGTACAACAAACACTGGACTCAATGCTAGCTCCAAACCATGTGCCCAGACAGGCTGTGCTGGAAACCACACACAGTGAATAATTTCAAATTTCTGCCTGCTTTGCTCCAAGTGACGTCGAATGTCACAACAGGATAGCATTTGGGTCGCCCCAGTCACCCAATGTCCCCTCCTTTCCCTTCTCCTGCCCCCCTTTCTTATTACCGGTCCTCCCTCTGTGCCTCTCACTTCTGCCCTGCTGCCTTGACTGCCCCTGAATCAAATCAATCCTACCATATCATTCTCCCCTCTTCAATCCCTGCTCCCCCTCCTCCCACTTAACCCTCTCGCACTCAAATTTTCTTCTCTGGCTCCTCTCCCACTACTATCTAGCTCTTCCCCGATCCCCCACTTGTCCGCCACCCATAACCCCCATGTCGTTGCCCTCCTTTCCCATCCCTCCTCCCTTATATTCACCTTCCTCTCTGCATCTTATCACCATCACCATCTTATATCCTTGTTCTTCCCCCTTTCAGCCCTCCTTTCCCCATCTCTCCTCCCCTGATATTCTCTCCCTCCACTGCTCCCCCTGCCCCTGAAACTTTTCAATCACACGTTCCCACACATTCACCTATTAACCAGTGTGATAAAACAAGCAATCAGCGATAAGAAGTGAGCGTCTTGGACGATCATATCCTAGCTCAGATTGAGAGAAAGCAGTGCAGTTATGGGCTAGACATGTAAAGCCGCAGGGTGGACTACAAAAGTAACACAGTGGCTACCGCTTGACGGGACTAGATGCGCAGGCGAAGAGCGACAGCCAGATGGGGGGGATGAGACGAGGAAATTTGGTGGCACAGTACGCATATTCGTACAGCGCAAGATAGGGGCGGCCAGAAGTCTGACAAGAGAGGCCCGCATGATAGGCTGATAATGATCATAACTCATCCACCTGGATCGATCTCACCATTAATTCTCACCACCACCACTTCGCTCAGCCCTCCTCCCCCTCTATGTTCTCTTCCTCTCCTATTCTCTAGTCCACATCACCAAATCTTCGCCTACCTACCCAGATCTCCTTCAAACGCCCTTCCAATCACAATCCTCCTCTCCACTCCTTTCCCGGCTAACTCTCCCATCCTCCGAAACCCACCTCTCAATTCACCTGCACCTTTTTTCCCCACTCTCTCTCACTCCTTTAATCCCATCAGTGTACACAGCTCACTCTTGTTGCCTGGCCCCCGTATTTCCCCACTACCACCTCACCTACCACCTCATCCTCCAATCCCTCTTAAATTTCAAGCCATCCCTTCCCATTCCTTCCCTCTTCTCCCTTTCCATCTTCCCCTGCCCTCCCTCACTTTCCCTCCTTTTTCCCCCCTACACTCCTGTTTCCATAACCAATCACACCCTCCCACTACCCCTCCACTGAGAAGCTCACCAGTGTGAGGGAAATTTTCTGTCCGCTGTGGTGGTGATGATGATGATGGTGCCGCGTAGACGCACGTGCGGATGTCTCTCAGTGAGCTCGCCCGCACCACCCTTTCGAGCTAATAAACGGCTACGCGGCGCCGGAAGCTGGCTTCGGCGGCACAATGACGCCTAGAGCGCTGTCATTAGACCCGACCCCACTCCTCTCGAGATGCTGCTGCGTTTAGCCAATCGAGCGGAGAACCACCCTTCTCTTCGCGAGCGTGCTAGGGCGCGCAGCGCAGGTACGAGTTATCTTCGGTCGCCACCCCGCTTATCGTCGACAGAATTTTATCCCACTTCTCAGGAGCATCTTTCCTCGCGATGTCCACGTGATCCCTCACTGATCGAAACTAACAGTTAACGGTTCGAAGGGAAAGCTTCCTTGAAAAGCCAAGGAAGCTCACTTATCGCAATTAATCTCCTTCAAGCTAACCAATGCTGAAAGCGTTGCACACAAACATAGCGCGTTTTTTTTTTTCTTTTTGCGTGCCAGCAGGGTTTCTCAGCGACTCCGTTCCCCCTCATGGTTCGAAAGTACGCGCCAAAAATGCTGGCAAGCAGACCTTAACTGCAGCACTAATGCTTCCTTCAAACAGTTGTCGACCGGGTAGCTTAATTAGACAACTTTGGAATGAAGAAAATGCCTAAATTTAAGCACCTCAAGGACGATAGGCCAGAGTGCCACCGACAATACATAAATTCCCAACAGCGAGCTCTACATGAACAAAATTAAAATAAACTGAGCAAGTGTTAATTTCTGAGGACACACAAATATAATCGACAGATTTCAAGAAGCAGAAAAGTCGCATTGATCATTATATCCACTAACGCGTGTATCTAAAGATCTAAACTGCGCATCTTTTTACTATTCCAGCCGGGCGAGAAATGCGAAATTAAAAACCCCGCTAGATTTGACAACTCCCTCCATACGAGGATTTTAATTTCCTCTCCAGTCTACTTCCAAACCAAAAATTATGCCCAACGGAACATGCGTGCACGTGCATGCGCATATAAATGCCTGATCGGACAAAAATAAAAAAAAAAACGACGTTATAACCAGTGCCGGCACTAGCAGCCTGCGCCGAATGCGTCAACCGTTGAACAAGACGCGCCCACCAACGTTTGCACCGTAACGATGATACGCTGACGCAACGCCCGGAGCAAACCGCCTACACATTCGACGCGACGGGGCGACGGTTTCGCGCGGGTCGGGTTGTGAACCGCGCCGCCGACAGGGTTCCCGAAAAGTGAAAGTCACAGTTGGGCTAAGGTGACAATCATTATCCACACCCATCCCAGGACTACACCGCCGCTCCCGTGAAAGGAAAAAAATGCCAGCCCCGCTCGTAATACGAAACCAGTACCTGCATCGTTTTCCCAATTCGAACCAAAAACCTTAAAAAGTAATAACTTTGTATGACCTTCTTATGAATTTCTCAAAATTTCCACTTCAGTTCGACAACTCCCATTGCCGGATATATCAAGAAAATTAAACAGCAGAGAAAATTACAGCCTGCTTCCGGCCGAAGTTTAACTCAGAAATTCACAAACTCGGCACAGAAACCCAACAGTACACAGAGCGGCCCTGCAAAGCTGACGAAAGAACACGACACTGCAAGTGCTCAACACGTATAGAAAATACGAAAACACAAGAAGCAGACGCGCGGATTGTATCAAACGTTACCAGTGTGTGTGACAGGTGCAAGCAATGAATAAAAGTATGCATACAATTATAGAACAGCCTTTGCGGTTGCAAAAGGTTTGAAATGCGGTCCCATGCGACGAAGCGATGCCTGGGATATTAGTTTGTAGCGTTGTGGGGGCTACGGAATAATCTGAGCCACCTGGGATCTTGAATAGCGCGCGCCAAATTGACACCAGGGAGATTTCGTTCCTCGCGTCCACCACAAAGGCAGGCTTTTTGCACGAAATATTCCAATCGCGCGGCGTGTATTCTATCGCAAACTCTTCTTCAACAGCGCACTGAAGACGCCATCTTCAAGACGCGTTTTTGACATCGTGAGAAACGCGGCGAACCTCAACACGTGTCGCGCGAATTCGCTCCAGCTCGCGAGCCGACAAACTACGTCACGACTGAAGGCTGCATTAGAAATTTCGAACCCCGTAAACTAACGATCTGGTTCAGTGCAAGATAATTACAGTTCCGTACCCCTACCTCCAGCGTAACGAAAGGAGAAATTATTACGAAACTATCCGAATACACCAAGACTGTGGCAAACGTGGAACGACAGGCCAGCGTAGCGTCCGTAAGATTTAACAAAGGCACAACACGAACGGCACTCTACAAACTCAGCGCTTTATACAGCGGAGATTTCTGTGACAAAAAGCAGGACTAATAAAACGGTTGTTTAAACACTCGGCGCGCACTTCAAAACTGCTCGGAGGATCCGCGGCATGGCGGGAGCCAAGATGTCCGAACGCTTACCTTCGGCGACCAGGCGAGATATGAGCCGGCACCGGTCGTGACGGACGGCGTCGTGCAGTTTGCTACCTCCGGCCATGACCTAGAGAGCCGGAAAACGTACAAGTCAACGTCCGCGACAACGACCAGAAGCACTCGAAGTGCGGGAAGAGAACAATTCCGTGGCACCTACGAACGCGACGAACTTCTTCCGCGACTTTGCCCGGCTTCGACGGCACGCCACGCACTTTGCTCACAGCACTCTGTGACGTCAGGCGTCCACCGCGAAAAAGGCGCGAACGAAAGACCCGGGCCCGGCGTGGGCGGCGCTCATTGGCTCCTCCCGCGCAGACCATTTTATTTGAAATCGAACGGAAATAACGGAAGGGATAACGGCAATTTGGCTGCGCGAGATAGCTAAGACGAAACTTTTGCTTTGATAAATTATTGTTCTTTGTTTGTTAATTGCCTGTTGGATTGGATTATTTATTTGTACTCTTGGCTTATCTGTAGTGGTAATAATTAAAAATATTTTCGGTTTCGTTTTTGTTTGTTTGTTTTTGTTGTTGTTCAGCGATTGTAGCGATTGTAGCAGGTAATGCCGTGCATTCGCCGCCGGCAGGCCTGGTCCGTGTGTAGAACGTTTATTACGTGGAGGTTTAATGGCAAGAAGAGGGGGATATTTCGGATAACTGTTAAGTGTTCGGCGCTTCGTTTATGCTGAGGCGATCAGTGCAGTACGCTGTTGTTTTAATGCGAAAGAACATAAGAATGACGTTTAGCGAAGACCGGTGTGACCGTTTCGGGTGCAAGTCTAAATCCGATGTGGCAGTTTTAACGAACAAAAAGTGTATATGATGGTTTGGAAGAGTAGGGGTTAACATTAACACTTCTGAATTTATACAACTCATAAGAAGTGCCTCGCGATCCATGTTGTTTGCGTTTGTTTCATTGTTTGCTTGTTCTTTGCCCGTTTTGTTGAACGTGCCATGAGCTGTGTAAATCGGTTCAGTCGTTTGAGGTCATGCACTTGCTCCAGCGCTACGTCTCCGAGCACGATCGTAGTGTGGAGGGGGACGAATTGTGGAGAAGAGTAGCGTCCAGGCTAAGACCCTGAGCATTACATGTAGCGTCCAATTCGTACCTGGTACGCGACGATTGGAGTGCACCGCCATGACAGGTAACCTTCGAAAAACCTTGAAAATGCGCTCAAGGCGTTCAATTATACGTGGTTCACCACTGCAGGGCAACTTGGAATGTTGTGCGCGGCAGACAACTGTGGTGCGATGTCGTCGACAAAACGTCAGGTGTGATTCTAAGCGGTGGTACGCCGGTAGCGTCCTGCAAGGGCACCGTTTCGCGCAAAGCTTTTCGCACGCGCAAACGCGAGATTCCGTCAGTTTGATGACAGTGACGAGCCACTGGTTCGGATGCAGCTCGGTTTCTGCCTCGATCATGCTTCTCTACACCGGTAATATCCCAAGCCTGGGCTCGATATTGAAGTGTCGGTTTTGTTCTTTTATTTAGGGCTTCTGAGATCTGCTTCTTTGCGGGAATGTCGGATCAGCTCACCGAGACTACCCTCGAAATATTTTTTTGTTTTTACGTTGACGGCTGTAAATTGTAAGGCTCATTGTTCCAAGGAGCGTGCCCATAACAGCGTGACTGCGGCTGAACTGCGAGCCCGCTTGCTGCGGCGTGCCGGGGGATTGTAACGGTTCTTAAGTTCGAAACGAGACTCCCGAAAGTGTTGCCACGGGCTACGCCCTGCTTGAATCATCGCAACACGTTGCCGTAGTTCCGCTTATAACAGCGGAGCTGTTGTTTCTGGCCGTAAGTTCGCCGTTGCAGAAAAAAAGAATACCAAGAAAATGCCGAGCGTTCATGAGCACGTGCCTCGCGGCAACCACCGAGCGTCCTCGGCACGTGCAGTGGCTTTAGCAAAAAAAGAAAAAAAACTGGCGAAAACTCCGAGGAGTGAAAAATAGCGAGCGTTTGTGAGCGCATGCCTCGCGGAGACCGTCGAGTATCTCCACGCGAGCCTGCAAAATTCTGCTTCAAAATTCAGCCCCCCAGCATCCTACGGAGCTCTTCTGGTTACCGGAACACGCGGGACTAGACGGCGCGGAGTGGGCTCATAAGGCGGCACGAGCACCCGTCACCCGTGCGCCTGACGAGACCACTTCCCGTCAAGGAGTTTACTCCGCCAGGGACTCCCTCACCACTTACAGGAGGTTACAGATTACTACCGCCCTCTCCCGCAACACGCTGCCCCCGGCTCACCCATCCCTAACCCCCTCGGAGGAACGGCTGTGGCGCCTCCTCCAAACGGAATCGCTCCCCAACCGAGCCCTCCTTCATCACATTTACCCATCCGCCTACCCGTATCCGCTCTGCCCACAGAGTGGCGCTAAATCCACAGTGCAACACCACATGTGGACCTGCCCTTATGACCCCCACCCCACCATAACTTCCCCTGACCACTGGACAGAGGCCCTGGGCCGCTCGGACGAATTAAGATTCTCAGCGCCCACTGGTCACCACAGCACAAGTCGTGGTGGCGGTCCTTCAGGCGGCCATGGCGGCCCCTTAGGCCGGTGGTGTCAATAAAAGTTTTTATCTCTCTCTCCCCGGCTCATGCAAGGGCTTTAGAAAAAATAAAAATAAATCCAGCGCTGTCTTCAAGCGCTGCCGCGCATATGTAAAAAAATTAGCAGTGGCTTAGCTCGGCTATGCCAGGATATACGTAGCGTGAGCAAAAGTTGAGCTGGTTATTCTTAGCTCTCCTCGTTGACTAGGATTAGCTTGATTATCATGCTTACCGCTGCTTCAATGGCACACACACGGTAAACGCATTATGTGACACATGTCCATTTATCAAGCGGCTCCGGCGCAGCGTCACCAATCGCCCCATGAGCTAAGCTGGTTCCACAGGCGCACGCTGGTGTTGCTGCGACGCACGAGCCATCGGTTCCACATCCGGCCACCTCTCGCATGATCATCAAGTGGACCAGGCCGCCAAGTGCGGAGCGGAGGTCGGCGAAGACGCTGGGCGCGTGGGGTGTATGAGAGACGCCGGGCAGCGAGAAACGTTCTGAGCGCCGTGTGCCGTCACTGCTCCTCGCGCATGCGCAGCACGGCTCTCCAGGAGCCACGCGAGACTGCTCAACTTCGGCCAGCGTAGCTCACGCTACAAAAATCTCCAGCGCTAATGCTAAGGATCAAAAGACACCAGCCCTTGCTCCTTCGTCCTCGTGTCGTCGTGTGCATGCGCTCCGTTGCGCTCTGTGGCGCTCCGTACTTTAGAAGAGCCCTTGCGCGTGGCAGCGTCTAAAAGGCACGCTGCTTGGGAGAGGTCACCGCGGCCACGCGTGTGCCACTCCTTCCCGAGACGACTTGCAGACCCCGCCGTCGCTGTCTCGAGTCGATGACAGAGAGCTGGTGGAAGTCCACAATGCAGAGGATCACTTTGCACCCACCGCTCGCCGCGAAGAAGACGACTTCGGTAACTAGCACCGCAACTGTGCAAACAAACAATGATACCGAAACTTGACTAGGTGTCCGGCAATGCTCCCTTACAACGGCTTCGCCATTCAATTGCGCGTGAGAACAAGCTTCCCTGGTTTTTTTTTTTTTTTTTGAGCGAAAGCTCTACTACAGTTCGTCTTCCAAGGTCAAGGCCTTTCGTTCTCATCGCTTTCGCTCGCCTGGAAACCTCGCCGCTGTGAAACGGATCGCCAGAATTTGATCGCTCAGCGCTGGCTGGGCCGTCTGTGTGCGCGAGGGATAAACGGCTGCTTCGCTGGCGCTTGGTCCCTCGGTCTTGCCATCGATGGCGCGCCGGCTGGACTGTCTGCGCGTGCCTTTGAGTGCGACATGATGGGCGAGTCCAATCACCCAGTAATATACAGGGTGATGAAAGTTAAGTCGACAGGTTTTTTTCTTTAAAACTGAGTGCTTAGATGTGCGGGAAGAACACCTATATAGTAAAATTATGCGCCAAGGTGGACACAGAATAAGCTGGTAAATATTTATCTAGGTGGCCTAATTAACTAAAAGGGAATAATGAACATTGTAGTGGCTGCAGCAAGCAGGCATGTTTGTATTGAAAAACTGTACGCTATCATGTTTCTGCATAGTTTCATTTGGCAGAATTCTTCTGGCGCATCCGTACTAAGAGATATCGAAGTGCGAAGTTTAATTGCCGTTCGCATGATTACGCATGCAAGGCAGTGAGGACCGGCGCCGAGCTCCTCCCTTTTGTTCCGTGTTTCGATAGCGGTTCCGAGTGCTGCAGTTTGCGATAACGCAAGACAAGACTAAAGCGGCGCCAGTTATCACTTTTACGTATACGCCTCCACCCAGTTGTCAAACCAAAACACCGCGCATAGAGGGCGCGTCACAATAGGGAGGAGCTTCGCGCCGGGCCTCACTGTCTTGCATGCGTAATCATGCGAAAGGAAATTTAAAGGGGCACTGAAACAAAAATTTTGCATCTTGTTTTTTTTGTTGCGATAAGTAGCTAGTGACCTACTTATAACCTGTAGAAACCTCATTTGCTTCAGCGTGCGACGGTTGTTTAATTAGAGGCATTTTCAATGCGGCCAGTCGCAGTTTCGGTTTCAGCGAGTGCCGCGAAACGATGGATTTTGTGGATTTTGTGTGAACAAAGCTGACCACGTGACCGTCGGAGGGATATCACAGAGCAGAGCCGCCGTAGCACTGTCGAATCCGCATCGACGGCAGTTTCTGCGAATGCCTCCACGTACTGATCTCGTGAGGCGCTTAATTAAAAAGTGACCGTGGATGTGACGCAGGCGCTGCGAGTGCAAATGCTACCGCGGCTAAAGAACGACGCGCGACGCTCGAGACGGTGGGTGGCAAGACGCGCGCTGGGAGCAGCCGGCCGGTCTGCCTACAGGTCCGCCTACAGATGTGTTCGGCTCAGCACTGCGGCGGATATTCGAGTGCCGCTCTCGTAAGCGGTGCAGATGACAATTTTTAATGCAACCCGCCATCGCATCATTAACGCCTTTCTCATGTAAGCCACCATGGTCGGGACTTGGGGACAATTTCGTGCAACGGTAACAAGCTATCACTCGAGGTACTTGCGCCGGCCCGGGCCACTTCGCGGCCGTGGCCGCCGCCTGCACAGCGACCGTGCGGCTAGATCAGTGAGCTTTTCGTGCCTCCGGCGCGTTTTCGCATCCAATGGTAATAAACAGTAATAGAAACAGAGTGTCTGGAATCGCTGTAGAACTTTGGTCGCGGCCAGCTGCCCGATTAGCTGACGAAATCACGGCGCCTCCGCCGCCAACGATCGGGTCGTTCGTTCTTTAGAGCAGAAGCTCCGCCCTCCGGCCCTCCGATTGGAGCGGCGAGCCAGGCGAGCCGGCAAAAAACGCCGGTAGTGCGGAAGCGGCAAACACAACCTCGTGACGTGTTTGGATGTTGTTTATTTACAATTGCGCGTGGTCCTCTGCTGGCTGCTCGGTTGCGTTTCGCACACTTCAAAATTGATTTTAAATATGTTCTAGGCTGTATTCGCCGCTGATATTTCGCAGATGATGTATATGTGTTCCCACCAATCTATCTCCGAAGTTATCTCGCCTTCAAAATTTTGTGTCAGTGCCCCCTTTAACTTCGCACTTCGATATCTCGAGTACGGATGCGCTAGAAGAATTCTGCCGAATGAAACTGTGTAGAAATACGATAGCGTTCAACTTTTCAATACCTACCATACTGCAGACACTAAAAAGTTCATTATTTAATTTTAGTTAATTAGCCCACCGAAAGCAATAATTACCACCTCATTCTCCCCGCACCCTTGGGGCATACCATTCTTCCCGTACATCCAAGCGCCTAATTAAAAAAAAAAAAAAACTTGTCGACTTAACTTTGATCACCCTGTATATATCTAGACGGAAGGATGCGAAATCTCAGGCAGAGGAAAACTTCCACGAAACACTGTGCGCGCAGCCTTTACTTTCATGATACCTAGGCTGACAAGTGTTCAGTCCGAGCCTTTTTTTACGGGGTAGGTAGCCATTGGGCCAAGATGTGCGCCGTTGGTCCGTGGACAAAGAGAGATTGAATAAAAGAACGGCAGATAATAATAATACTTTATTTGTACTCGTGGTGGGTGGGACCAGGCGTACAGGGCCGCATAAGGCAGAATTGCTCATACCAGTCAGGCTCGCGTACCCAACCTGGGACCCGTAGAAGATACCCGTACAGAGAGAAGCGGCGTCACGCCGTGCTGAGGAAGCGGTGACTTCGTACTGCTGCCGACCTCCCTGGAAAAGCAGCGGTCTCCCGCCGCCTCCGAACGGAAAATAGAACTTGGCCGCTTATGCAGGGCCCGTAGGTGGCAGAACCTCATGGAATGTCATTGAGGGCGACGGAGTTCCGATACTGGTGAAGCGCGAGCGAAACGTCCTCACCGCAGACGGTTTCGACGCAAAGCACGGGTGGCGCGGTGTGCGAAGAGAGTGCAAGGAACGCCGTGCTGCGGGCTTCTCAAGCCGGAGCAAGGCGTGCACAGCGAGCCGAGCCTCAAGTTCATGTGTAAAAGGGGTGAGATGCCCACGCATTCTTGAAGATATACCAATGAATCTTCCGTAAATTTTTTTCCCCCAAGAGATCCTGCACTGAGGACTCCTCTCAACGGGCGGGTGTTCTTAACACCAGCACACACCCCCTTTAAATACAACTTTATTCCTACTCCTTTCCAAGTATACGCCGCATACACACCGCACATGTTGTTCGCAGATGGTTTAGTGGCACCACATCCCTTTCATCTGCACCCACGTGCAATATCTGCGGTGCCGCTTATACGCCCCCGAAGCTGTTTCACCTATGTGGTCATGTCTGACCTTCGAAAGCGGCCGAGAACAGCTGGTAGCCTCATTGCCCACCACCATTGACGAATACGGAGCATCTGGAGCGCCTGCGCTCCGATGGTACTCTTCTGGAACGCGCAAGGAATTTATTCGCTTGCCAGTTCTCTTTAAAAAGCAGTGTAGAGCGGGCTGACAGCTCTAGCAGGGCCTGAAAATGGACAGCACGTTGAGTTTAATAGGGTACACGAGAC
The DNA here is from genome assembly GCA_013339765.2 of Haemaphysalis longicornis. NCBI lineage: Eukaryota > Metazoa > Arthropoda > Arachnida > Ixodida > Ixodidae > Haemaphysalis > Haemaphysalis longicornis. Next base: position 17,284,499 of record CM023452.1, read on the forward strand.
TGTCATTAAGGCTTTGGGCTTTCCTTCCCTCATCTCCCAATAACCCCCAAGAGCTTCAGGCCTATTCTAAATAAAGTCGTTCATTCGACCAGCTGTGGTAGATTGGTGGCTAAGGCGTTGCGCTGCCGAGAAAGAAATCGCGGGTTCGATTCCCGGCCGCGGCGGCCGCTTTTCTGATGGAGGCACAAGGCAAAAACGCCCGTGCATAGAGATGTGGGTGCACGTGAAAGATCCCCCGGTGGTCAAAATTAATCCGGAGCCCTCCACTATGGTGCGCCTCATCGCCTGCATTGCGTCGGCGTGTTAATCCCTTCAATCAATCAATCAATCAATCAATCAATCAATCAATCAATCAATCAATCAATCAATCAATCAATCAATCAATCAATCAATCAATCAATCAAGTCGTTCATTCGTTCATTCCTCCTGCCCCTTTACGGTGCCGCCTAAACAAAGGACTTCTTACTTCTCCTTTGTTGATAACAATTTCCCCCTTTTCATGTTTGTCTTTTCGGAGTCTTCGACGATCCTCGCGCCCCGTTTGCCGCACTTCTCCTTGGAGCGTATAACTGATGATTCGTTTCTCCAGCACAATATGCCATTCCCTTCTCCCGTTGCGCGGTCCGGAGGGATTTTGTCCTGGGGGATTGAAGTGATAAGAGCTAGACTCCACAGCGTTCAAGGAACTTCTTGTAGAAGAATGAAGAAATCTCTTTTCTGTCAAAGGGGTCACAAATATTGAAATGTTTATTTACGTACATCACAACGATAAACCAGTCTATTACATATACCTAATGTACCACGTACAGTCGAGTCCACTTATAACGATACCGTTTATAACAATATATCGGATATAACGATAAACAGCTATGTCACCGTCTACTTTTGTATTCTTTTTATGGTAAAATAAACAGCTTATTACAATGCTCAAGTACACGATTATCGGTTATAACGATGGGATTTCCTTGGCACTTGGATATTGTTACAAGTGGACTGGACTGTAGTAGTAAACGTATATATAGGACAGGGGTTTATCAAAGATTTCGATTTGGGGGGGGGGGTGGGGGGGGGGTGGGTATAAATCCCTGGGCGGGGTGCTTGTGTTTGTGGAATCTATTTTTTTTTGGGGGGGGTGTCGAAATTCTCCTGAGGGGGTGGGGGTGTTGGGGGGGGGATGTGCATAAATCCCTGGGTATGTGGTGCATTAGCTATATGTAACAGGCTGGTTTCTGGTTGTGATGTACGTAAATGTACCATCTAGGAGAGCATATAAGAACATGAGTAAATATACCATCTACGAGAGCATGTAAGCTTGAGTTCTAATTGGATTGGATTGGAAAAACGTTTATTTGGCCTGCAGTAAGAAGTTCTAAGATACACGACTAAGCACAAGAATATAGATGCCAACACATTTAAGAATAACAGTCGGTTAACGCATAAGAACCTAGGAAACAAGAACGCGGTCGAGGGCAAAGCCCTTTGCAGAGCGCGACTGATGGCGGAGTGGATCACATCAGCGAACCCTAGGTTTCCCAACACGTCAGGTCTCCATTAATGTGAATGTACCCCCTGGTTCGACGCCAAAGTTCAGCTTCACAGTCGAAGTTGCCGAACTGGAAGCGCTTCTTGACTGGCTCGCAAAGATTCGTCTTGAAGTCGCCCTCAAAATGCTCCCTCAACGCCTTTGGGTGCGATAGAAATAAAACAAATGATGGAGTCTTAAAGGAACCATGAAGAGAAAACACAAGTGTGGTTCACACGAAAGATTGCCTCGTTTGAACCATACTGACACCACTTTTAACACAAACTTCGCTCAAATAAGCTAGATAATTAGGAAAAAAGGGAATGACCATGCGACCCACAAGCTCATTAACCGCACAGACCTAGTGATGTCACACGAGAGAATGCTCTGCGATTGGCGGAGGCCGGCAAAGCAAACGCAATAGGCAGGCCTTAACAGTTTGCATAGTGAGCTATATGACCGTTAAACATACTGCACATTCTTTATGACACTAAGAACGGTAAAGTAAACGGTTGAAGTTCCGAATAACACGCCAAGCGTGTACGCCAGTGCGTACGAAACTACCGCCAGCCGAACTCGACCATCTCGCCGTCGCCACCCGTCGCGCAGACGAATTTTCGGGTTCGAGGCTCCTCGGGGGCCAAAGAACCGTTTCCAGCACGCACAGCCGCGACCTTGCTTCGTACGTAATTCCATCTCACAGGAGGTTGGCCGTCATATCCGTCCAACCAGCAAAGGTTAAAAATAGAAACGAGGGGAGGTAAGGAACAGCAAGCAGCGACTAGATAGTGACGTCGTCGCAGTTTTCGAATGGTGTTGGCTTGCTGCTATTGTTAGGAGCTCGTTTCCAGTTTACAACCACTGAAAACTTCAGTTTGTTCGAGTACTTTACAATGAAATTTCGTTGCTACGGTTTGAAAATGCCATGTATACGGGCAAATCGTCGAGGGAGTGGCGACAATCCCCGCCGGTGAGGAGATCTCCTTTCAATAGTGCTGCCAACGACGAACCTCGGCGAAGCAAGTGGATACGTTTCGTGAACTTTGCAAACGGAGGAGAAAGAGAGCTAAACGAAGTACGGAGTGTGCTCGCTTCATTTTCGAGGAAGTGATTACGGCAGGGACCCTTACGTTAGCTCACATCCTGGGACCTGCTGGCGCTCGTCGCCGACTTCGTCAAAGCGCCGTCAAAGCGCTCTGAACTTGGGGAAAAACCCGCGCGGTGGCTCAATGGATAAGGCGTTGCGCGCTGACACGAGGTGCGGGGTTCGATTCCCGACCCGCGGCGGCCGCTTTTCTGAGTGGAGGCGGAAGCAAAAACACCCGTGTGTACGAGATTTCGGCGCACGTTAAAGATCCCCAGGTGGTCAAAATTAATCCGGAGCCCTCCACTACGGCGTGCCTCATCGCTTGCGTTGCGTCGGCAAGTTGAACCCTACACTCAATTGACCTTGGGGGAAAAAAATGCCGCACACACCGCGCATGTCGACGCTCGTATCTTTCTGGTCGAAGCAGAGAGATCGCGCGAACGGCTTTCCATACACGACACTGGCCAACTGGCATAAGCGATACTGCTACTGCAATTGAACTATTATTAACCGTAATAAAAATACGGGCACTTACGTACCAGTCTGTATTCGTCCGTCGCGACGGGGCTGACGAGGCAGCGGTGCCGACGGCTCGGCGTTTGTCTGTTGTGGCTATCGCGGAATGGTCGCTTTTCGGTCCATCCGCGTATCCCACAACTCCTGCCGCTTGTGCACTTAGAAGCATTGAGCGTTCAAGTGGTGTGAGGTTGTTAAATGCAAGCCCGAGCTTCTCGGCGAGAGTTTTGTTCTCCGGATCAGGCGATTCCATGACTAGGGCTGCGGGTGCACTAGGTTTTACTACTATTTTTAAAATGGCCGCCGTCTCGGTTTCGGCACGCTTTCCGGTTCCTGTTTGATTCCCGCGTGTGGGTGGTATATGGAGTCGACATACTAAGTATCTGTTTCATGAACTGGCTCGTATGACGCCATTGTTCAAGTCACGAAATGTGCAATTTAGCGGGAAATTTAAAATTTTGGCTTAAATTGCCTTATTTCTCAGTGAATAAGGCATCATTTGCTTCCGGGAAAGCGCTTAGGGTATTATGAAACACCTAATCTTTCGAATAAAACAAACTTTTGTTTTCTCTTCATGGCTCCTTTAAGCTCTCCAAATTTTTCTTCTTGTTCTGACAGTAAAGAGCCGAAGTAAGCAGTAGCGCAGCCAGAAATTTATTCCAGTGGGTGCTATACGCCACTGCAGAATAGGACACATATTGTTTGGACGTCTGGCGCAGCTCTTTCTTTTAATTTTAAAGACGATAGTCTTTCTTGGGCTACTTCACTCCAAGAAATCGGTGCTGGTGGGCTTTACGACAACGCCCCAGAAAACCATTCGGCGTGCTTAAATGCGCGGATTTGGCGACTCACGAGGCCCAGCATGCGATTAAACTGAAAACTAGGATCTGCGCTGGGACAACTGCGCAAGGCGTGCGTGTGCGCTGTTGTCTCAGCGCAGATCCTAGTTTTTACTTTAATCGCATGCTGCGCCTCGTCATTCGCCGGATTCGCACATTTAAGCACGCTGAATGGTCGTTCTGGGACGTTGCCGTGAAGCCCACCTGCACCTCTTTCTTATAGTGTTGAATGGGAAAATCTAGGTCTGTCTGTCTGTTTGTACGACTGTCACTTGATTCAGCCAGCCGGCCAAAGTGAAACGCCTGCGCAATAGTCTTACATTCTTACAGCCAAATCTAAACGGCCACTTCCGGTTTTAATGTTCATACTTGTCAACATTGTTGAACAAAAACAAAACATTACGCAAATATAAGGCAAAAAATCAATACATGAGTGATATTTGCATTGTTCCTTTATTGAAAAAATCACGAGTGCTTGCTTTTGCGATAGCAAATAAAATACATCAACTGCAGAAAGCCATCGCTTGCTGTTGCCCGCGCTACCTGGCGGAATCCTAAAAAATCAAAGGGCAATAGCAACGAAAGGTTCCACTAGATAGGTTCGCGTTCCGCTTGGAACGCTCGTGGAGTGGGGCACCGTGGTCTTATAAACGTTGTAGTCGGGTGCCTTGATTCACGCGCGTCTCCGCCGTACGGCCGCGCTGGCATCGAGGCACCTTACAGGGAGCAGTGGAACGCGGTAAATTTAAACTAACTGAGCAAACCTCTAGCGTGCTATCTTGGAAAAAATTCACAGCATATCCACGGGGTGAATGATGATGAGTGGGCGAAGCTCCTGAGGGGAAATCATCGGTAAAACCGTGACTCTTCAGTGAAAGTTCGCCCACTACATCTGTGTCCGAACGTAACGTCAAGAAAGTCTCGCTTAAACCGCGCGTCGGCACCTTGGGGCTGAGCTCGCCTGATGCGTTTTGCAGACGCCTCACGAGCTCTCACTGCATCGGGGTCTGCCTGCCGATACGCGCGCTTTCTCGCCGCTTCCCGTTCTCTGACGTTTTGGAGATCCTCTTCGCGCCGCAGCCGTGCCGCTTCGCGTACGGCAGGGTCCTCGCGCCGTTGCGTGACGCTTGGGCCTCTCGTTCTCGAACGCTGGGATCTTGGCGGCGTCGTCGCGCAGCCAGACGACACGCTTCGGCCTCCCGCTCTCGTACGGCAGGATCTTGGCGGCGGCGTCGCGCAGCTTCACGGAGCGCTTCTGCCTCGCGGGCTCGCACATCTGCAGCCTTATCCATCGGGCGACTCCGAGCGCGCGCCAACAGCGAACGGATTTTATTACAACGCTCCCCGCCTTCTAGTAAACAATCCAAGAACTAAACTAGAGGTAGCCACGCCATCTAGTAAACAATCCAAGCGCATCTTTTCATCATATACAAGTACCGCCATCTAGTAAACAATCCAAGAACTAAACTAGAGGTGGCTACATACATACGACGAGGATGTACAGACCCACGCCTTAAGGAACTTCGCCCCTAAAAATGAGACGGGAGGGGAACAGCATGAGAGGTGAGCGGGAAAGAGAAGGGAGGCCTTTACTTGGCAGGGGCGCCAGTCGACTGTCGTCTTGCGTCGACATTTGGAACGAAAGGAGCAGATACGCGGCTATATTTTTATTGAAAGAGCTGCACCAGACGCACAAACAATGTGTGCTTCTTCTGCATGCGTAAATCCGGGGATTTTTTGACGCCTAAACAACACCTCTGGCGCTACGCCCTTGCAAGTAAGACAGAGAGAGAGAGAGAGAGAGAGGAGAGAGAGAGAGAGAGAGAGAGAGAGAGATATCAAACTTTATTCTGCAGCTGAAGTCCGAGCCGCGGAGTTATCAGTCCTCGCAGGAAGGGGCTGTCCCACGATCCTCCGACGGTGGCGGGCTTGGCGGAGGTGCAGAAAGAGTTTGAATGTGGGCAGCCAAGAGGCACCACAGGGCTGCCCGTAGGTTTTCGGGGGGAGCGGCCAAGCTAAAGCCCGAGTAGGGAATATCAGGGGGAAAGGGTTGGTAGAAAGAAATGTGGATGACGAGGTCGCCCGTACACAGCGCCAATATGTTCATTGTCCGGATAGCCACCGCATACCTGACACTGCGGACGGCCTGGTGACTTGCAGGTCACAGGGGAGGGACAGTGTCTGCGCCTTTCTAATATATTGTCACTAAGCCAAAGACGACGCAGTTGTCTTGAAGGGAAACATGTTTATTGGAGCGAACTTGTGCTCCCCTAATAACTCAAAGAATACACAGGTGGCGAAGCAGCAGTCAACAAAGTGACGTGTGCAGGCGAGCGCCGGCGAGTCGAATGCCGCGGCGTCTGCTCTGCGGGAATTCATCTTTTGGCGCGAGTGTTTCTCGAACAGTCTAAGTACATCCAGATCACTGTAGATCAAAGAAGAATATTCTAGACTGTTGACCTTAGTTCGAAACCCTATCCCTATCAAAAGAGATAACACGTGCGGCATAAAAATGAAGAATGGAACACGGGCTTCACTAAGCACACGGATAACACAGATAACACAGCCCGGCGCAGCCAGTCGGCAAAAAACAAAACCTAAACAAGCCCAACGCATGGTTCGCGGAATTGTCAGCAAAAACAAAACATAAGCCCTATGCATGGTTCGCGGCAATATGTAGCGTGTCTTCGGGACATGAATTTAGATGGGGAGGGAAGTAGCATTCTTACTGTGCGGAGGTTGTCGAGATGTTCGCGGCGCCTTTTGTGATGCATTGCTCTATCCTTGTTTGGATTGTATTCCTCGGGTCACGGCTCAGGGCTGCCCGGGAAACAAGCGTCGCGGGCCAGAGCGTGAGCTCGTTCATTACCCTCTATGCCTTGGTGGCCAGGGATCCATTCGAGGAAAACGTGTAGGTGGGGATGAGCGTGCATGTATGTTGTCAGGCTAGAGAGCACAGGGGATGGAATGTCATTCGAGGCGAAGCTTCGTAGTGCTCCCTGGCTGTCCGTGCGGTCTGTAATGTGGGCGATCCGATGCTGGTGAAGTATAATGGCTTCTGCGATGGCTTGAGTCTCTGCACCTGTGGGCGAGCGGACGTTGACGTGATGCCGTACGTGAGCTGTTCGTGGGCCAACCGATGCCGTAGTGGTTGTAGCGTCCACAAAACGGGTGTCCGTGTAGTAGGTGTCATGGGTTGGTTCGGGCAGGAGTTGAGAGCAAGATGCTCTACGTTCTTGATCTGTGGCTGGACTCATGTGTTTTGGTATGGATAGCACAGTGATTCTTGGTATGCTAGCTCCCACGGTGGCGGCGGGGGAGGGATGGGTGGGTGGTGGTCGGTGGGAAAGCCGAGGGCGCGAAGAATATCACGCCCTTGCATTGAAGTTGTTAGTCGGTGGTGCTGAGCTTCATGATAAACTGAGGCTTATTCTTCAAGAGTGTTGTGGAGGGCAGCGTCATTAATTAATGCCGTGTGGGCGTAGAGAGGCAATCCCATTTCTATGCGGATGCATTTTCTGATGGCTGTTTCTATTTTGTTGGCGTGCGTCTTGGTAAGTCGCTGAAAAGGGTATGCATACATGACGCGTGAGAACACCAAGGCTTCGACTACTTTGCGTAGTTCGTGTTCTTGGAGCCCTTGATGGTGTCGCGTGACGCGGCGTGGCATTTGTTGAATTTCGTTAATTTCGGAAATGATGGATTTGACCCATTCTGTGCTTTTAGCGTCTTGTTGGAGGATAAAGCCCAGGACCATGGTGTGGCTACGGCGAGGGATGGGTGAGTTTTTTACTGTCAGAGTGATGAGGTTGCGATATTGGTTATTTTTCTTTGGTTCTGTTGTCCAATACAACTACATATTCTGATTTCTCGTTTGAGCAGGTGAGTCCGACGTCGTGGGTGTGCCCGCTGATCATATCGAGGCCCTGTCGTAACGTGTATTCCTGCTCGCCAGGGTTACCCTCTGTACACCAGAGTGTGACGTCGTCAGCGTATATGGCGTGTTTAAGATTTGGGATAGCGTTCAGTTTGGCGGGGAGATTCTTCATCACCAGATTGAAGAGAGTTGGTGATAATATGGATCCTTGTGGTGTGCCTCTGTGAAGTGGATAAGGCCGAGATGGTTTCCCATTCGGGTCCCAAGATGCAGATGGTTCGGTCTGTTAGAAAATGTTTAATTGTAATTGAAAATACGGATACCCGGTCTAGTTTCGGATGAAGACGTTGCGGCGGTGCTCTTCGGGAGTTTCCGGTGTGTTCGGCACGTGCATTAGGAGAACAACCAATGGCGGAACAATGAATCCATTGCCAGGCTGCCCTGCCGTCTCAGCTCGGTCTCTGAGCAAAGGTCGGCAAAGACCTTTTCCGCGTTTGTCCTATCTTCGCCAACTGTTTTCGTTAGGAGACGCATGTGCCGCTACAACTTCAGAAATGTCCATCTGGGGGCTTTGCAGCGTGTTTGTCGCACCGGTTCATCGAGAGCAGATTACCTCTCGGTAATGGAGAGGCAAACCAAAAACGAAGGCGAGCACAGACAGCGCGAGAGCTGGTTCCGCAGCTTCCCGCATTTGCCCAGCTGTTAGCTGAAGAAGACATGCAATTTCGTTCGAACCTCTATAACTTCCACAAAGTGTTGGCAAAAGAGACGAATGCCTTTGTACATGGAGCCCCGCCCCACCCAATGTCGCAAAGCAAGGACAGCGAGGCCGGGTGCCACGGGGCCTCCAAACGTGGCCACGGGAAGGGTTCCACCCCGAACCGCACCGCTGAGTTCCTCTGCAGTACGTAGCCCGCCACCGCGAGACCGCGGGAAACGAGCGTGCGTGCCTTACGAATGAACAGACTTTGGGGCTCCAGTTCGCTCCGTCCAGACGTCTCTTTCGTGCGCTCGGCTGGCCTGCTGGCCACCAGTGTATAGTATACCCGAAGAACACAACACACTATGGAAGTCTATAGAGGGTGAGATTGCTTTACCCGCAGACTTTGAAAATGGTACCGGTTGGCTTTCCCATTCCCTGACAAAGAAGCGCCAAGGCCCTCGCGCGGTTAAGCCTAACCCAGAACGCCTGCCCGAGGCAATCCGGCACCGGCAGTGCCTCATCGGTTGGCAATTGCTGTATATTGTGAAAGCGCAAGCAAATAATTAAGTTGCCGCGCGAGTCACCACTGCTGAAAGTATGGTATAAAGATCTTCCTCACTGGACGTAGCAAAACTGAGCGACGCACAGACGAGAGATGGTGTTTTCCGTGCCGCAGCAATCAAGACGGAAGGAGTCCAGGACGATTTACTTCGGTCAAACACCAAGCAAAATATCATAGCCGGCAGCACTAAGAAGATGGCGCATGCCAAAAAGTACAACAGAACCGGACAGAAGCTCGGCTTCAGAGAGCACAGTTACGAAATCACCGCATACGCCCCCCCCCCCCCGCCCCCCGGATGTCACTATAGCGAGTGATCCACAATATTCCCGACTATGGCACCGCTGAAGACATCAGACGCTGCCTCGTCTCCAAGAAGAACCCAGTGGTTCTACGCATAGAGTTTCATATGAAACTCTATGATTCTACAGGCCCGACGCGCGGGCAAATCGAACGCAGCTAGTCTTCCAGGGCCGCGACGTACCATGCTGCGTCTACTTAGAGGTGCAGAGTACCGCTGCTTCCTCCATAAGAAGAAGCACAAACTCTGCACGGCCCGTGGTCGGCGTGGACACCGCGCGGATGTTTGCCCCAACCGGGCAGGTCTTTCTGCAAGAGCTGCAATCTCCAGAACCCACCAGACATGTTCACGCTTGTGAACTGAAGTGTGCAATATGTGGCAAAGGCCCCAGGTGACAAGAAGTGCCGTACCTTTTCTCCTCAAACGACGTCAATGAGATGAACCGCATCATGGCTCCACGTCAAAGGAAAATTCCACAGATCATAGATGCACAACGCCGACAACAGCACTGGCCCGGACCATGGGCGTAGCAGGGGGCTTAGCTGTGTAGAAGCCCGGAATGTCGGCTGCTGAAGGAGGCGAGAAAGCGGACGTAGAGCTGGTTTGCCCTTTCAAGACAAGGCTGTTTATTTTCAAAAGTTGCATACGCCGAGAGTTTCCCCCGACGAGGGAAAGAAGGGGAACCCCCGCGTCCTTCTAAAAGACAGAGGAAAAAAAAAATTCCCCGCATTTCCTCGAGGGGAAGAATGTGAAAGTGCGAATGCACGAGTTGAATTTGTGCGTTCGGTAATGTTCGCGAAAGAGATCACACACACACACACACAACTACAAAGAAAAAAGATGCATTTATTCACAGACACCTATTTGTGTTGTCGTTGTACTTGATTGCTAGAGCGGATCTCAGCTTTGAAATTTCGTGTCAGTACTCCTTTAAGCGGGTGCATTAGCCCTTCTCACGCCCGATTCCTGGCCAATCCCCCACGTGGGTATGTGCCATGTCAGCGGCCAGGCATCGCGCGCCCCATCTCCTCTCCCCCCGTTGCCAAGGAAGACGAGGAGATTCCTGGCCAATCCCCCACGTGGTATGTGCCATGTCAGCGGCCAGGCAGCGCGCGCCCATCTCCCCCCGTTGCCAAGGAAGACGAGGAGCGCGCGCACCCGCAGCTGTTGCTATGCGGACGGCGGCGTACGCTTCGGGCTCGCTTAAGAAGGGCATTCGCACTTAAAAAATCACGCCATATCCACGGAATGAATGATGATAAGTGGGGCGAAGCTCGAGAGGGGGAGATCATCGGTAACCGTATATATCTATATATATATATATCTCCCGTGAAAGTTCACCCATTACATCATTAAGAAAGACGTAGACTGTGTGCGTACATTTCTTTTTATTTTCGGAGTCAATGCTCCCAGGCCCAGACCTGGTGAAAGACCCCGCGCCATCGAGGACTACCCCGCACCTCGACCACAATTTGTCACGTAGGATGGGACACAACGGTAAAGAAAGAACTTTTATTTAGGGCGAACTTGTGCCCGAACAAGACGAGAGGAAACGAGCAAAGGTCCTTGCGTCTCGTTCGATCTCCGAGAGAGAGAGAGGGAGAGGAAAACTTTATTGTGCAGTCATATGCGTGGGGATTGCTTCTTAGTCCAGAAGTCCAAGCGTCGTCTTCGCACGTTCCGCCCTCTCCTCTCCTCATGACCTGGTCGGCGAGGTGTGCGCTGGACAGCGCTGTCTCCCACTGCTCGAGGTTGGGGCTAGGGAAAGGGGGTGGCAAGTCCGGGTTTTGGCTACATTCCCAGACTACGTGGTATAGGGAGCCTGATTTTCCACAGAACTTGCATTCAGGTGGATGCTGATTGGGGAATTGCATATGGAGCCGGACTGGGTGAGGGTACGTGTTTGTTTGAAGTAAGCGAAGTGTCGAGCCTTGTTTTTTACTTAATTGTGGGTGGGGTGGTGGATAGACTCTACGTTCTAGCCGGTAATGCTGGGTAATGTTACGGTAAGTCACAACAGGGGTGGGGTCAGGTTCTCCTTCCAGGGCCTGGTGGGCGAGTGCGCAGGCCGTCGCGTGGGCGAATTCGTTGCCCGCGAGGGAGGAGTGTGCCGGCGCCCAGACTATCGTGACGTGCCGTTTCGGGGGGTTTGTGCTCCGGATGCGGTATGCTGCAGGGGTCACCGATCCAAAAGTAAATCTTCTGCAGGCCTGCTGCGAGTCAGAAATTATCTTTGTTGCCTTGGTCTGGGTTATGGCAAGCGCTATGGCCACTTCTTCTGCTTCTTGAGGGGTAGTTTTGGGGATGGTTGCGCTGGTGAGGCATTTGTCTCTCGATGTTACTACTGGCCACCATTGCTCCCTTATGGTTACTGCTTGCTGCGTCGGTGTAAACCGGCCCTTCGTCTTTACCGTAATTTTCTCTAGAGCTTCGGCCCTGGCCTGTCTTCTGCCTGCATGATGTTCCGGGTGCATATTGCGGGGAATTGGTTTAATGTATATGTGCTGCCTCATATCTGGCGCAAGAGGTCGGGGTTGTAGCTGTCCTTGAGGCGTCCATTGAAGTTTTGTCAAGAGCTTTCTGCCTGCACGTGTGAGTTCGAGTCTTAATTTTTGGCTGGAGAGGTGTCCTTCGATTAATTCTGATGCAGTGTTGTGGATGCCTAATTTGAGTAGTCGAGCAGCCGAAGCGCTCGTGGGGATACCCAGTGCTTGTTTGTAGGCTTTCCGTATAACGACGTTGAGCTGCTCCTCCTTAGTTTTGGTCAGAGTTACGTACGGGGCCACGTAGATAATGCGCGATAGAATGAAGGCCTGGACCAATCTGGTGGTGTCTTCCTCTTTCATCCCTCTTTGTCTGTTCTGCACCCTGCGTAACATCTGGGTGACCTGTTCGGCGGTAGTCTTTAGTTTCTGAATCAATCTTCCGAGAACAACTGCCTGCGTTCGTGGCGTGATCTCTTGCGTGATCTCGTCCGGGCGCCACTTACTTAATCGCCTACAAATCAAACATGAGTGCATCCCAGAGGAGACGTGCAAACTCCCAGAGTTGTGGCGGCACAGGCTCTGGGTGCATCCACTTCCGCGTAACATGGAAAGGCACACTCACGAAGCAGGAGGGAGCACGCGCTAAGACCCTGGAAAGGAAATGCGGAAATGGCGAGGTGTGTTCTACGTTGATGTGGCAGGACCGTCGCCTCTAGGGTTCTTTACTGCCGCTGTAATTCACAGGGACCAGCAAGTCGATGGGCTCTCCTACCGGGCTCCTAACTCCACGCAAGCCGAGGCGATTGCCATAGCGCTCACCGCCTCGGACCCGAAGTCAAGGACAATAATCACGGACTCTCGCCGAGCCTGTGAAGCTATTTAGCGGGAACGGTACCACCCTTGGCCTACAGAATTTTAAAACGAGTGGTGCGGTTCGTAGACCCCGCAACCTAAGAAATTGTGTGGTCTCCGGGGCATCAGGGTCTGAGAGGTAACGAGGCCGCGCACGCGGCTGCCCGAGCGCTTACACACCGGGCGCCTCACCCATGCTCTCCCGGCTCGGAGATTAGCAAACCCACTTCTGCGGTTTAGAGAAATCGTAAAACATTACTGCGATAACTGCCGGCTTTACCCAGCCCCTGCAAAGGGTCTGAGCAAGGCCGATGAGCGAATACTGCGGCGCCTGCAGACGAACACATTTATGTGCCCTGCAGTAGCAAAGCATTTCGACCCTAAAACCGATGGGCGGTGTCTGCACTGTGGGGGAGGTGTCCGACACCTTCCACATGGTGTGGGCATGCCAGCGCAACCCTGCGTTATCCCCCAACCCTTCCCCTACCCAAAGAGGCATGGTAGGCAGCCCTGCTCAATTGCTCGGGGCTGGAGTCTCAAAGGGCTCTAGTTCGACGGGCGAGAGTGGCGGCCTTGACCAATGGGGTCCCGGAATAGGGACTGCACTGTGCGGAGGGCCACATGCCCTAACTCTCTTTATTCTGATCAAAAATAAAGTTTCACTCCTCCTCCTCCTCCTCCCCCTCGCAGTGCACGTGCGCTCGCGCCTCCGTTGGCGAACACAGACAAGCTCGCGCTCCCGGTTCCGAGTTTGCGCTGCCGGTTGCAGCCGGTTCTTGCGCGTGCAACGCGGCCCACTTTGCGACATCTCCGAAAGCATACGGCGGTCACGTACCACGAGACACAAGGGATGGACAGACCCATGGCTTTAGGAGCTTCGCCCCTAAAAGGCCCCCTAAGCGAGCAGATCGGCAACGGCGCCAGGACTAATGCCACGAGTCGCCCGGAGCGTTCCCCCGAAAGGCGACCGTTGAAGAGGGCGGGGGAATGAGCCCCGTAGTAAGCAGGCGGCGGCGTCGCCAATACGCGTCTTCCACAAACGGCGTACTGTCGACAAGCCGGCGGCAGACCGGAGAAAAGGGAAAAGTCCCCGTCAGCGGGAGCTGCTTGCGCGGCGGTGCAGAGCGGCTTCCGGCGTATCGCCAACAAACAGCACGGCCTCCATGAACAGGATCGTCTGCGGCTCGTGCACAGCTTTCTCGTTGACCGTCTTATGTATCAGCTCCCCTACCTGCGTCTCACACCCACCCAACTTGATGCCCTTTTGCGGAAAACCTATCGACATGCACTGATCCTTCCTCCCTACACCCCCAATGACAGAATCCTATAGGCGTCCACAATACCATCAGAGAGCACCTAGACGCTCACCACACGTCCCAACTCACGCGGCTAGCCTCGTCTCCTACAGGGCACTACATCTTACAATCTATTAACACCACGCCCCCCCCCCCCACTCCCTACCACTCCCACCCCCATACCAGCTCACATCCGCGCACACATTAAGGTCCGCCCTTTCACTGGACACATGCACCTGACATACCATGCAGCTCGCCGGCATGCCCGAGCAGTCGCCCACTCCCACAAATACCCCCCAGCGTCACACACCCTCTACACCGACGCCGCTCCGTACCCCAGTCGCCCCGCGCACTCTGTTTCAGCTGTGGCGGCGCCCCAGCAGCTTGCGTCGACTGCTGCCGCAAACGGGCACGCTCCAGGAACGATGACGCTGGGGCTGAGCCACGAGTGGCGAGTGCTGACCACGCGCTTGCGGTGCGCGCTGGATTTCTTGACCAGTTTCCCCAATCTGACTTGGCCAATCCCCCAGAGTGGGTACGCGCCACTGATTTTTGGTTCCAACCAACCAACCAACCGACCCCAGTTTGGGTCCACGGGCTGTAGCGTGCAGACGTGTGTCTTCGCATCTCTCTGTCGCCGTCGCGACATTGGTGACCCGGACGTTGCAGCGGAACCACGTACTCAGAATGGACCCTCCCCGCGACGCCAGTGGTCCTTCTGTGTCCTCCGCTGCCTCTTCACCTGGCATCTCCGCCGTCGCTTGCCGTTTGCCCCCCTTCAGCGCTAAGCACCCCGACGTGTGGTTCCTTCAAGCCGAGGCAAGCTTCCGATGTGAGTCACATCACGTCCAAGAGACCCGCTTCATCAACCATCTACAACAGTCACTGCCTATGAGATCGCGGTTGAGGTTCGTGACATCCTTGCCAACCGCCTACCACGAACCCTTACGACACGTTGAAGGCTGCCATCTTGAGCCGCACGAGCCCTTCGGAGCGGCAGCGTTTCCAGGGGCTGCTTTCTGCAGAGGAGTTGGGTGACCGTCGACCTTCGCAGCTCCTTCACGAACTGCAAACCCTGCTCGGCGACGCACCTTCTGCCACGGACTCCCGTTTGTTGAAGGAACTTTTCCTGCGACGGCTCCCCTCTTCTGTGCAGATGATCCTCGCGACTGCTTCTGGCCTTCCCTTATCCGCGTTGGCCGCGCATGCTGACAAGATAATGGAAGTCGCCACGTTGCATCCGCCTTT
This sequence comes from Haemaphysalis longicornis, assembly GCA_013339765.2. Taxonomy (NCBI): domain Eukaryota; kingdom Metazoa; phylum Arthropoda; class Arachnida; order Ixodida; family Ixodidae; genus Haemaphysalis; species Haemaphysalis longicornis. The sequence goes on from CM023452.1 coordinate 17,299,784, forward strand.
GTCCACGGTGGCATCCGCTCAATCTTCCGACCATACCACCGTGGCGGCGCCTGCTACTTCCTTTGCCCTCACCGCTGTCCGACGACCTCGCCGCTCTCCGAGAGCGCATGCAAAACTTGGAGGAGCTTGTCGCCTCGGCTGGTTACAGCTCGCCGCCGCCTCGCAACCCTCGACCTCGCCGGTTTTGCCCTTCTCTCCGTACCCCGTCTCCGCAAGTATTTCGCCAGGAAGGCACAACGCGCCAGCCACCTCAACACCCTGATTCATTGTGCTGGTACCATCGCCGCTTCGGTGCAGCGGCGCAAACGTTGCACCCGTCCTTGCGGCTGGCCGGGAAACGGAACGAGGGATCGTTAGCGGCGGCGACCGATTCCCAAGCCAGCGACAGTCGCCTCTTCTACATCACAGATGCAACCAGTGGTCAACGTTCCTAGTTGACACTGGTGCTGAAGTGAGTGTGGCTCCCGCTAATTCCTGTGACCGCACTCAAGCACCACTGTGCCATCTCCAAGCTATTAACAAGTCCAGCATTCCCGTGTACCGAAAAAATCCCTGATGGTAAACATCGGCCTACGCCGTGCGTTCCGCTGGATTTTCCTCGTGGCCAACGTGAGTCACGCCATTCTAGGAGGCCGATTTCCTTTCGCACTTCGGCCTCCTGGTTGACATGGCCCGAAAAAGAATCCTGGACGCCACAACCGGCCTTTCTGTCATCGGCAAATCGTCTCCAGTCCATCGTTCGCATTTACGCTTCTTTGCGACCTACCTTTCTCCGTACCGGGAATTGCTGAACGAGTTTCCTTCCTTGACTGCCCCTCCAGACTGGACAAGGCCAGTGAAGCATGACGTTCGTTCATCAGATCATCACCACCGGTCCACCTACGCACGCCGTGGCGCGTCGACTGGCTCCAGAGAAACATAAAATCGCGGAACAGGAATTTCACCACATGGTTGAAATCGGCATTGCTCGCCCGTCATCGAGCAACTGGTCCTCGTCGTTACACATGGTCCGAAGAAATCAGGAGACTGGCGACCCTGTGGTGATTACCGCTCCTTGAACGTTGGCCACGGTACCCGACAGGTACCCCCTACCTAACATACAGGACTTCACCAATAACCCTCAGTGGATGCACCCTCTTTTCAAAGCTTGACCTCCAAAAAGCCTACCACCAAATCCCCGTAGCCCGGATGACGTGAAGAAAAACTGCCATCATTACACCGTTTGGCCTCTTCGAATTCACCTCGGATGCCTTTCGGGTTACGCAACGCAGCTCAGACTTTTCAGCGCTTCATAGACGTCGTCCTCCGTGGTCTACCTTTTGTTTTCGCCTACATAGATGACGTTCTTGTCGCCAGTTTCATCGCTATCTGAGCACCTGCACCATCTGCGGATAGTTTTCGAACGCCTAGC
>CM023452.1:17301294-17449059 GCA_013339765.2 Haemaphysalis longicornis
GTCATGAGCATGTTATGGGATGTCTCTCATTGGAAGTTAGCTACAAAATTTAATTCTGCATGACATTTGGGCCTACTGTAGGACCAATTGAGGCTTCGAAGATGAAGACCATAAAGCGAGCAGCAAGTCTAAACAAGTGTCGAGGGCTCAAAGTTGTCTTCATATGAAATTCCGCCCTCTCATTTCAACAGTGGGAGTCCACAATCATCCAAAATCTGGCATAATAAGTGGCCGTGGCTGTTTTAATTGCTAGACATGGCAATTTAAATTGTGCATTTTCAGATTTGTATATTTTGTGACAGTGCTCCCTTTGAATGCATGGAGTAGCAGCTCACCTTATTGTATGCAGTGTAGACCATTCATAACGTAACCGCTTATAGTGCGGGACAGGATATAATGCGAGTTTTCCTCGCCAACGGCAGGCCTCCCATAGAACTCAATGCATAAGCTTACCGCTTATGATGCGGTTGCCAGAAGCCCAGTACCATTTATAGTGGGTTTTTTTTTATTGGCTGCTGATTGACCGGTGCATCTGTGACATCATTTTAGGGTTGCAAAAAAGAAATAGAATAGGTGTATTCAGCCATCCGACATAACCTGTGCTCCCTTGTCTCCTCTAAGTTAGGCAGTTGCAGTAAATTGAAAAAAAAACAGGCACCCTTTAGTTCACGTGTTGCGTTTGCCCTCGCATAATAACCACAACTGCCCTTGAAAAATAGCACCTTTAAAAATAGCAAGCCCCCCCCCCCACCCACTGGGCATGGTAAGTTGGTTAGAACCTTGCGCAGATAAGCAACCACCCTTTTCCTTTTTTTAAGCATCTGGAGATAGCGAGCTGAGCCGCGACGCCGGGGGTTTCCACTACCTGTACGTTGGGTTGATAAGGAACCGCTTTTGGCATCGCGAACACAAGGCGGGGATGAAAAAAAAACCACGGCTTGCATTCTTATCACGTCATCTTGCCAGCATAAGCCAGGCTTCTTTCCTCTCTGCGGCATCTGTTCTCCTAGACGCTAAGAAACGCAGATCTCTCAAAACATAAACGCAACGTATAAGTTACAAGCCGCGCTCACGGCTTGTAACACCGTGCAGCAGTGTCTTATGCAGAAAGAAAAGATGAAATAAAGACCGTATCCCTGTTTTTATGTGGTTTTCGTTTGAATGATGATAAACAAAGAATCATTGGAAGGTAGCTTGCGGTATGGTTGGATTCATGCATGTTTTGTTAATAGTGTGGTATCACTTATAATAAGGATTTTTGCGGCTTCTGCGACATACTTTATACGTTACACATCTGCTACATTGTAGTAGCTGAATGGACGACATCGGCAAACGGACATTTGCAGGCCAGCTAGCTGCTCAGAATACATCAGCTTCATACTACTATCTCTGCATACGCCAAGACACCGGTAGTTTTTTTCATTCTCCTGCTGTACTCGGATTCACAGCGACTTGCATGCTACACTGACTGTCGTGTTTAGGCTTGGAGCACAGCTACCTTTGATGGGTGATAAAAACCACAAGCTCTGGTGGTCTTTGTGCAGGCAGTGATGGGAAGGAAACAGTTGTGAAATTACCTAGAAGGGTTCAGAATAGATGGTCTCTCTTGTTTGCCTGCCCAGAATAGTTCTAAGCAGTTACTTGGCAGTCCACTACTGCTCTTGCAATAGAAGTTCTATGGGCAAATGAAATATGGAGCTGCTCTGGAGAAGTTTTCAGCAGTCCAAAACCACAAGTGCAAGAGGTTTAGAACACCATAACGCAATTGAAGAGGAAAGGACTGAGGACACTACCCTGCGGGACGCCCTGTGAGGGAACGGGCTCAGCACTACGACCATCGGATGTCTCCATGATAGAATTTGCGTTTCTTGTTCTTATCTCGTGTGGATCATCATAAAGAACTGCCTCACTGTGGTTTCTCTCCCCCTCCCCCTTTGTCCCCTCCTCTCCCCCTCCCTCTTGCAGGGCTGCCTGAGTGGGGGTGCCGGCCAGCCCGGTGGGGATGAGTGGCGCTCGGTGGTGCTGTGCCGCACGTGCAGCCCCCGGTGGGGGGAGAGTGTGCGTGTGCGGCTGCCCCTGGAGCAGGAGGGGGCCCTGGCCGAGGGGGCCCACGTACGCCTCGAGCTGCGACACTGTTCCGCACGCTCCGGCAGGGAGCCCCGCTTACTGGCCTGTGCGCTGCTCCCACTGTTGGCCACGAGGGGTACCGTGCTTCCCAACGGACCCCATGAGCTCCCACTGCTGCGCGCCGAGCAGCCCTCCTCTGGAGCAGGGGGAGGGGCACGACATGAGGCCCTGCACCTCAGCACCCTGCTGGTCTCTACCAAGCTCACACAGAACAGTTGAGTGCTACGAAATGAGGGTGGGGGGCCTAAGAGACCAGAGGGGACTGGGAAGACAGCATACCCTATTTGCACGGCTCTAATGCACATTTTTTTTTTTTTTTTTCGCTAAAAGTGTCCATAAAATTTGGTGGGCATTACAGTCGGGCTCAAAACTGTGGGATATGGGGGTTTGCTGTCCTTGCAATGCACAATAGGCTTCCGTCCTAGATACTTTGATAAACCCAGGAGCAGCTACAATAGGCAACAGCATCCCCTAATCCCATGTGTGCACAGCGGCAAACAAATTCTGAATGGTCGACTTTCGAACAAATTAATGACTGTCTCCAGAGGGTGGCTCCCCACACAACCTAAATGGGCTATCAAAGTTTCATTCCTTAGTTTCAAGGCTAGAAGGAGCTGGATAAGCAAGTCTATGAGCTAATGGGTTTTTTGCTAGCGCAGTTCCTGCATAGACGTTAATTTCTTCTACGGTGTGGTGTCGTGTCTGTTTTTCAAAATTTGGAGAATCAGCATCAAATTATTTTGACATCTTTTGTTAGTAAGCTTACCTGCGTGTTCAATTGGGCGCATTGTAATCTGTAAACACAGTACGTTTCATACCGTTGGTCAATTTCAACTTGCTATAGTGGCTCAGGGCTAAAACACCCCTGAGCGGAAAGCACGGCTTGAACCGGTGTGGTGAACCCTTTATCTTTTTAATGGATGAAAAACAAAGTTTTTTAAAGAAAGATTTCACATGTCTGAAGATTTTTCCCCGTAATGAAAATTGATCCAGCCTTCCACCAGACATGCCTTTAAAGGGGGGACTTGGTCTTTGGGTCAACACGTCAAAAAAGGCTCCCAAAAAGGCAATTTTGGCTCCACGGCTTTTTTCTATCAGTCTGCAAATTCCTCATCAAAAGACACCATATTTTGTTGTTATTATATTATAATAGCATTTTAAAGTGCACTCTACAGCTCAGTCGCAGAATTCGATGTGAAACGGCACTTTCTTGCAATGCAAAGCTAGCATTTCATCCCCAGATATCTGGCACCCCTAGCAGGTACAATTAATTCTTTTTGCTTCTGATACCGAAATGTGTGGAGAATACAATGTTGGAAACAATTTTTTGAAATGGAGGCTTGGAAAATTATTAGTGTTCAATTGGCACCACCTGCGAGCCATTTCTGGCAGGGCGCGGCAGAAGCGAAGTTCCCTGTGTTGTAAAATGACCAAAAATAGCTGAATCAAAAAAGTTCTTCCTATGTTGTATTCTTTAGTCATTTGTCTGCCTAGCCACGTGGTAATTGCCATTCTGTATGGAGTGGTTATTTTGTAACTGTGACCCAAAATAATGGCAATTAATCATTAATTAACTCAAAATCTAATCAACTTACAAAAAATCTAATGGCAGATTTGAAATAAGCTCAAAAAACTTATAACACCGTGCAGTTTCATCAAAATCGGTTGGTAAATAAAAAAAATAACATTTAAGACCAGTCTGCCCCCATAACCCGGGTAAAGCTTCTGCTAGTAAAGCACGCGTAATATTGAACTCACTAACTCCATTCAAACTGTTAAACACATTGTTTTTGTTGTGAAAAGGTCACAAATGTTCTCAAAGTTTCAACTTTAAAGGTGACATCATTGGTGAGGTAACCAGAAACAGTGTAGTACGGGTGGTCACTCTATGCTGCGAGTCAAGCACTTTAATCAGACAGGACCATGGGCACCATTACAATCTCACAGTTGTGGTTCTGGCTTGCTTTTGTTGGCTGCTGCCTGCAAACTAGCCGGTGAGGTGGCACTCTTTCGTCTCTTTTCTTTAGAATTTCATTAAGGTCTTAGCAACTTTTTTTTTGCTTTCCAACCAATTTTGATGAAACTTCATGGGCCTGTTCAGTTGTTTTCGCTCATTTCAAATATCTAATTAGTTTTGGTGTGAGATAACTAGTTTCAAAGTTATTTAAAAAAAATACCTTGATTGCTTTTGAGAATAATAGGAAAAAACTATTCAACAAAAGATTGCCAGCAAGACGTGAAGATACCAGAAGCTGTGTAGAAGGAAATAGGGGAAGCAGGTTTTTTTTGTTTTGCAATCACATACACGTTTATATCAATTCCAACTTCTAAGTTTGAAGTACTCTTGCTAACCAATTAAAAATAATGCTGATTAAACAACTAATGAAATGCAAAATCTGCTTCCCTTATTGCAGGGTTTTAAAACCCTTCAGCTTCACAGTGCAAAAGAAATGATCTTCCTAGCTGCACTACATGCTGGGATGTACCTCTCGAGAATTTGGTACTACTGCCATACCACTCATGGCAAAAAAGTGGGGAATTATGGGAAAATTATTATTTCTTTGTTGAAATCAGGCCTCTATGGCTGTTATAAGTACCTGGTACTGTTCCACAAACGGAATGTCCAGGAAAAAACTGTGCAAATCAAGAGAAAAGTGATGCCTGAGAAACGCTTTTTTTGGGGCAATTTTTTGGTCCCAAAGACCCAGGTGCTCCCAAAGGAGCCATGAAGAGAAAATACAACTTCGTTTAATTTGAAAGAACTAGGATTCAGTATCTCACTCAGCTCCATTACAGCCACAAAAGATGTTTTTTAACGAAAAAAAGCAAGAAGCCACAGGGACGTGTTATGAGCAAGAATGACGTCATACGGGCCAACAATAAAACATATTTTCAGTCTTTAACTGCACGTTGGCACTCAAGGATGCGGTCAAATGGAACTAGAGGCCCCATTACAGACGCCCAGTCATGTGTCGTCGCCAGGTCAGTTAGGCAGCCGCCAATCGCACAAACAAGGTTCCGCGACGTCATAGAAAAGTTGCGGGAAATGGCTAGGGGTTTCGCGACGCTTCACACGTTTTTTTTAAATTTCTCCGTTATATTTTAGAAAATTGCGATGATATTGGATCATTGTTATCGGAATTAAGCAGTCTTTCTAATACACCCAACTTGTATTTTGTCTTCATGGCTCCTTTAAGTCGTTTCGGGACGGGCCACTGAGGGGAAGACCCCCAAGGTGGAGAAAGTTTTTCATGGAAAATTTGACATCTACCCGAAATGCCGCCCTGTGGCTACAAAAAAGGCAGTACAGCTTCATCAGAAAACTTTGCAGTTGAGAAATTTGTTCTGGTCCAGAATTTGAACCCAGAACCACCGCCTATCTAAGGCAGAACACACTGTTGGGCAAGTTGGTGCATATTTGGTAAAACCTAGAGCGCGAATCAATAAGCATGACAAAAACGTTTGTGTTTGTGGCTTTCTGCGTTCTTGTTGATTCGCCTCTGAAGTTTTGTTTTATTTTAGGTCGCCAAACCCTGCCCTCTCTGTGCAGGGGACCTGCTGGCGCTGCTGCGATGGAAGGAGCAGCCAGACGACGTTCCCCAGGCCCTGTTGGGCCTTGCCAAGCTGGACGGCGAGGAAATTGTCAAGGTGAGCTCATAGCGGGTCGAATGTTGCTCTCTGTTTCACTGGGGGGGTGATTGGACATGAAGAGTATGAGTGGACCCCAGGGACCAGGTAGGCATACCGCAGTGCATGGGTATGCATCCCCATGCATACCTGCATGGGTAGACAGGTATGCAGTGCATCGCATCATAAAAAGAACCAATAGGTTCTTCTTCTGGAATGTTTTCGAAGGCTTTTGGTGATGGGCCTCAAAAATGTTGCATGCATTCGACGGCAAGGGTCGGTTAAGTTGATTTGAGGGCATGCTTGGAATCACCACTGAGAAGAATGATTGGTCTGTTTTGAATATTTCAACAAAACATGGATAAGCTGAAATTGCAAATGAGTGGCAGGGCTAGACTGATTCGATGTGTGTGGAACAGGGATGTCTTTCAAGGTGTCTTTCCCAAAATGTAAGGCTGAGCTTCAGGTTGATTGCATTTGTTCCTGCTTATCGCATAGCACAGCTATTGACCGTACTTTACCGGAGGGGGCCTCCGAGTGGTATGTGGGAGCCCTTCCTAGCACACATGTACAGCCACAGCCACTTTCTTTGTGCCTCCCAGGTTCAAGTGTTTAGCTTCAAGAGGGCAGTCCTGTGCTCAATTGTTCACTACGCTGCACGCTATCTTCATCTTGCCTCCATTCCCAATCATACACACCCATCGATGTGGAGCACTAATAGGAAGATGCTGCATCATCTTGGCGTGTTCCACCTTGAGAAAAACCAGTAGCATCCCAGTGTCCTCCCTTGCTCTCTGTGTGGCGTAAATACCAGATCCCGTGGTAGTTTCTTCCCCTTCTGCTTCCATAGGGGGACGTGGTTTGTTTCCCCGGCCGGGGGTGGCCACTTTTCTGATGGAGGCGAAAAGCAAAAAACGCCCATGTGTACGAGGTTTCGGTGCACGTTAAAGATCCCCAGGTGGTAAAAATTTTCCATAGGAGCCCTCCACTATGGTGCGCCTCATCGCCTGCGTTGCTTTGGGTGTTAAACCCTCAATCAATCATCAATCAATCTTCTGGGGCAGTGTTAAAAAAAAAAAAATGAGCACACTGTGTCATGGGCAGCCAGAAAAACACTCCTGTGGCCTTGGGGACAAAATCCTTGGTATCAAGCCCTCGGTCTCTAGGGCCAGCATCCAGCACATTGAACTTGCCCGTGTACACACATATAGTGCCACAACTATGCAATGGGAAGAATAGCAAGCGATGCGTGGAAAATGGGCTGGTGTTGTACACACCTGCTGCTTTAAAGCACCTTGTCCAGTCACTACTGGCTGCCCAAAAGTGTGCTGCTGCCTGTCTCCCTACAATGGCATTGGTGTGGGTATGATGTTTTTTTACGCGACAGGGAGGGTGGCTACGTCAGTACTCTTGTGATATTAACCGCAGTGAGGTCTGCACAGCTTCACTATCAAGTGCTTCTTCACAATCTAGTGCATTTCGTGTGTGGCTGAGTGTATGTGCGACATGCTTCAACACTGCATGGTGCTTTATTTTGCCCCTTTCCCTCTTCTGTGCACAGCTTTTGCAACAGCATGGTTTCTGGCCGTGTTTATCAATGCATTGCTCTCTTTCCCCATGTAACACTGCCGCTCTTACCCAGATTGTATTGTTATTTTACCGGTCACATGGGCAAGGCAGTATGCACGAAATTTGATCCCTGAGCGAGTTCCTCGTGCTGTATTGCACCTCTTGCCACAGGTAGTCCACGACTAGTCTGAAGATTGTTTCCGTAAGAATATACAAGAAAAAAAAACCTGATCGTGCTAACGCTAAAGGTAAAATTTGGGGCAAATGTGTCTACCTTGGGGCTTGTGTTATTTTGGAACCCGTCCTATCTCCAGAGCTAATGCCAACTTACTGTTCTACTGGAAATGCCTGGAAAGCATCCTGCAGACTTTACGCATGATTAAATGTGCGAATTCGGAGCACTCACCTTAATCTCATGCCAAGCCAGGGCCCCTAAGTTCTGCCCTCTGCCCTTGTGCGTGCAGTTCCTGCAGGACATCCTGGATGCCCTGTTCTCCATGTTCTCCACGGCTGACGGGAACTCCACGCCCTACTCCGGTCTCGTCTTCAAGACACTGGTGAGTGCCTCTGTGCGGAATGCTCTCTCAAGATGGTGTAACTTAAAGGCATGGTGCAAGTGGCACAAGTAAACGAGACACCAAATCACGCACCAGTTTTATGCTGTGCTGGTCCTGAAGGAACTCGCCTTTTTTCTCGAGATGTACACCCGAGAGCAGAAGTGTACGACCACAAAGCAGCAATTTTGAGTGATTTCTCTGCCGACCGGCAGCCCGAAGTGGGTATGGCGGTAGTTTTCATTAGTTCAGTACCTATACGACATCTCACATGCATTCGACAGTTTGTCGGGCTGCTACAGGAAGAGAAATAACCTAAAATTGCCATTTTCCCCGGTCCGTAAACTTTTGATCGTGGCTGTACCACTTTTAGTAGTGTGCAGAAATAGTTTGATGCCTTCAGCTAGGTGCGCTGATGGAACAAACTAAGGATTTGTCAAAATAGGCAAAAAAGAGCAAAACAAAGGAATATATTACAGTAAAACAAACACCCCACAAGGTTGTGTCTTCTATGGCCCTGTGGCTCCTGAAGGGTGCAAAGGCCAGGGTTTTGTGGGGTGCAATGGTGTGCATGTAACTTTTGACCCCGTCATAAGCTGCAAAATATGCTGCAAATAAAGAGCTCACTAACCTGACTGCCAAGGCAGACAAAAGTGGGTGAGCAGTTTTGGTCTAGTTTACCAAGGCGTTGGACTGGGCTACTTGGTACGTATTTGAATGGATGAAAAAGCAACGGAAACAGAGGACACAATTAGAAGAAAACGACAGAAAGCACCAGCTTGTCGCGTTGTTTTCTTCTGTGTCCTTTGTTTCCGCTGGTTTTCCAACCACTCAAACTTGTTTTAGTTTTTCTTTTGCGAGTTAGTATATTTACTCCATGCTAACATTCGCAATTTCCCTCGAAGGATGGAGCCTGAAAGCGCATGCATGTTAGAAGCGAGTACAAATGGAAGTGACTCCAGTGATTGCCAATCATTATTGGCTCTACAGAGCAACCGTGGCATTTTGCGTAAGCAAAGCATCGAAGGTTCCATGGCCCGTGGCAATGCAAACGCTGAGCTAAAAAAATTCCTTGGGGCACTGCAGTCTGCTTATGTGCTTTGAAGGCAAAAAGCCTGGCGATATTTACTACAGCATTGCATTTGCATCACTTTCTTCGCTTTCGTTGCTTTGCCATTTGGCACGAATTACTCCATCCACCTTCTTTTCTAATACTACAAGCTTGCACGAGTGCTCAATGAGGCTGTGCAAGCAATCTTTGTTCCGATCAGAGCTAGTAAGAATTGCTGATAGCAAACGCCTGTGCTTTGTTCCAACGCAGCCCTATTGTCGTCATGTGACAGCTCCTGGCTGTTTCTTTCTTTTTCAATTTACGTTTTGATACTGGATCTGAAGTGTGGGCTCTGCTTGCGAGTGCTGGCAGTAAGTACATTGTTATTGGAGAGCAACGGGGCATTGTCTCGGCGCTATAAGAAGTGAAGTTTCGGCATCTGTGAGCCCGTGCTAAAAGTATCACACAGTCGTCAAAAGCTCACGCACATTAGAATCAAGGATGCAAGTTATAATTGAGTAAATACACAATAGCTGCTCCCTAAATGGCTGCATTTTTCCTTCGAGGTGAAAGCCTTGAACGTCTTATTGAGTGAAAAACAAAAAAAACAGTGTCCAGTGTTGACACCCGTAACTTAAAGACTGCACCTTCAAAGGCATTCTGTAGTAGCACAAAGCATTCCATAGCATGAGATGCTCCAGTGTTGGACACCACAGATGAAGGGAACTGGAGGAGCAGCGTAATTGGCAACTACCTCCGACTGCTTGCAGGAGTGAGCAGTAGCACAACATGTAGGAGGCAGATAGAAGCCATTCGAAAGTCTTGAGGCGGCTTGCAAAGCGATTTGTCTCCAGCAGCAAGATCACACAGCCTTTCTCCAGTGAGAGGTGCAAGCAGGACATCTCAGGCTTTTGTATTCACAAGCCATAAGAAGTGCTGAGGTCCTGATGAGCTCTTCTTTTTATTAGTTTATGGTCTTCTGAACTCGCAGGGTAAAGCACTGGCAGGGGTGTGTGTTCCTTGCACGAATGGACAGGGTACTCGGTGGTTTGCACTTGGTTTGGTAGCTCTTACTGGTGACTCAACTAACAGCTCGTACAGCCACTGTGTTGAAGCGCATGGGTGGGTGGTTTGTAATGGAATGACTCCTCCCTTCCCTTCTCCTGTGTCGTGCAGGTGTACATCCTGAGCCTGCTGGAGAGCCCCAAGTTTGAGCACTTCAAGCCCGTCCTGGACGCCTACGTCAAGGGACACTTTGCGGCCGCCCTCGTCTACAGGTGATCATGCGATGCGACGAGATCGGGGGGGGAACCACTGGGTGTGTTTGCATCGTGTGGGGTTCCGTACAAGGGGTAATCAGTTGGGGAAAATGAGCGGAGGAGTTTTAGAAACTGGTCTTGCCCTTGGTTAAAGTACTATAGTACCTGCAAAGTCAATCACATTAGGGGGCTTCTTTTTGCGCTGTCTAGGATAGCCCTGATGAATCTGGTGGGCTGTCAGGGTGTCCGAAAATATAAATCGATGAGGGCTGAATTTTCTGGGTTCACGTTTACATTATGTGTTTAAAAACAGCAAAGGCAAGGAAGAAGAAAACATGGTGTGAGCGCTAACTCACAAAGAGTGATTCCTTCACTAAATAAGACACTTAGACCTTTGTACGGGTGCCACAGAGTGCACTTAAAGTTGGTAACCTCTTGGGTGTGACTCTCTACATAGCCAGTTGAGGCTTTGTAAACAAAGCTTAGTATTTCAGCCTGTTGGCATTCGCTGCCAAAGTGCCTACAATTTTGGCACTGCCTGCGTTGGAGCTGCTGTCAACGAACTCTGAGCGCACCGAGTCACTCTTGTTTTTAGTCTGCCCATTTGCATCTTGCTTTCGATTTTCATCGTGCACTTTGTCGCTGTTTTGACGGCAGTTGTTACACAAATGCCAGTGGCAATTGTGTCATTGTGACAGCGCAATAATGTAGGTCTGTGCACCGCCAGAAATCTGACCAAGCACTGTTAACCCACCGTTGGAGCCCTTATTTGCTGCACTTTAGCATCGTAGTAGCAAGCACAAAAAAATGCGAACATGGAGAAGAGACTTGTAGAAATGTCATATGGTAGGCCTGCATCTCAAGTGACCTACACCTTTTGAGCCACACAACTTCCCCTCATCTGGCTCATGATCTCGAGCATTCCCATCGCGATAATGTCTGTGTTGAATACTGCAGCAGATAAAATGACCGAACAAAAACATGGCACAGCGAAGCAACGTAAATAAACTCAGAAACGCGCACTACGCAGTTCAAGTGGCCGCCATCTTGCATTGCCGCAGCGACGCCAATCAGGAGGGCCGTCTCAGCGTGCGCAATCGGAGAGCCAATCGCGCTTCAGAACCTATTTTTTTTGCTTCGTTTGTTCATTGTCCTTTTTCTGCCGTTTGTGCGTTTGTAAATGAACAAAGATAAAAGAGACTATCTGAATCGGACAGAGCATCACTCGGCCCATCTAATGGTACCAAGATGGCCGCACCCAGTGGCACCGTTGCGGAGATACAGCGCTCTGAAAATTGCCTTTTTTTTTTTTTTTTTCCGCCCTTTTACGCTGACATTTTGTCACCGCGGCTGGCAAAAGTATTTTTTTATGCTTCCTTGCGACTGTTTTCGGTGGAAAAACTTTCCAAACATACAGAATAGAAAACATAGAAGCTGAATATGGGGCTTTAAAAAAAATGGTTTTGGTCATTTTTTCGAAGTTAAAAGCCGCGTACCCCTTTAAGTATGCAAGCCACTGATGCCAGTTCACAAACGTGATATGCAATACTACAACGTGGCTGCGAGGTACTGGAGATCTATAGTTCAGGAAGGCAGGGCAGACGTGGGGAAGAGGGAAAGGATGTGACCAAGGCAACTTGTGCGGATTGCTGCCACAGTCATGGCCAAACTGGTGTACCATCGCTCTTTTTTTTTTTTCATGGTGAGAGTTTTGCGGAGCTTAGCTACCCTGGCCAATATTCTGACAAGGCCACCGGTGTAACGACAAGGCAGACCTAGCACACGGGCTGTGGGTCTGTACACAGGCGACAATGTTAGGTTGCAGCATCGCTAGTATAGAGCTATGGGAGACCGTATTGCTCAGCTCCGACTTGGTGAACCAAGTCTGGCTCATTCAGCTGGCCGAAGACGCTGCTAGAGCCCAAGGGCTCTTGGCCAACGTCTAGGATTACTGGCTGCCGTGCAATAAACTCATTTCTCTCTCTTCGCAATAGCTTTGCAGAACCCCTCGTGCTGCGGTCTGCCGACCCCCATTTGAGAAACATTGAACTAGCCCAAACTTCCGCGTTGAATGGTTTTAGTTTGCAGCCTTCGCTGGAGGAGGGACTGTTGTCGCAGTGTTGTGAACTGTCTCCCCCTTTTCCTTTGTCTGCACACGGCAAGGGGCCTGCTGCGATGCGTGGCCCACTGTGCGGAGCTGGCAGGGGACCCTGAGGAGTCTGCCTCCGTGGAGCACTGCTTCGCCTCCCTGGAGCCCCTCACACAGTTTGTGGTGCAGTCGCGGCTGCTCCTGAGCCGAGCTACGGCTACGGAGCCAGCCGAGGGCTTCTGGGCCGACCTGCAGCCGACGCTGGCCGCCTGCGAACGCATGGTGGCCAATGGTCAGGGCCCCCTGGCTGCGCAGGTAGGGGTGTAATTGGGCTTATGGATTTTCATACTTATAGTACCGTATTTACTCGCATAATGATCACACCCCTGCAGTTTGCCATCAAAGTTCCATTTTTTTTATTTCCTGCGCAATGAACGCACGCTGAACTAGCCGCAGTAATATGTCGCCTTAGTGCCAAGTCTACCTGATGATGGTCGTGCGAACCTCTGTCTCCTTCCCTTTCAAAGCAGACATGGCTACGTTATTGTGGCAGTCTTGCCAATATTAGCGATATCGGCAAGCCTGCAATCAATATTGATGAGGAAGGAACTCTCACTAAATGCACATAATGTACTCGCGAGACAAAGAAAAAAAATGCGCTCAGCTTGCTGCGTCGGCCCCCATGTCTGTTTTGATGTTCTTCACTGTGACAGTGGCAGCCACTTTTTGGTCGCCCTGTTGTCACCTCGCAGCAAACTCGCACCACCACGTTCTGTAATTCACGACAACACTGCATTTTGCGTCACTTTTCAAGGCGACCTGTGTGGTGGTGTGCGGAGTTTTTATTATTCTTTTGTTTATCATTTTTTTATGGTCATGAGACCGGTCGTAAAAATTTTGACCCACAACTTGCTTGCCTTTTCTGTGCTCAAACATGTTTCGCGAAAAATTTACCCCGCGTAATGAACGCACCCTTAAATTTGCATCGAATTTCTTGAAAAAAAAACTGGGATCATTACGTGAGTAAATACGGTATATACTAAAGGGACATCCTGAACTGGTGTGTAGGCAAGCCACGATTCAGTGAGCAAGCTGTCATGTACTGAGTGGAAAGGTTCTGTCTGTGCTCAGCATGGCTCCTCACTGGGCTCAAAAGTTGTCTTTGGCCTCAAAGGTACAGCAGTATCAGTGTAAAGGGTTTCCGCCTGAACACATTCCAGGCCCACCAGAACCCCATTTAAGGCATCCCGGACATGGGCCGCCCTAAATAAAGTTTGATCTCTCTCTCTCTTCTCTTCCTAGCCCTTCTCTCAGTCTCTCTCTCTCTCTCTCCCCTCTATCTCTCTCTCTCTACATCTCTCTCTATCTCTCTCTCTCTCTCTCTCTCTCTCTCTCTCTCTCTCTCTCTCTCTCTATCTCTGCTCTCTCCCCCCCCCTGCCGGTTGAAGGGAAACTTGCCAAGTTGGAACGCCGGTGTGAGCCCATACCGTATTTACTCACGTAATAGACGCACTTTTTTTCGCGTAAAACAGAAGCAAAGTTGGAGGTGCGTTATTATGCGGGGTAATTTTCAGGAAACTTTTTGGAAATGACGAAAAAAGGCCGCAACGAAAAAAAAAATTATCGCAGGGTTGAAAAGTGGGCGGTGCGTTTAGTACGCGAAAAAAAAAAAAACAACCGAATTTTGACGACGGAAGTTGGGGGTGCGTTCATTATGCAAGTGCGTCCATTACGCGAGTAAATATGGTATTTCTTTTTCAGCTTGGAAGGGGACACTGCTCTTAAAACAGCTTCCTTTAATTAAGTAAACTGTGTGAAACTTGCCAGTCTTGCTGCTTTCCCCCCACTGATTTCAACAATGCCATTGTTTTTTTAGTAAGTCAACTAGTTAACAAGGTAATTAGAGATAACTATACTCGGTGACAACTTAAGAACGGCACCGGGAGGTGCCGCTGTGCCTTATCACCGTAGCCGGATGTTTCTTCGCGCGGCGCAAGTAGGGCGTTACTGGGAATATTTTGAACATGGCGTGAGCCGTTCCCGTGATTTTTTGGACTTAATATGCTTATAAACGACTCCAGTGACGACAAACAAACTGCGTGAGACAAGGCAGACGATGTCACGCATTCATAGCAAACCCCTTTCAAAACGCGCGCGCGCTTACGTCACGGGTCCGGCGCTTTGGTGGAGTGATACACTACTTGAGGTGGTGCCGTTCTTGAGTTGTAACCGAGTATAGTCATTTTTGGAGGAACAATAGAACCACAGCCACCTCCAAAAAACAAGACGACAGTTGTAGTGGGGTTGCTAGTTTTGTTTTTGTATCACTTCAATGCTAATGGGCAGTTGATGCACTGACAGCTGTGCTTTTAGTATTGGCCTATAATACAGGGTAGACCACTTATAACGTATGTCGTGGGAGCCACGAAAATCCCCACTATATAAGCGGTACTGCACTATGAACGAAACATGCACCAATCCAACCACATCACAACCTATCTCTAGAGTAATTCTTTGCTTAGTGTCACTCAAATGTGCTACACTTAAACACAGAGGCACCATCTTTATTTATTTCCTGTTTTTTTTTTTGCGGGGTCTTGCACATGGTGCGTGCAGCTTTAACTTCCTTTCTGCTTGTGTTTTGAAGGAGCACGGCTGCATTGCTTCATGTCTATGAATGGATGCTGCGGGGCATCGTGATAAGAACGAAGCAGGATTCTCTTTTTTTTTTCCACCCAAGCTCATGTTTGTCATGCTGAAGGCAGTTGCTTATCAGCACAGCGTACGCATAGTGGCAACCTGTGGCGTCACAGCACACAATATCCTGCTGTTTGAAAAGGGAAAGGGTGGTTGCTTATCTGCACAATGTTATAATTGAGACAACATACCGCATGAGGGGGTGGGGGAAGAAGAGGGGCTTGCTATCTTCCGAGTTGCGTCAAGGAAGTACAGTTGTGGTTATCACGTGGATGCAAACACGGAACATGCAAACCAAAAGGTGCCTATTTTTTTTCTTTCCCATGTCAATGATAGAGGAGAGCAGGAAGCGCTCGCTGCGTGGGATGACCAATTCTGGCTTTTTTGTTTCTTGCGACCCTAAGACGATACCCCAGTGCACCAGTTAATCGGCGGACCTGCCAGAAAACCACACTACAAGCGGCAAGGTGCTATGGGAAACCGCGTTTTAAGCAGTACGTTTATGCATTGAGTTCTGTGGGAGGCAAACCGGGCGTCACAACAGCCAATGTTATATCTGGTCACGCACTATATAAGTGCTTACGTTATAAATGGTCTACACCGTACTATATTCATCGCCCACCCATATTAGTTTGACCCGACATCATCCAAATGGCTTCCTTTGGCCTTTGCTGCCCTTGCATCCCAAAACAACACACACCCGTCCCTGTAAAGATAAATTTAAAAATTTCTCACCATTTGTTGTGTTTCTCTCAGTTAAAAAAAAAGCTTCTCTCTTGGCTGGACCGGGGCTAACTGATTTACGTTGATGAACTGCACCAAACTCGTACCTTGTCTCTGTCACCCCCTAGAATTAGCTCGTGCTTGCATGTTTGCCTGTCTTCCGCCCGTGCGCTCAATTCCTTTCCCCCTTCCCCTGTGGGTGGCAGGTGTCGCTGGTGCGTAGCATGGGCGGCGTGTGTGCCCGCCTGAGGGAGGTGCTTCCCCCCGCGGCGGTGGCGCGCGTGGCCGAGCGCATCCTGGCCTGGCTGCCCCCCACCCCGCATTTCCAGCTGTGCCGTGCCCGCCTCGGGGCCATCCAGCGCATCATCACGGCCCTCCTGAGCTCCGACAGTGGCGACGGCGGTGGCAGTGCAGGTAAGTGAAGTCTGTCTTCATCGCACGTCAGCACTCGGCACGGCTTATTCTTCTTCTTTTCTTCTTCTTGTTTTCCTGGTTCTCATCTTTACATTGAAAATTCACTGGCTGGCTGTCACTTTACCTTGCCTGCCAAAGTGCAGTTGGCCAATTTAACCCCTCTGAATCGGACTGTAATGCTTAAAGCACAGCTTCCATCCTGGGGGATGTAAGGTTGGTTTTGTGCTACAAGATATGCCAGTGAGCTACGGGCCGATGCATGTATTCTGTAATGTCCCAGGGGGTAGCCTACCCCACGGTGAAAGATATACTTTTATGTCTGCAGCCCAAAAACTGTCAAATAAAGTTGCTGGCGCCGCTTGTAGACCTTTGCTTGCAAGAACATCTGGCGGCAGAACTCTCACCTTAGCTTCGCAGCGTCCGAGGCTTTACGTGGCTTCACCAACGACTGTGCAAAGCAAGGTGGTTCACAGGCCCCAGCAGCATGCATGTAAAACAGCGTTGCTTGTGGGAACTCACCGTGTGAGCTCAGACAGCACAATCTTCACAGGTTATTTTACCGCATTGTTAGAACATCTGCGAGAGCGCGGACGTCTGAAGATTTTTGTAGACTCGCGCCGAAGCTCGTCTGAACATTGGGCACTGCCAGTGACTTCGACAGCATCGCTTCGTCTCCGCTGTTCCGTGTGTGAACTTACCCGAGTTGTGCAACGTCATTTACGACAAAGAAACATCAGCATACTCGCCGCTAGTTTAATCCATTTGAAAAATTCAACTACCTTCCTTGTATTTCGGAGCATTGTTCCAGCAGCGGACACTTCCTTTTTTGCCACTTCTTGCTTGTACAGAGTAGCTGGGGTGCTGTAGCCAACGGTAAAATCGACGGCGCTGCATCGTTTGCGAGCATGCACCTCTTGGACGTTGAGTAGTACTTCCCCTCCAAGCTCCGAAAAGTACAGTTTCGCACACCCACACTCTCAGAGAAATTGAGAAATTCCGACTGGAAGTAGCATCATTGTCTGCAGGTGATTGCTGCAGAGCACGCATCCATTCGTCCAGGATCGGAAGGAACATTAGATAATGTCACATTTTCTTGGCAGCCGTACGTACCGGCGTTGCAGTACAGTCGGCAAAAGGCTTGTCTATAACACTCGAGCGGCGTGCTCCGGATTGCGCGGGAGACACCTAGTGATAACGCCTGGTTTGAGATAGGTAGAGTATGAACATGCGCGGCCGGTATCAGCGCCATGGCTGTGTCCCTCCTCACTGTGCCTGTCGCCTTGGCTTCCATACCTTCTTTGACCGTATTAAGCGCTGCATGCTTGCGCTGCCGGGATGGGAAACAAAAGGGGAGATTACTCGCGCTAGCGCACGCTGCTGCATTAGCTTTGGCACACAGCTGTTCATTACGTCATCGTTCTGCCAATACACTGCATGAACACCGCGTGCACCAACAGGGTTTCTGCGCTTTACACGTCACTGCTGACGGGCTGACGCCACAATACTTAATGCACTGTGCAAGCGATCCCGGACCAATACCTAGTCACTCCAGAACGCTGGTAGCGATCCATGTTCACCAATTGTTGTTCGTTTTCTCGCATACAGAAAAAAACAACTCCTGTCTAAATTCCGTAGGGTGCTGCAAAAATTATGTGGCGTTGCATGTAAACACATCCAACGCTGTACTAACAATCGCTAATCTCCACTTTTGTTTCCCGGCCCGGAAGCGCAGACAGCGCTTCTCACGGCAAAAGAAGGTACGGAAGCCAAGGCGACGGGCACAGCGACAAGAGAAACAGCCATTGCGCTGATGCGGGTTGCGCATGCTCACATTCTACCGGTCTCAAACCAGGCGTTATCACTAGATGTCTCCTGCGCAGTCCAGAGTACGCCGCTCAAGTGCTATAGACAAGCCTTTTGCCGACTGTACATCCTCTGTGGAGCATTTTCACCCCATTTTTTTTTTGTTACACAAGCATAAAATCTCACTTGTGTGAGTGCTCAACGGCTACCACAGCACACATTCACTTCGGTTTAGTGTTTTATACCTTTCATTGATTATTACCGACTCAAAACTTCTTCCCAGAACACATTGAAACAGTGGAGCGAGTGCAAAGGCTTTGGCATGGCTTTCTTCAAATAATTGTCTGCTCCATTGGCCGGCGGAACCGGCCAAGCAGCGGCAAGCAGACATCGAGCAGACAACTGGTTACGGAAGCTGCCGAGAAAGTCCAACAAGGAGCCAAAAATATCCGAACACCTCCGAGTGGCGTTCGCTCAGGCAGCATCTTTGTTCTGCCGCTAGGGCGCTGCAGTCAGTGGTTTCAGTGGCACCAGTTAGGTGACTTTATTAAAACGAGTACGGGTTTGTTTTGCAAGCTGTGTGCTCACTTAATAGTATATCGTACACCGTGGCCTACCCCAACGCTGGCACCAAATCTAGTGAAGATCGGTAGGACAAGAGGTCTGTTGCGCTTTCTTTGGTGTGCAATGAAAGAATGTTGAAGCTGCGTGGGAGGAATGTAAAATCATGTCCAATGCGGGCTGAACGGGTCCCCCATTACTGTATTTGCTCATGTAATGAACCAACTCACGTAATCGACCCCCTCCCCCCTTTTTTTTTCTTGAGAATTTACTTTCTTGTTACCTCGCGTAAAAAATGTACCAGGAAAAGACAAGGCACTGTGCAGTATGTTCTTTTATCGGCACGTCGCTGATGCCATCGACGATTGCAACAACTTGATATCACGCGACGGTACGGGCAGAAACGCTAAGAACACATTCTGACAAAATTAGATCTCCACAGTAGCTGGAGACGCGAGCATGAATGCTGTGGCCCCCAATTTAAAAATGGCACGCTTGCGGTCTGTTACTTGCTGAACACAAAGCAAGCCTTCTTGCGTAAAGCACCACGAAAGCGCTGCTGTGTGCGAACAAAGCACCAAACGTACTCCACACTCCTTCGCTGCTCTGTGCTGTTGCGCGACTTCACCATTGCGCTCCGTGATTTTGTTGTCCAGCTCTGTTCTGACCTTTTTTGTGCTCCTGGTGTGCGCGGTACAATGGGCCAGTACATGAGCTTCACAACCGGTTTTAAAGTGAAGGTGGTGGAGAATGCGTTGATGCACATGGAAGGAAATTGCGCGGCTGGGCAGCACTTAGTGTTGACCCACTGCGGGCACGTTGCTGGTGAGAAACGAGACGTTTGGGCAATGCACCATGTGTGTTTCGTGGGGCCCAAAGAAGGGAAGTTTCTGGTGGGGTAGAGTGGAGGGGGAATGAGGTTTTGGAGTGCCTTGACAGCACGGAAGACGATGTGCTGTGTGCCAATGACAATAGTGAAACAGCAAGCAACTTCAGTGAGGAGGACAGCTCCGATGGCGAGTAGGGAGCCGCCAGCAGCTTGTGAATATAAAAGAAATTTGGTTACATATAGGCCCAAGTGTTTTTACTCGAAATGTAAGGCTCTGACAGCGCTTCTCTTAGCAACTTGTGGGGTATGTGAGGGGTTCCTCAGGGACCTTGCCAGCACTCTGGGGTAGGCCCCCACGCTAGCTCCCGGTGTGTCAACCATGCGGGCTCCCATGCCTTCGGCAGCCCAGCGAGGTTCGCCGATACGAGAACACAGTAGACAGCAGTGCCGAAGCACAGCCGTTTATTTGGGGAATCCCAAAGCATGCGAGCACAAGGCTCGACGGCATTCACGAATCACGCCGTCCGGGTCGTGACCGCGAACGGGAGGCAGGCACTCACGGCGCACGACAAACAAAGCTCCCGCCTGAGATACATGTATCCACCAACATCGCTGCGATGTTCCGCCGATCCAGCCCCGACCGGGCCTCCGGCGTGACTCTCCTGTCTCCCGTGTGCACACGCTCGCGCCGCCCGCCCCCGCGCGCCTATGCGTGCACAGATTGGATCGGTGGTGCCATCTCTCGGGGGACACCGACAACCACTGGAGCGCCGGACCGGTTTCAGCACACAAGTCTCTCCCGAAGCGCGCGCCGGCTCAGGATCGCGGGTCGCGGTTCTCCACGATTCCCGCAAACTTTATTGTACGAAGTTTCAACTTTTAAAATGTGTCGCAACTTTTCCCCTCGTAATGAACCCTCCCCCCCAAATCATGCCGAATTTTCTGAAAAAAAAAAGAGGGTTCATTGTGCGAATAGTTGCACGATAAATAGCCAAATGTGTCATCTCATTACCATTGTCATCGTCTACCCTTTGCGTGTTTTTCTTCTTCTGTAGGTCACTATGGTTGAGGGCTTTTAATTCCCTTGTAAGCCTTAGCTTTGTACAACCATAACGTCGAGCATTATGACGTGGAAATTGCACGTAGTATTCGCATGCTTGCAGCTGCCGCCATAGGAAAAAGCTGTGAAGACATAAATGAAGAAAAAAAAACATGAAAATGTAAATGAGGATTACCCAATTAGGTAACCTTCATTTACATTTTCCCTGCGGTTTTTTTTCTTATCTGACTTCTGGCAGCAGCCGCAAGCATGTGAACACTACTTTTTCTGAATTGGAAAGCAAACGTTATTTTATTAAGCTTTTTCGTTAAATAAATGTTTAGCAAATTCCAATTTCTTTACCCCTAGGTGCCGTGCCAATACACTTTCTTCTCGCACGATTCCGTTCCCTTGTTCGTACAAGCCCGGCATTTCCTGTGCGCACGCAGCACCATCTACTGCATCGCTTGGAACAGGTCCTTCTATTCTCTTATGCCACTGCTGGAAGAGTTCCACTGTTCTGCCTCCGTAGGCTAGGGGCACAATAGTGGGTTTTGGTACGAGCAGTCGGAGTTTGGGCCAGACTCATGTCATCATCTTTTCTGAGACCAGTGTTTATTTTATTTATTTATTTATTTTTGTTGTCGTAAAATGTTTCCTTTAGTTCGCTTCTCCG
The DNA here is from genome assembly GCA_013339765.2 of Haemaphysalis longicornis. Lineage (NCBI taxonomy): Eukaryota > Metazoa > Arthropoda > Arachnida > Ixodida > Ixodidae > Haemaphysalis > Haemaphysalis longicornis. The sequence goes on from CM023452.1 coordinate 17,322,313, forward strand.
CATTCCTCTCGTCAGTAAAAGTGGTTTGGCATCTTTTAGGTTGGCCTAGAGGTGGGGCGCGACATAACGTGTTTCAATAACGTTTTGCATCGCACTGCTAGAGAGAGACAAGTAGAGAGAGCGATCCTCCTTAATGAAACTGGCGATGTCAGCCGAGCTAAGCCGCCTGGCTTGCTACTTTAGATTAATGCAATGACGATGGTAATTATAATGATGAAGAGGAACACTTATGATTTTGACTAGTATTTACAAAGTCTGATCAAGTCTTGTGTCTTTGAAGTACACCAATAAGGCTTTTGTAGCGCAAGAGGCACGAGAGTAAGAATTCCAAGGACCTAATACGTCTCTCAGTTCTAGTCATACAGAGAGTGGCCGGCCTATAGTTCATATCACAAGCTAGCTGCAGTACTGTGGAGGCTACATTGTTAACAATAGTGCGCCCACTGAGGGCGCCTAATCCGCCGTGAAGGGGGTCCTGAAAGGACACTCCCTTCTCCCCTCTTGGCAAGTGGCACCGCAGGGCCCCGGCGCCTTTTGTCGCTTTCTTTGTGAAGAGTTAGGCGCCCTGAGGGGGACAACAATGTAGCCTCCACAGTGCTGCAGCTAGCTTGTGATATGACCTATAGAGACACTTCGAGAGATAATCTTTGTGTACTAAATCGCGCTCAATAACAAACGATGTGATGCACATCTTCACGCGCATCACAACACTGTGGGCACAGAGGCGAGCTGGATTGGTGGATCTTGTAAGAGAAGTATCACATGTAAGCGAAATTCAACCACATACGGTGGAGTACTGCTTCATCATGCTTGGATAGCCCAGGTGGAATCTTAAAATTAAAATGCGGGCCGATAGAGTAGAGGGGCGCGTAATGACGGGATGCGTCTGTCCATAGCAATTGCTGCATGCTCCAAGCCACACTGGATGCAAGTGCTGAAGCATCTTTGCGAGAGTCCGCCTTCACATTTCCAGTTATCCCGCAATGGGCAGAGAGCCACTGGAGTGCTATTTGATGGTGCGCTTGCAGAGCTTGAAGGTGCAAAGCTTGTACATCAAGCACAAGCTCATCTTTCAGGAAAGCTGCCAGACATTGCAGTGCAGCCAGAGAGTCCATGAAGATGGCCCACACGTGTGCAGGCTGCTCGATGATATGAGCCAAGGCCAGCCGCAGAGCTGCAAGTTCAGTAGCCGTAGATAAAGTTCTGTGGCTGAGCATGCCACTGAGGGTGGTGCATGGTGAAGGTATCCACACCATGACAGCGGATGATGTGACACCAATCCATCAGTGTACAGATGTGTATGACCTCCGTATGTGTTGTAGATAGTATATTCAAGGGGAATAACAATAGAGGGGCAGGCGCAATATGCCCCTTGCATGTAATTCCAGGCACTGTGGTTACTATTTTCATGGGCGGGATCATCCAGGGCGGATGGAGAGTAAATGCTGGTGGCTGGTAATGCTGCGGCAGGAAGTCACACACTTCAGTGACCAAACTTGGCGCTAAAGGGTGGTCACATTGCCTCGCCACAATCCGCAGTCACACACGAAGAAACTCCTGCGTGCCAAGAGCGAAGGGTGACAGGCGTCAGCATTCCGTCAGTGTTCCACAGTAGAGGTAGTTTTCTGAACACCAATGCAGGTCCTGCTTGCATGGACTCTTGGGCCTTGATCATTCTACTAGAAAGAGGAACCAATACCAATACAGCGATGATGTAGCCTATGAGGCCAACACAGAGCTCTTCGTAGAGCCGAAGGAGAGAGTTAGAGCAACCGCCGGAGTTACTGGAGAGCATACTGAATATGCGGGCGATTCATGTAAGCTTCTCCTTGGGATGGCGGACATGAGGTGACCAGGTGAGTGACCTGTCGAATGTCACCCCAGAAACCTATAGCTGGGAACGTATGGGATGATCATTGCCTCCAACAGTGAGCCCGTAGTGCATGAGGTCCCGCTCCATAAAAGGCAATGCAGCACATTTGCTTGCCAAGATTTCAAATCCTCGTGCTGCCAAAAATGATGCAATGGAGTTGATTGCTCGCTGCAGTCTCGACCATTGCACACGCCTGTTATGTCCAAAGCTCCAAATGCAGATTACATTCGCGTACAGGGAGATTTCGACCTACTGCGGCAAGCATTTTTCCAGGCCTATAATGGAGACATTGAACAGTGTGGGGCTTATCACCCCACCCCGAGGAACACCTCGGGTCACTCTGTATAGTGCTGAGTCGCCGCTGTTCGTTGAAATGTATCAGAAAATGCCGGGCTTGTACCTATGTTGAAACGGAACATTGCTTGCCCCCTTAGCTTCAATGGAGCAGGGGTGCTTGCACGGCCCTGATTGTGAAGTGCAGTTCTGTAACCGGTGCATATTACAGGACTGTGTGAGAAAAGCATAATTTTTTTTTAGAAGCGACGCTGAGAGCAACTCTTGTCGGCGGCCCTGTCCTTCCTGCGTGCGTCCGTCGGCGGCGGTGGCGTCCGCACTCTCCTCCGCTCACCCCCTCTCCTCTCCGATAGCGAACACTCTCTCGTGAGGGGCATTGGATTCGATTCGATTTGATTTGATTCGATTCGATTCGATTCGATTCGATTCGATTCGATTCGATTCGATTCGACGAAATTTCCGCTGTTTCGGCAGTTTCGGTTTTGTATCCGATTCTAACGCGCATGCGATTTTTCGGCCTATTTTTTCGGAAAAAAAGTGCGCGTTAGAATCGGGTAAATACGGTAACCGGTGTGCCGCTCTCCGGCGGCCTTTCAGTCGACGGTTGCTCTCCGCTTCCGCTTGAACCCCCCCTCAGCGAGGGGAGGTGGGCGTAATTTTTTTTTTTTTTGCATCCTGTACACGTGTGGTTTCCTTCCCTTGTGCTCTGTGTGCAGCAGCAGGCGTTGGGGCGGGGGAGGAGTGGCGTGGGCGGCTGGTGTCGGCGTGTGCCACTGCCCTGGGCTCCCAGCTGACCCAGGGCCGCCCCGAGGACGCCCCCCTGTGCGCCCAAGTGCTGGGGGAGCTGGTGACGGCTGCGGGGCCGGACGACGTTGCCCTGCTGCCCCTGGTGCCGCCATTGCTCGACACCTTGCACGGCCTGGAGGACGGGGCACCCCTGTTGGTACGAAGGCGGGGGTGGACACGCGGTTGTAACGCTGGATGTAACGAATGAACTGCGATATCTTGCTTTTGGGCAGCACTTGTAGCACCATGTACTTAGGCCTGCACTTTTAAGACAGAAGAGAAAACGAGAAACTGAAAGCGTCCTTATAAGTGCACCAGAATGTTTAAGAGCTCATGTCTGTATGTGTTTTTAAAAGAGAATAGGATGCACAATCAAGCAGAAGTTCCGAGCTTGTTGGTTCATTTCTCCAGTAAGTAGAGAAGGGCAATAAACAGACAAAGACGAAGGTAGATGCAAACTGACGTTTTGGAAAAACCAGCGAGAAAAACACGAGCACACAGTGTACCGTCCATTGCCTTGAGTGATAGAGAGATTGCATTCCCACAAGGCTGATTAGGGTGGTTGCAACGAATATTGCGTGGGCCTATGTGGGCTAAAAACTTTGCGCATGCGTGGTGGTCGGTTGGTCGTAGGATGTATCGTTCTTCAATTATATGTTCAGTTGTTAATTGAGCATGTGTGTTGTCCTCTCTTTTACTGTGCCTTTGTGTTTTTCTCACTGGTTTTTCCAAAACATCAGAATGCACCAACTGGCCCAGCAAGCTACACTTCTATAGGCACAAACGACATACAATTGTATGCTGCACCTCACAAACGAGGCGGGCAGTGACAGCACAGCCACCAGATCAACCCAGCTGGCCACCTTCTCACAGACCTTGTGTCTCACAGACTCAGTTTTCACACCAAATTTATTTGTTATAGTGACAGTTTGTAATAAGTCTAATAGGCAATTTGGGCACACAAAAACACAGGATGCATACAGCACTGACATGGCCGTGGACATCACAGCCATGTTGGCTGCAGCAGTGTAGTCACACTGGCAAGTTCACCACCAGGCCAGTGAAAATTGTGCTATGAATCATCATTTGCGCTGCTTCTCAAAGCAGCCATCAAATATCAGCTGCGATGGTGAGGTGGCTGCTCCGAACGCTGTCAAACTGCTACCACTGGCACAAGTAGTCAGGTTCTACCCATGCTACGTACATGATTGGGCAGCACTGCTCCCAAGGCCCTTGCGGCATGCTTTCTAATCTACCTGAGACTGAAACCGCCTTCAGAACGCAGTCGCGGCTTTTCGCTTCCTGGCTAGGTTGATTTATGATGACCAACTTTGTTGCCATGTCAACTGCTTTCCTCTTCGAAATGCAATAACATAAAATTAAAGCCATTCCACTCAAGGTGAAAGCTGTCGGAAGTGCAGAGCAGTGATTCGCCATAATGGTCTGTAGCGTCGTTATCCACTCACTGCTGCCACCCAATGCAATTCAGATTTTCCGCCTCCGCAGTGCTTGCGCGCCCCCTGCCTGAAATTGTGTCTGCAGGAGTTCCGTTCTCTTTGTGCTCGCTTTTCCTCCCACACGGGCCAGCGTTGCTACACTGCCACTTTTTTTCGCTTGCTATCGTAAAAACCAACCCAATGAGCGTTGCTAAGCGAACGCGGGCACTGCCGGTTAGTTATGTATATTTTGCCTCAAATGTACCTGCAGTTTTCTTTGCACTAAACAACGGGAAGATGTATAGCAGAATGGCAAGTTGGGCGAGTTGGTGTTGATTCAGCGCATCGTCCTGTGTATTTCTCTTCTTAGTCAACGTCTTTCGCGCCTGTTTTCAAGGGAAGATGTATGACAAGTGCCAGCGGTTCACGAGTTTTGAACGCTTATGACTATGTTAATTAACTGCTTGGCTTTCGAAGCCTCAGGGTTGCACCGCGACAACAGCCGCTACGACAGAACGCCGTGTTGCTCTACTAGGGTCCAGCAAGCCAGTTACAACGACAAGGTGCGGCCCTAAAGTGAACTGTTCTTAAAAGCATGAAGACTTCAGTTAGGCAGTAACATGCCACTGCACCCTTCCCGTGCCAACACGACAAACAGCACAGCAGTGATTGAAAAGTGAGAAACACGTCATACTTCAGCTTCATGCCACGAGTTATGGGGTTTTTTTGTTTGTTGCCTTGTCTACCCTTCCTTCTATCCCAGTTGTACTGGGGATGAACGAGCCAGGGAACATGAGCAAAGAGTGTTGAAACCCAAGCGTAGCTAATTTAACAGCTCTTCTGAAATCATTCCGCCACTTTGCCCACTGCCGGGCGAGAGGGAAAGCTGCGCACTTCACAGAACACCAAGGTTCCATTTCCATGTTGCATTCCCTTGTTCCACTTATCAGCTCCCTTATCTCATCCTCCCTTTTCCACTGCCTGCTCCCTGCATGTGCCAACAGAGGAGAAGGGGGTGGGGAGAGGTAGACCTGATATTCAGGAAAACAACATGCTTTTTTGTTCACGTTTTCGTCCACTTGTATTTTTTTACGCTGGCTGCTATCAGTTCTGTCGAGAAAGGGTGATCCTGCAGAGTAAGTTTTATACTTTGCATGCTTGGAAAGGCGATGAAAGGGGTTACTGGGACTGCCTGCCATAGTCAGGTGATGGGGCTCATTCGCTGTACCTGAGCTTCACCCTTGCGCCTGTTTGTTATATCTGAAACACACTGCCATTGCCTTAGCGCATACTGTGATGGTCATTCCACGTTTTTTGTTGTATAAAAGCATTCGTTATAACTGCGGTCGTTATAAGTTGGGTTTACTGTACATGGCCAGCATGGCATGTTTGTGGCTAAGGCGTTGCTCTGCTGAACTTAGGTGCCTGTTTTGATTTCTTGCTGCCACGGCTTTGTCCTCAGAGGAGGTGAAATACATGTGTACGGTATTCGGGCAGTCACTAAGTATGCCCAGGTAGTCGAAATTATTGCTGGCCCTTCACTGCAGTGCACCTAATGACTTACAGGTGTGGCGTCTAAAATTCATAATAGCCCAGCTGTAACCTTGACCAATGCAAAACACAGTGCTAGAATGATGATTGATGATTGATAGCGGTATCCCCTTTGTAGCAGGGTGATGATGTGTCATCTTACCGGAAAAACTACAAAGAAACTAATATACCTAAGCAATAGACCCTGGTGTGCCCCAGGGAGCATCCCTTGTGCCCCCGCTGTTCTTTCTTGCAGGGCCTGCTTTCGGCATGCCTGCTGGGGGTGCTTCGTCCCTTGGGGGAGACGCACTACGCACAGCTGTGGGGCGGCTGCCCCGAGGCCGGTCCTGAGGGCGTGGGCCGCATGCTGGCCGTCCTGCGCCGCCTGCTGCTGGGACCCACCTTCCCAGCTGACTGGGCGGCCATGCGGGCCCTGGCCAACCAGTGAGTCCCTAGGGATGAGAAGCTGGGGAGGGGAGGGGGCTGTTCTGTGATGTGGTAGTAAAGTCGAGAGCATGATGAAATCCCTTCTGGCCAGGAGATTACACTCAAAACAAAAAAGAAACGCCGACTACTCCAAACAAAAACGTTCGTAAAGTTTCAGCTTTGAGCACAGAAGCCTCGTTCATTAAAGTATTGTGAACAAGGCTTCAGCACTTGAAGCTGAAACGTCACAAACGTTTCTGTTTGGAGTCGTCTGCATCTCTTTTTTTGTTTTGAATGGGATGCGGTGTAGCTCCAGTGTAACAGGTGTGGTACAGAAAGAAGTCATTAACATGTGCTGAAATCTCGGCACACACAGCCGTCTTTGCTTTTTTAGATGGACACATAAAGCGAAGGTGCCCGTGTGTTAGGATTTAGGCACACATTAAAGATCCCCTGCAGGTGGCGAGGATTGATGTGGAGCCTTCCACTATTGCATACCCCATAGCCCAGACGTAGCTTTGGTGCATTAAACCCCACAAAATTTGAATTTTTAGAGGAGACGACAGGAAAGCTGTAGGTGTCTTGTGTCACTTCACTCTGCTTTTTGCTAGTGTTAATAAAATGCAGAATGATAGTGCCCCATTACGAAGGCACCATCCCTTCCCCACCAAACCCCACTGCAACACTTGCTAGATTGTGTAGCCATATTGCTTAGGGGGATCCAGAGGTCTGTGGGCTCATCTAGGAAAGCCACCTGTCCGTTTGTAACACATTCTGTAAACGTTTTGTCACTTGAAAAAGAAATACGGTTAGTAAAAGGCTGTAGAGCCTTCTTATTTTTGCGTACTAAGACCACTTATGTTGCCCCTTGTGCTGTGGTTTCCCAGCAATGCGTTTGCATATACCAGTGAAACTGACTTACAGTGCTCTATTAGAATGCTTTTAATAAAAGGGGTTAGGGCCTTCCTACTTTAGGGCCAGACATCTTACGTTGCCACTGGAAAAATGTTTTCCCAGTATTTCGCTTGTCCATATTGGTGAAGCCAACTTAAAATGGGCTAGGTGTATAGCATTGCAGCTTGTGCATTTATCCGACAGTTCCCACTTAGAAAGTTTCTAGTGTTTTTTTTTTTTTTCTTTAATTATATATTGCCTTCTGTTTGCAGTGTAGCGTGACAAAATCAAAAATTTACTGGATGGAAGAAGTGACTTATGCCCCATGTCTCCTTCTGGGAAGGCTGAACTTCAGGCAAGGAATGGACTGGGGCATTGCGAGATGAACGTTTGGAGGAACATGGAAGAGGCCTTTTTCCTGCTCTGGGCACAGACCAGATTATGATGATGGTGGTGGTGATGATTATTATTGTGCTTTCATAGACTTCATTATCGAGGAAATGGGTCGCACTGTGTTGTGCACTCCAGTGCTGTGACACAACACAACCCGGTGGACTCTCTCTCTCTCTCTCTCCCTCTCTCCCTCCCCACAGCGTGTCCCTGGGAGCCCTGCAGGAACTGGGGCAGCTGCTGGCAGCGCACGCCCCCTCCCTGTTCGGGGACGGAGGCCCCCCGTGGCTGGAGTACCTGCGGCTGGCCTCGGACTTCCTGGCCCAGCCCTGCCTGCAGCTGGAGCAGCTCTCGCCCGCCCAGAGGGGGAGGCTCACCGACCGCTACGGGGACATGCGCCTGCTCGCGGGCTTCCAGGTGGGACACTGGGCACTGGGACACTCTTTTGTGGCTCATGCAGACTGGGTTAGGCTTCCAGCCTGCTTCCTTGTCGTCTCTGCAATCAACACTAACCAGAAGGGACTTGTATACTTTGTTCACATCTTGTAATTCCTTGTGCACGGCACTCCTAGTAAAGCCCAACAACCGCCTACAGAAATGCTTGCTGATGAAGTACAGTAGCCGACCAATTTTCTGGACCTGGATTGAATTGAAAAATAATCCGAATAAAAGAGCAATCCGAAAAAATCTGCGAGTCACAAAAACAAACTTTATTTCGTTTGAACAGCACTGCAGAAGAAGTCACGAATGGTTCCTTGCCTTAAATTCCTTGTTCGTGTGATGTAGCTTATAAGCCTAAAAAGAGTGGTGTGTAAAAAAAAAAAAAGAACTGGCCACGCATGACCCGTTTCCGGCTTTCAGGATTGCTTCTACCGCAGACTGCATGCATGATTATGGCCTCCAAGATCCAAGTTTGTTACCCCGGTGGAAGTCAAGCCAATCCTCATCCAATCTGAAGCTAGTAAGGTGGCTTACGATTCGAAATGGCGTCGTCCTGTAGTCGCACCGTCGCTCTGTCTTGGAAAATGTTGTCCAGAAAATCGAACTTTTGGCTTTATTTTGTCCAAAATATCCGTTGTCCATATTGTCATGAAGTCACAGATGACGCAGTTGTCTTGAAGGAAAACACGTTAATTGGAGCGAACTTGTGCTCCCCTAATAACTCAAAGAATACAGAGGCGGCAAAGCAGCAGTCAACAAAGTGACGTACGCATGCGAGCTACGGCGAGTCGAATACCCCGGCATCTGCTCTGCAGGCTTTTTTTTATCTTTCGGCGCGCGCGGTTCTCGAACCCGTTGATTCACATCGAGAACATAGTAGATCCAAGAAGATTATTCTGGGCTGTTCACATTAGATCGGAATGCTCTCCCTATCAGAACAGATAACCCATGCGGGACAGTAAGAAAGAATGGAACACGCGCTTCCCTTGGCACAGAGACCACAAAGACCGGCGCAGCCGGGCGCTAAAAGCAAAAACACAAATAAACCGAATGCATGGTTTGCGGCAATATACATTACTCCTATGGGACAACTGGCAGTTCCTTGGGACATTGTGGAATATCCAGCAAGTCCGAATGTTTGGAGTTCTAAAGAAACGGTTGGCTACTGTATCCCCGCTCGCATTTTTGGTGGGTAGGCAGGGGGGTGGACAGAGTTGGTTCCTTTATTTTGCCTGCTCAGAGGAGCTCAGAGCACCTCCAAGCAGCTCCGTATTTTATTTGCCCATAGAACGTCTATGGCGGGAGCAGTTTTGGGCTGCGTGGAGCTGCTCAGAGCTGCTTTGAGCAGGCAAAAAAAAAGACACCTAGTGCAAGAGGGTCGATCGTTCACAGTGCCCCCCTCCCCTGGTGGTGTGCAGGTGCTGTCCCTGTGGAGTCGCCTGTGGGACGGGTGTGGGGGTGGGGCGGCAGCAGCAGGGGAGCTGGTGCCCTGCCTGGTGGGGCCCCTGGTGCGCATGACCCTGGTGCGGGAGGCGGAGCTGCGCAGGGCCATGCTGCCCCTCTTCTACGACCTGCTCGACAGGGACCTGCCCAGGGTGAGAGAGGGGCGGGGGGAGCTCTCTCTCGCTCTCTCTCTTTTTTTTTTTTTTTTTTTTTCTATCGTTGAGGTACTAAGCATCTGCGGGCTCCTGTTTCAATGCTGAACTCTTTCTCTTGTCATTTACGCAGAATTTTGAACATGTCTCACAATGGTGCACTTTGTTTTAGGGGAAAAGCCCCTTAGGGGCTGGGGCTGGTGGCGTCTCCTGCCGTCGTCGTAATTGTTGTCTCATGTACTTACGGTACTAAAAATACACCGAGACACTCGTTTACGCCTTGTGCTAGAACGTAACGCATGCTGAAAAAAACACTGGGACACTCGTTTTCGCCTCACGCTAGAGTGCTTTGTGCTTCAAAGACACGAGACGTTTACAGCATTGCTGTGTACCTCTACCCCCCAAAAGTTTCATCTCCGTTGGCAATACGCCAAGAATACACTTGTACACTGCATGCTTCTGCCCCTTCCCAGGTTTCACGTCAGTGGAGATGGCCCGGGATTTTTTTTCTTTTTAGCTCTTCTAACAATGGAGTGATAAAGAAAAGAGAGGGTGCTGTGACACCAATGTGGTGTGTGCTTGTCTGGGCAACTCCTCTGACTGTGTTGGCAAAGTCTCCTGCGTGCTCACGTTGGTACACTTGCAAAGCACTGTACTAGTCCATTTCACGGCTTTGCCATGACGCAGCACTCCACGAGGAAATTTTGTGTGACAGGTAGAGTAGCTGTGGGACACACTAATGAGACAAGGCCAATTTGGAGGCGTGAAATGGTGTGTGCAGTAAAGGTGATCGGCCTTGTGCAGGTGGAAGCAGAGCTCATGGAGCAACTGGACAAGCTGGTCACTGCCGGCAGGGGAGACGAGCAGTACCGGCAGCTCTTCACCTCCATGTGAGTGAGCGGGGCGGGCGTTCACTCCGGGGGCACTGTTTGAAAAATGGCGCTCGGCTCACACAAAGGCTGGACTGTGGATGCGCTTCAATCGGTGTTCCAGGTGTATCGGCTTTGTCCTGCTCCTGTAATTGGCATTTCTTGGTTCTAGTTTTTGAGTGCGCTTTTGACTGTTATGGAGAGAAGAAAATCTTTTTTTGTTTGTTTGTGTGTATGTCCGTCTTCTACATTGCAGTTGTGGCTGTCCACTCTCATTTTCAGTTTTGGTGGCGGTGTTGTTGCTGCTCTTGTTAACAGCGTCAAAAAACTCAAGGAGAACTGTGTCCTCTTTAGATGTGAATGAGTGGTCCTTCCAAGAACTTACAATGTAATTCGTGGTTTTGTCACTGTGTCCAATATTTTCAAGGGTTTTTTTTTTGCATGTTTTCTGATTTGTTTTTGTTTGTATTTTTTCCCCTAAAATTTCACAGGCCTCAGTCCACATGATCTGTTAGTCCCCGCACGGGGCACCTTGAGTATTCATGGTGACGGTGTTGGCGACACCGCGGACCCCGAGCCCTCAACATAAACTGTAACCTACCGTGGTGATGTGTTTAAAGGTGAAGGGTAGAAGCCTCAAACGGTGGCCGTCGGACCCCAGTCAAGCTCCGGCGGATGGGCCCCCTGTCTGTCTACCAGGCAGGGAGCTCCGGGACCTCTCAGGCTATCAGGGTAAGGTTTGAGAAGAAAGTACCCCCGTCCCCTGCTTCTATTACATGTCATATGGTAAATCGTAAAACCCCCCCCAAACATGATCGGACCTTGAAAAGGGTCCGCACCGAAGAATCTTTTCCACCTCTTCCTGCCATCAACTCACCGAAACCTGACAACTACCCACGTTTTTTGATAGTTGAATCGGTTGACAAATCCAAGCCTCTTTCCTCACAATCTGTATTCCTTGTATCCAAGTTTCTTGAATCTATCCTAGGCAACACATACAATGCTAAAAAACTAAGAACTGGCGAGGTCCTAGTTGAGGTTAACTCACAGAAGCAAGCCACAACTCTCATGAGCCAAACCCGCATGGCAGACCTGGATATCAGAGTCACACCCCACCGCAGCCTCAACAGCTCCCAGGGTGTGATATCTGAGCCAGACCTCCTAACCGAGACAGAGACCGATCTGCTCGAAGGCCTAAAAGATCAAGGCGTGACAGCAGTAAGGCGCATCGTCATTAGGAGAGATAACAAAGAAATAGCCACCAAACATCTGATTCTGACTTTCGACCGCTGCACACTGCCCGAGCATATCAACGCAGGTTTCATCTGTTGTTCTGTCCGCCCATACATCCCGAACCCGCGGCGCTGTTTCAAGTGCCAGAGGTTCGGGCATGGTACCAACTCCTGTCGTGGCAGAACAACATGTGCCAAATGTGGCCAGCATGATCATCTATCCGACAACTGCACTGCAACCAACCTTACCTGCCCGAATTGCCAGGGTCCACATGCAGCATACTCTCGCGCCTGTGAAAAGTTCCAACTAGAGAAAAAAATCATTAACATAAAGGTAACAGAAAACATCACCTTCCCAGAGGCGCGAAAGAGGTTCGCCTCTTTTCCCCTGGGGAGGTACGCCGACGCAGCTCGCCGGGGGCGGAGCGGCGTCTGGTTTCGGCGGGGACCCAGTACCGCGAGTCGGACTTGGTCCCGCCCCCGCCCCCCCCAGGGTTGCCTCTGGCAGCCCAACCCGCCTCCGCACCGCTCGCTGAGCCAGCAGCGGCTGTGGTGGCATCCACGTCCGGTGGGGATGCTGCTGCACCCACCTTTTCCCCCCTCTCCACCGGCCCGAAGCACACGCGAGGGCCCGGACGAGATGGAGACGGAGGCAGTCGCAGCGACCCCCTTCCCCGCCTCACTGCCTGTGCCATCTGTGGTGCTCCCCACGCCTTCGGCACTGGCAGCGCAGGCAAAGAACACCCGAAAGGGTACCACGTCAAGGGGGCCCAGTCCGCTGGGCACCCCCTTGCCTTCAGATGACGACATGGACGTCGAGCCCTTCCGGCTTTCATCGCAGCGGAAGGAACGGGCTGCGACGTCCAGGTCAGTAGAGAAGGCCAGAAAACCCCTCCCCAAAAGTGCAAGCCCCGAAAGACCCTACATAAATAGTCACACTCCAGTAGCTCTGAACACATAATAATGGGAAGAGAAAATATTGTTCAATGGAACTGCAGAGGCCTTCTGAATAATCTTGACGACGTGTATGAGATTCTGCATGCCAATCAGCCAAGTATAATGTGTGTCCAGGAAACACATCTGAATTCCAAACACACAAATTTCTTGAATAGTTACCTGGTATACAGGAAAGACAGGGATGGCTGCACACACTCTTCTGGCGGTGTTGCCATAATCGCCCACAAATCCTTAGCATGCCACCCTGTCACCTTGAACACCGTCCTTGAGGCTGTAGTCGTTCGCTCAATATTATTTAATAGGTTGATAACGGTATGCTCCATATACATTCCTCCTGATGTTGCACTTACGAGCTCCGACTTCGAGGCGCTGGTTGACCAGCTGCCCGAACCATACATCCTTACAGGCGACCTTAATGCTCACAACTCTCTTTGGGGCTCTTCCAGAACGGATGCCCGAGGTCGCCTGATAGAGAAATTCCTGACATCTTCTGGAGCATGCCTTTTCAACAATAAACAGCCTACATATCATAACATAGGACACAAGCACATACTCATTCTTGACTGGCTATTGGCTCCGCAGTTCTCTTTCCTCTTCTCGAGTGGGGTGTGGGAACTGACCCATATGGTAGTGACCACTTCCCCACCTCACTTAGATATATAGGTAAAGGCCAAGCAGTTCATCTTCCCATAATAGGTTCAATGAGCACGAGCTAACTGGAACACATTTACAGAGACATCGAAACTACACCACACATCATACACACCTACACGTAGATAAGCCGCACAACTCCTCACGGCGCACATCCTCGACGCCGCCGAAAAGTCCATTCCCCACGCCTCTGGTGCCCCGCGCAACCAGCGGAGGCCGTGGTGGAATGAGGACTGTAGGCGGGCGCGAGAGGCCCAGAACAAGGCGTGGGGTGTCCTTCGTCGGTACCCCACGTCGGGTAACCTCATTTTGTTCAAACGGGCCAAGGCGTTAGGAAAACGTGTGCGCCGTGAGGCAAAACGAGAGAGTTGGCGCTCATTCATAACATCTATAAACTCATACACAGACACACGCAAGGTATGGACACGTATACGCAAACTCAAAGGACAACATACGCACAGCCTGCCCCTGGTCAGTACAACAGGGACACACTGGAAGACCAGGCTGACACACTCGCACAACACTTCCAACACGTGTCCAGTTCAGCACACTACACGAACACTTTCCTGAAGTATAAAGCCTCTTGTGAAAAGAAGTCGTACACGACAACAACAAATCACAGACTTCTTACAACTCCCTGTTTTCACTACATGAGCTGAGGGCTGCTCTGAGCACGTGTAAACCCTCAGCTCCAGGCCCAGGACAACATTACATACACAATGATACAACACCTACACGCAGACACACTTGAAGCACTTCTACATCTATATAATAAAATATGGCTTTCGGGCACATTCCACACTCTTGGAGGGAGGCCATTGTAGTGGCTTTCTTGAAGGAGGGAAAGGACCCGTCGTCCCCCTCAAGTTACCGTCCAATAGCCCTGACGAGCTGCCTGTGCAAGCTCTTCGAGAAGATGATCAATCGCAGGCTCGTGTACTTCCTCGAGTACAATGGTCTTCTCGAGAGCTGCCAGGCAGGCTTTAGGGTGGGGCGATCGACGAACGATCAACTGGTTGCACTTGACTCATACATCAAGGATGCCTTCGTGCATAAGCAGTACTGCTTAACTGTCTTTTTCGACCTCGAGAGGCCTACGACCCCGCCTTGGCGTTATGGGATCCTTAGTGACCTCCGGTCATTCGGTGTTTCGGGTAATATGTTGACAACCCTTGTTAGTTATTTGTCGGAGAGAGCGTTCAGAGTAAGAGTGGTTGTGCACTTTCAAAGGTTCACGTCCAAGAAAATGGCGTGCCGCAAGGTGGCGTGTTGAGTTGCACTCTCTTTATCGTAAAGATGAACTCTCTTGAAAGGCACTGCCACCAACAATCTCTTATTCTATGTATGTAGACGACGTGCAAATATCTTTTAAATCATGTAATATGTCAATATGCGAACGTCAAGTCCAGCTTGGTGTCAAGAAGCTTGCCGGCTGGGCAGACAAGAATGGGTTTAAATTGAATCCTGCAAAAAGCTCCTGCGTTGTGTTCTCCAGGAAGCGCGGGGTCCATCCGGACCCAGACATTACTCTGAATGGCGTGTTCGCTTCCTGTGAACAAGGAGCACAAGTTCTTAGGTGTTGTGTTTGACCAGAAACTCACATTCATTCCACACATCAAGAAACTTAAAACATAAATGTCTGAAAACAATGAATATACTTAAGGTTCTCTCCCATCAATCGTATGGTTCCGACAAAGAACTCCTACTACGGCTCTATACTGCTTTGTTTGGGTCTCGTTTAGACTATGGCAGTGTGGATATGGGTCGGCGGACTAAAACAGCGTTGCGAATGCTTGACCCAGTGCTACACTTGGGGCTACGGCTTGCGTCGGGTGCTTTTTCGCACTAGCCCTGTCGAGAGTCTGTATGCCGAGTGTAATAAGGTGGAGCCTTGAGAACCAACTGACAATACATGGACTTACTTTATGCTTTTAAAATTTCATCGCTGAATAACCATCCTTTTTATCCTGTCTTTAACGACACATCCACATCTGTGCTTTTTGTAAATCGCCCATCCGTTCCTCTGCCCTTTTCACTTAGAGTGAGAGGAGAGCGAGCCTCGGATCTGAGCGCTTCGTTTTTAGATGTGTACAGATCATCCTTTTCAGACATTTACCTCCTTGGAAAGTTCGTCCTGTGTCCTCCGACCTTTCTTTTATGAAACTTGACAAAAATCGGGTACCCGCGAGCTGCAATACTGCAGCACTTTCTGTCCTCTGCAAGTTTAAATACCCACTTGCAGAATTTTACAGTGACGCGTCTAAAACCTCGACTAGGTCTCCTGCGCTGCTCATGGTCCGAATTTCAGTGCAGCCAGACCATGAGCGTCCACACGACAATTTTTTTCAGCAGAAGCATATGGAATTTTACTGATTGTACGACACATACTTGAAAATCAAATTCCGAAGTCTATCATTTACACAGATTCCTTGAGTGTTGTTCGCGCACTGTCATCGCATACACCCCCCAAAAACCACATAGTTAATCTTGTATTTAACACTATCATGTCTGTGTATGCACAGAAGCATCAGCTGCTCCTCTGCTGGGTCCCAGGACACGCTGGGATCGCTGGGAACGAGTTGGCAGACGAGAGGGCCGTGCTGCTGCACTCAGGAACACTGTCGACATACAACGATACCCTACACAGACCTCAAGCCACACATAAGACAACACCTGCGCAGAACATGGCAAACACACTGGGACGAACAGACAGACAACAAACTACATGTAATAAAGCCACACTTGGGACGGTACACAGCTGACTCACACAACAGACACACGGAAGTCGCCTTGGGTAGGCTGCGGATAGGGCACACCCATGCGACGCACTCGTATCTGCTGACGGGATCTTCTAGACCCAGTGCAGCAGGTGCGGAGAGGCCCTATCCGTAGTGCACATACTAATCACATGAAAGGGGCACTTCACACAACACGACACAAACACTTCAGAGAACTCTACAGACAACATATTCCCCTACATCCATCTCTGTTTCTGGGTGACGATGCCTTTGTTTCCGTTAAACGTGTGTTTGAGTACTTGTCAGATGTGAATTTTTTAAACCTCATTTCCTATCACGCATAATCGAATCTGGCTCTATACACCAGCCATCACCATTGCCGTTAATTGATTTTATTGTTGTTTTGGCTTTAGTAGCCACTAATTTATTTTAGATACAGTGTAGACCATTTATAACGTAACCGCTTATAGTGCGGGACCGGATATAACGCGGGTTTTTGCGACCACCGGTTTGCCTCCCATAAAACTCAATGCATAAGCATACCGCTTAAGATGCGGTTGGCCGAAGCACAATACCGTTTATACTGCTGATCGACCGGCGCAGCTGAGGCATCGTTTTAGGGTAGCAAAAGAAAAAAGAAAGGATGAAATCGGCCATCTGACGCAGCGTGCACCCCTTGCCCACCCAAAGAAAGAAAAAAAAAAGGCACCCTGTAGTTCGTGCGTACCTGATAACCACAACTGTCCTTGCTTGATGCACCCCTTTGGGAAAATAGCGACAGACTCCCCACCGCGCGCGGCAAGTTTATTTTATTAATAGTGAACCGCATGGCCCGTTTTCGCGCACGAATCGTGCACATCGGCGTTGCGCGTGAGTTTTTTGGTTTTTTTCGGGCTCGTGTCGACGATTCCGCGCTCGCGGTGGCTTCTTCGCGTGGTAGTGGGAGGAGCCTGACGACTTGCACCAATGGGGAGACGCGTACCTAATGGCGGGAGATTCGAAGCGCTCCGAGCCGGCTAGCCGCGCCAGAGATGTTTAGGCTTACCACCGCGGTTTTTTTGATGGGCGCTTTCACAAGCAGCGTGGATGGCAGTTTATATTCCACTTTTCGCCCACATTATTAGCTCTTTTCTTGCATGAGCATCTTCGCTTGCGCACCGTGCGGCATTTCAGCGAGCGGTTAGAAGCGGTCGCTGGAACTGCCTGCACCGCTTCACGGCCAGTGCCGACGCCATGTTGCCGCCTCTTACCGCGCCGCCCACACCACGCCAGTTGTATCCGCGCTGGCGTGCACTGCACGTTTTCGCGATACCAAATCTACCACGCGGTTCACGCTTTATAACGTTGCAGATAAGCCACCGCTCTTTCCCTTTCCGAACATTCGAACCGCGCGAAGCCGAGGATTTCCACACGAAGATTTCCACGTTGCGTTGATAAGCAGCCGCCTTCGGCATCGTGAACACAAGGTGGGGTAAAAAAAAAATCCCGCTGGCGTTTTATCACGTCTTGCGGCATCTGTTCATAGACGCTAAAAACGCAGCCATGGTCTTTCAAAACACAAACACAACGGAAGTTAAAGCCGCGCTCGCCGTTTGTGAGACTGCGCTTTTGCCCTGCCGCAGCGGCTGATGTTAAAAATAATACGGAATATAGATCGTGCCTTCGTTTTTAAGGGCTGTGCGTTTGAGTGATGATAAATATACGTTGACTTGAGAGCTAGGAGGCGATGTGGTTGAATTCGCGCGTGTTTTGGTTATAGTGCGGTACCGCTTATAGTGCGGATTTTCGCGGCTCCCGCGGCATACGTTATAAGCGGTCTACACTGTACTTTTGTTTGGCGCTCTTTGCCCCAGCTGGCCTTGCGCCAAAAAACTCTAACCATCATCATCATCACATGACCTGTTAGTGAGCCAGCTTGTTCTTAAAGGGACACTGAAGGCAAACAGCAAGTTGGGTTCAGACAGACGAAATTTCAACTGCCCTGAAGCCCTGTCAGCATTTGTTCGGCGGCGAAAGATGCTTTGATTGCTGAGAAATTACCAATCGAAAAGCGCATTTGATTCATCACACCATTTGATGACGTTTCGTAGGACATAAATGGTTTCAGGAAGCGAATGAGACAGCGGTGCGGTCTAGCAGAAAAACTAAAACCTACCGAGCGAACCATCGTGGCTGCAGGAGTCACTGGTCGCACACTCCACGCATACGACAAAACAACTTGCTCGCCCAGCAGTTCCATTACATGCCACTCTCTCTGCGTCAATTTTTGTGCCACACAGGACGTGAGATGGTGGTTAAACAATGTGAGTGTGCAGCGTGGCCTTTTACTTTACCTAGAAAACGTCTAGTGGACAGTGCAACCGCAGTGAGAACGACGACAGGGGCACTCTTTTGATTTGCATTCTCGTCATGGATAGTCGGGTATTAGTCGCTTCGATGCACTCGTCTTAACAACGTGGCGCCATCTATTAGTTTAACCTTTAACAGTGTGCAACACTTAATTTTTCCAGTCGGAATCTGGTAATGCTTATGCGCCATCTGTTGAAAGTTTTGCGAAGTCAGTTGCCTGTCAGCCCATCTGCCAGAAGTGTGCTTACAGCTTTTACGAGCGCCCAAACCACTACTAACAAGCACCTTGGCAGCAGTACGCAATGAAAAACGTGCATAACATGATACAGATATCAATTTACCTAAATACGCGCCGTAGTAGAAGCATAGCATCACACAATGTTCTGAATCAAAAGGCCCGGTTTTATGCACACGTTTTATTCAACCTCAAGACAATCAAGAAATGGTTTCAAACAAACACATCGTCATGCCATGTGCTTTGAGGCCAACGCGCAAAATTAACAGGCGATCGATTGCCTCTCGTTTGTCGTGAGGGTAGCACTCGCTTATTGCGATTTACGGGGGCGAACAAGTCGCTTCACTCCGGTGCAAGCTGAGGAGGCTAAAAAAAAAAAATCACGCACACTCTGCATACCTGGTGCACGTTGAATCGTTGCTAGTGATAATTCTAGCATAGCAAGCTCAGTCCAACCATAGGAGCTCGCCATCGCATTGTATTGCGAAGCGAACGCAACCGCCACACACACACAGCTTTGGCCGCCAGCCTGGGTGCAAAACTTCGTTCGAGCAGACAGCACTTTGTGAGGGAGTAAAACGCTTGTTCTATGAGGCACAAATTACTGTCTACAGAAGAGCGCAACCGTGGAAAGCCAACACGCTACTTGCCGCCATGATGTAAACAAGGAGATAACAGGCATGTGACTATGCTGAACCTGCGATAACCATGGCAACCGCAACTGGTGCTGCAGCCTAGCAGCTTGTGAATGTCGGCACGGCTTCGATTATACCTACATTTATAATCATTTATCACTTATGAAAGTAGATTTGATGTGTTTTTTTGAGAGCATGTGTGCGCGGTTCTCGTTCTGTTGTTTGTCACGTGACTCTTGGCACATTCACTCAGTCGCCGTTTACGTCATCTGAGCTGGGCGACTGATAGCTTCAATTTTTGATTATTTACGTGAATATTTTCAAGGTACCACCCCAGAGATTAGTGTACTCATTTTCTGGGGGTGCTAATCTATTTATTTAAACCAACTTTGGTTTTGGCTTCAGTGTCCCTTTAATGTCATGCAACTTCCATCTGGATTCTTGAGCATGTCTTTGGTCTGTCTGATAAGTACATAAGTACACTTGGGAACCCAAGTTGACTGTAACGTTCTAATCAAACATTTACAACCTGCAGGGTTTTGCCTCAAAGCGAGGAGATTGACATGCAGTTTGAAAGGAATACTACATGAGGTGTTCTATTATTCATGCGTAAAAAAAATGGGCCACGTATCTTCTTGCTCGAATGCAAATGTCACGGGAAGACGATAGTCTACTGCTTCTGTCATGCAACCCCTTCCCAGCTCTCCGCTCCCACCCACCACATTTTTGCAGTCCCCGCTTGCTCCTCTCCCAATGAATTGAAGGCAGGTTGGTTCAGTGCAATTCAATTTTACAGCCTCCGCACTGCTCGTACCGCACTGCTCGTATGAAATGTTCTGGCACAGTTCATTTTTTTTCCTTTATCTTGTGTTCCTTGTTCTTCGTGGAACAGCATAAGCACGCGAGCTCTGTTCTCTTTCTTCTTGCTCTTATCTCACACAAGCTGGAGCCTTTCTGCGCCATTTTTAATTTTTTTTTTCACTTGATGTCGTAAAAACCAACGCAATGTGTATTCTTAACTAAAAGAACTTGGGGACTACTAGATCAGTGCTTACATTGTGCCTCAAATGCACTTGAAATTTTACTTGTGCTAAATGGTGAAGGCATGTATGATTAACAGCAGTAGTTCTGCAATTTGAAGCGGTTCTGCCTATGGAAACTTTTTCTTTTTTTTTTTAATTGTTTGAACTGCTGGCCGTCAGGCTGAATGGAGGGACAGACAGACAGACACTTTAAAAATGCTACTGCAGCTCATGGGGATGTTTGCGACATGTTTATAAGGTATTGCTCAGAAGCATGCGAAGTCATGCCGTCTCTCTTTGGGCCTTCCTTGATCCCTTGCTTGGCTCGTAAGCATATTACTGATATAACTTGTGAGAACCTAACTGTGGACGTGTGTGCGCAACTTTTCAGGTTGCTGGAAGAGGTGGAGAGCCGGAACCCCGAGTGGAAGGAGAGCGGCATTCGCTTCGTCCACTCCGTGGGCTGCCTGCTGGACCGGCTGCTGGACTACAGGTGGGGCCCCATTGCTTCGGCTGGGACAAAATGCTCAGCCTCACGCGTTGAACTTGTATTTTTTGCAACCTGACAACAGGCCACTCGAGTCAAGCCCCTAAACACTTGCGGGGTAACCTTCGGAGGAGTCGTTGCCTCGGTCGTTCAATGTATGTTCAGTACGGAAGCAGTAAATCTCTCTCTCTCTCTCTCTCTCTCTCTCTCTCTCTCTCTCTCTTTTTTAATTTAGCATGTGTTCTTGACAGCGGGTCAGTGCAGAAATGTGTTTTTGTTTTTTTTCTTCCAGCTATCTTTGGGTCGCTTGATTTTGAAAAAAAGAAAATGTTCAGCAAAGCTTAGTGCATGGAGTGGTATTTATAAAAAGGCCCACTCAGTAAATTGGTAGACATTTTTCCAGCAGTCTTTACAGCAGAATACTTTAGCATTACCAGAAGCGACGTCATTAAGACTGTCACTTCTGTTACACCATTTGGTCAATCGGGCAGTGAATTAACACAAAAATTTTAAAGTGGGATCTTGCGTGCAATGCATTGCATTCAAAAAAAGAATAATGTTATCTCAGAAAAATGTTATTAATGTGGCTACAGCATTTGACTGCCCGTCAACGTCAGATGGCACAAAAGAATACTAAAGCAGTCTGTTTAGTGCATTGCGCTGACAAAAGGGAGAGCTTAGCATGGGCAAAATGCAATGAAGTAGGGGTGGCTTGCAGTGGTGACTATAAGTCAGGAGGTTTATTCTGCAACGCAAATGGGTGCGTAGTCAAACGGACAAGCAAGAAAATGGGAAATTACAGAAGTGGTGCAGTAAAGCCTCTTTGCAAGAGACACTCAGTTACAAGAGGCATCCGAATGAAAACGGTTTGGTTGGTTTTCCAGTGTTCCCTATGTTAGCAACATCGCACACAAGAGACCTCGGTTACGAGAGACACACTTCCTCTGCTTTCTTGAGTAATGAGGTTTGAGTGTGGTTACAACACTTTGTCATTCAACTAGATATGCAGTCTGCTTTGAAGACGAGATGTGGTAACGTACTCATTGGCACTCCTTCCCTGATATCTGTCCATTCAACCTGCCACTAAGGTGAAGAGGAGCTCGGCGCACATGTTACAGCTTGTCCATTCTCCCACTCACTCGCAAGCTGTTTGACCTTTTACGGGGCAACCCTGTGGAACACTCAATGAGATATGCAGTGAAGATGGTTGGATTCAAGGACAGGCCTACTTCAAACTTGTACCGCGTGACCACTTGGTGTGTCGCTGAGGCATTTACTTTCAGAAAAATAGACTACACGGAGAGCATGTTTTCTAGGTGCAGAATTTTTTTGCACTTCTTTTCTGTCGTGGCACCACAGTGCAGGACACGCACAAAAGAAATGGGAGCAAAATTGCATACTAACGTGGTGGAACACTTGTGTCCTCTTGTGAATATGAGACTCGTTAGGCTTAAGGGAAGGATGTGGCTGTTAAAACAATTTCTTTTAATTTTTAATTGATCTTTGTAAACTTGTCAGTCCTGCTGCTTTCTTTCCTCTGATTGTGCTATTATTTTTTGAGTAAGTCAATTAGTTACCAAGATAATTAGAGATAACGTCATTTTTTGGAGGAACAATACACAAAACAGTGTTTAGCCACAGAACTGTAACCTTTATATTTTCCAATGCTATGAACCCTGGCGAGTGCAATAAGAGATCGCTTTTTTGATGCACCGCTTGGAAGTAATTTTACAGCTCATTAAACCTTGGTGGCACCAGTGGCAAGGAACCACTTCGAATGGCTATTTGAAGCACCAAGGTTTGATGAGCTGTAAAACTAGTTGCAAGCAGGGCATAAAAAAAGCGATTCTCTTATTGCACTCGCCAGGGTTCATAGCATTGGAAAATATAAAGGTTACAGTTCTGTGGCTAAACACTGTTTTGTGTATTGTTCCTCCAAAATTGAGCAGTTACTTCTACCAATTATCTTATTAAATAAATGACTTACTCAAAAAATACTGGCACATTTCAAATCAGTGGAAAAAAAGGAGGACTGAAAATTTCCACAGAGTTTGCTTAAAAATTAAAGGAAGCTGTTTTAAGAGCAGTGTCCCCCCTTAAATTGCAGACGGGGGTTGTGCCACTGCCTTTTCCTTTCTCTAACTCATCACCTGCAGGAGTGTCATGGAGGGATCGGAGAACCGGGACAAGCGCATGAGCTGCATTGTGAACCTGCTGGTGAGGCCGCTGCTCTGTTCGCCTTGCACGCATACCCCGAAAACAGTGCTATCATTGTGGCTGATGGGTACATTTGATGGGGGCTCTTTTGCTATCAGTGTTCTTACCAAGTTGCTCAGGCAGGAATGGGGGGGAAGCGGCAGCACGCTTAACGTATTTAGCAGGGCCAAAAGGGCAGTTGTCTTGTACAGCCACCAGCGCTCAGTGGCATTGGTATAGTCCCTGGAAATTTGGCTAGTCTGCCATCCAAGGCCTTCAGTGGGGTCCTTTTCGTGATGAAAGCCTCAGGCAGAACAGCACATCACTCGACTGCAGCGCCCTCTCAGTGTACTGGCCTTTTCTGCTACTGAGGCATCATTTCAAAAACTAAATTGTTGTTTAGATAGCTTCCCCATCATTAATATTTTATTGCATACTTTCTTGGGTCTGAATAAATTTATTTAGGAATTTTTAAACTGAGAACAGCTCTACAAAACAAGAAACACAGGTCACTGACCAAGTCAAAAACAAATTGACGTTTCAGGAGCGCTACGGCTCCCTTGTTCACAATCACAGTTCACAGCTCTGTGCACACCTCTGGTCATCTGCTCACCGTGGAGTGCAGGCAACCACAGCCCTAACTGGCCTGCAAGTAGATGACGCCAATGTTTCACTTTCACTTGCCAGAGAAAAAGATTCAGGCGAAAAAAAGTAAGCAAAAAACTCATTTTACAATAAGAATGCGTTGCAGCAGCAATTTGGCTTTTAAAAACTGCCTCACTGGCAAGCACAGTGAGTGCACGGGATGGTGCACTCGAAGGGTGCTCCAGTCGACCGGTGTGCTGTTTTTTTGCATGCTTTCATCACTGCACCGACCCACCGTTGTAGTGCAAAATTTGCCCGGATGGCAGGCTAGCCTGATTTCTATGGACTATAGCAGTGGGCTCAAACGATGCTTTAGAGGGAACTGCTTACAGCCCTACAAAGGAGTAACCGCTGGGCTGCAGGAAAGGTTGGCTGCCCCTCGATGCACGTCGGGTACAAAGCAGGTAGAGAAGGTGAAAGAACTGTGGTACCGGTAGCCATAACTTAGTACGGGCCAGGCTAATTTAATAGGGGTGGATAACAACCTTTGATTGTGGTTACTAGTGCCCAGAGAAGGGGGGGGGGGGATGTTGTGCTGTGCAAAAATAAAGACTGCATTTGGAAAAAAATATCCAATTGAGAGAGAGGAGGATTGAAACAGACTTAGTTTGAACTGTGAACTGTTACGGGGCAGGGTGGTTTCGGGCTAGACCAAGAGACATGATCACAGGCTGGCAAGACGTGGCGTTGGGCTGCATTTGATAGGAGAGTTAAAGAAAAGTGATGATCAGTGAGAGAGGAGAACGCTCGGGGTGTTTGAAGGCAAGTTTTGTGCAGTGAGAGACGGGCGTAGTCACAGTAGACACTGTAACTGAGCAGAGGTAAACAGCGGTTGAAAACTTAGCTAGTACAGCGATCTCACTTGACAGGCCTTGGTAAGGGGACAAGAAAGTGTCCAAAAACGCATGTGGGCAAAAATGCTCCTTGTAGGTTAGAAATAAAAATAGCATGTGAGTGTGATTTTCAGGAATCTTTTTTTTTTTAAATCAAGAGGGGGCATGCAGACAAAACACAACTTCGTTCAGTTTGAAAAAACTAGCCTCCATTGGTAACTAGGTCAGCTTCATTCCAGCCAAAAAAAGATGTTTTTTTAACGAAAAAAAATGCAAGAAATATATTGATAAACTGTCAAATTTCCCGCTACAGTGCAGGAATAGGGGGAGCAGTGACATAATGGGGACGAGCTCTAAACACGCAGTTATCAGAATGCGAACTGTGTGTTAGCATTCAAGTGATACAATTAAATGGAACTAGAGCCACCACCACTACAGTCGCCCTTCTACAGTTCCTTGGCAAAGGTTATCTTGCCTTTGCGTTACATGGCCACCCCCATTTCGTCTTCATTTCTGCTAATATGTCGTTAACACGTATTTGTTCCCTGACCCACTCCGCTGTCTTCTTGTCCCTTAACGTTACACCTATCAGCATCCGTTCCATTGCTCGCTGAGTCGTCCTCAATTCAAGTTGCAGGAAGACGGCGGCACCCAAAACACACAGGAAAGGGTGGGAGTGCGGCAACAAACTTTGCAACGAAAGTGTGAGCTTTCCTCTGCACATAAAAATGTCATATTTGGCACAGATGACGTTGAACACCCAACCAACCATTGCGCTGGCTCATTTAGTGTGCTCAAAACGTCTTTCAGAACCCCTTAACATCTCCGTCACTTGCTTAAAGTTTTCTATAAAATGTGTGTTATTTTTGTCGGGACAAAGCAGTTTAATAAGCAAGCGTGTATTCGGTCTCCACGGCCTTTCGGTTCATTCACTCAACTGCGACCGCAACAATGCACGCAGCACTTCTACCGGGAGGAGTCCGGCCGGCGGGAGCTGTTTGTGCGCTACGTGCACAAGCTGTGCGACCTGCACGTGCCGGCCGAGCACTTTGCGGAGGCGGCCTTTGCCCTGCGCCTGCACGCTGACCTGCTCAGCTGGGAGGAGGGGGAGCAGGGGCGGCTCAAGGAGGAGCTCTACCTGCGCATGCTGCTCTACTTCGACCACGGAAAGGTCAGCACGGGGTCACTCCCGACCTCTCGCTCTCGCGTGCGACTCATATGGCAAAGTTTGGCACCCACATTGTTGTTGTACTGCTGTGGCGGTGGCTCAGTGGTGAAGGCGTCGTGCTGAGCAGAGTTACTCAATATACATCAGTTACTAGTTACTCAATATACATCAGTTACTAAACTCCCAATAAGCCACATGTAATAAACACCGGTCCGCGGTTGTCTCTCCTGTGCTAGAGCCAAACAGGGGCAAGCACGGAGCAAGTTGACTACCTACCGTATTTGTGCGCGTATAACCCCGCACCAATACTGCGAAAATTTCAGTGGCAAAGTAGGAGGGCGGATAATACGGGTGGTTTTTCTTTGGTGCAGCTTCCCGGCAATGCGCGTTGTGCCGTGAAGCTCCACTGCGCGTTGTGCCGTGAAGATGACCTTGTGTACAACAGTGAGGACTGGGGCTCAATAGATAGCTCTAGCTAGAGCAGTGACACTAAGTGAATTGTGACTTTGCCCTTGCAGTCAGTGTATTCTACTTGCTAAATATACGCTGTTTCTGTCTACATAGCTTGAGATAGGTTGCTTGAGCAGGCAATATGCGGGCAATAGGCGAGGATTTTTTTGAAAGTAGGGGTGCGGATTATATGCAGGGGCGGGTTATATGCGAGAAAATACGGTAGTCTGCCACCTGTTGGCATAAAGTAGAAATAATGCTCAAGTGCTTGCCTGGTGCGGCGAGCAGCCGAAAGATGGCGATACCTGTATGCTAGCATCAGCCAAGGCAATGGCAGGTATCTTGATCATCGATCGCCTAAACAGCATCACAGCGGATACAAAGTTCCACATACGAGAAATGGGGTGACTGTGTGGTGAAAAGCTTTGCTAGGGGCTGTCATTCACTACTGTAACGATAGCAGCAATGAAATATCTACCACGACGCTAAGCCTAAAGTTCCCAACATTCGACTCCAACCATCCGAAGCCAGCTACGAGCTGTTGGAGAAGGCCCTCTTCTAAAACTCGCCGCACATAAGCACGTGGTGTTCCCCTGACTTTTGGGGGGCCCCAAACGCTTGGTTCCCATATTCTAAAACTCCCCATTACGTTCTGTGAGCAGTCTTGAGTTCTCAAACTTGATGCTAGAGGAAGGTGCAGGCTCATTGTAAACAGACAAAAGCCTGCGTTGCAATTTATTTATTTATTTATTTATTTATTTATTTAAAATACCTTACAGGCCCGGGGGCATTGAGTAAGGGGGGTTACATGAAAATTACAGAATGTACAAGCAGCCAACACTCGGCAGAAAAGATTGTAAAGAACCAAAAACTTCAGTACACACAAGGCAAAATCAGAGAAAAACAAGGGAAAATAATGGATAAGTACATTACAGGGAAATAACGCAAAAAGTACTACAATGTTCAAAGCACACAAACCACATCAAATGAAAGGTACAAATCTAACAATAACTTTTGGCGGTAGAAAATGCGAAAAAAGAATGAACATATTTGCAACAGATAGCGTACACCTGAGACGCACAGAAAAAAGCTGAAGGCAAGGGGAAAAAATCGATTAGATTGAAAAACCTGAGCGCTTCAACACCTTGCCCAGTGAAGGAAACAAGATGAATCCTAATTATATGTGCTGCTCTGCAAGTGCTCGTGTAGAAGTTGACGAAATTTTTCCTGATTATTTTCAGCAGCAATGCTATCAGGAAGGCTATCCCATAAGCGAATGGCCACAGGAAGCGCAGAAAAGTTAAACGCATGTGTGGAACCATAGATACGGGAAAAACTTAATTGGTTATTTAATCTTCGGGATGTGTTTGATGCTATTTGGATCGGTAATGTGGAACGAGTGCAGTTATAAACATATTTGTGGAACAATGATAAAAGGGCGATATCGCGGCGAAGAACTAGAGGCTGTAGGGAAAGATCAAGCTTCATTTTAGTTACGCATACAATTATAAATTCCCATGCATACAATTATAAATTCCCATGGCGAGGTCCTAATTAAAAGTAAACATAGGG
Organism: Haemaphysalis longicornis; assembly: GCA_013339765.2. Lineage (NCBI taxonomy): Eukaryota > Metazoa > Arthropoda > Arachnida > Ixodida > Ixodidae > Haemaphysalis > Haemaphysalis longicornis. Next base: position 17,350,017 of record CM023452.1, read on the forward strand.
ATGTCTAAACTCGCTCGAAGGCGTTGAAAGCTCACTTTAATACCATGCATACATTGCGGACAATTTGTCCTGAAAAGTGAACATATCAGCAGTACGGAGATAGTGATCGTTAATCAAATGAGGGCATAAATATAAAAAAAAGCATTGGAGGGGAAATAGGCACTGCTTAAGCCAAACTGCAGATCATGCCAGCACTTTTAAGCATGTGCGATGAAGCAGACCGCCCACTGTTCTCACGTAGTCAATCATTTACCAGGCAATGCGCGCAGTACGCACGGGGAGATCACAACTGAGCGGCGTGTTTCCGTCGCTGTCGCAAGGTCTGTTTTCTTTGCACACACAGTCTCGTACATATCACTTCGCAAGTACAGTCTACGCTCGTTACAGCGGATCTGGCAACAACGGACTTTAGGTTACAACATACCATTTCTGTTGGTTTGTCTGGTCCCTATGCATTTTAAATGGAGTCCACTCCGCTCAAAACGGACCCAGCTAGAGCAGACTGTCGGCTACAACAGACTAAATTTTAGGCGAAAGTTATTTCAATTGAATATTTATAGCGCACTTCCGTGGGGCCGGCACCCGATATGCTTTTTCTTTGTTTAGTTTGACAAGAAAACTGTTATTTCTGGCTACATTGCTGGCAGCTGGGTCGTTGGCGCAACCAAGTCAAGACAGTGCCAGTGGCTTTTCTTTTTGTGCGACCAGCGGCATGAGCGGCAGGGTAGCTGATTTCACTGTCGAATAAATTAGGCGTAATTAACGCTGTCGAACATGGGGAACTACAGGCCTGTCTAAGCTGACAATCCGCTCTACCGTCAAGAACAAGGCCACTGCTGATAAACGCGACTCCAGTGAGATTGAAAACAGCGCTATCGAATACGCAAAGTAGTGCACCCAGAGGCGAGTCTGCCCTCGTCAGTTTTTTTTTTATGTAATAAAAAACTCGGGTTCAGTGGAGTTTGGTTTTTATTATTCCCACGCATGCATCGTTCCCGTTCCGTTCGGTGAAAAAGGGAAGAAATGCCTTAACTCTTTCGCTACCGCGCCTATCAAAATCGATCAATTTGATCGATACTTTTGGGAGCGCCTTTTCATAGCGTTCCAGGCGTTTCTCGAACAAGTAAAGCTGTTCGGAGTTAGATCAGAAAATGGCCTTTCAAAATCAGTTTTGTTTTCATTTTTGCAACGGAAACGTGATTTTTGATACGCTGTTGAATCACCTGGGTATGGAAAAGGGGCGTGGTCATCGCGCGTCACGGCTACCAACGAAGAATGCGTGCAACTCGTAATTACTCTGCACCAGCGCTTGTTTTTTTGCTATCAGGGCGTGAATGGGGAACTAGCGAACGATTTTCAATCGTCAGGTTCGTGCTCTAACAGCAATAATCCCAGAAATCGGCTGAAAATGTCAAGCAGTGGCTGGTTGTAAAGCTACTTTATGATTTTAGGCAGTTTTATTGCCTTTTCGCAAGTTGTTCTAAGTACTGTGGTAGTTCTACTTACCCCAGGACCATTCGCAAACAGTTTACAACAGTTTCGGTTTCGTTTCTGCATCGCGAAATTCATATTTAGCGCTACTACGCAGTTACTCAACTTCAAGGCTACCTGCCATGGCGCCTGAAGCGTCCGCGACTGAACAAAGCACGGCGCTCCTGATTTCCCCCCACCCTAACCCGATTTCTGCGATAAGAACTTCAGATGCAAGTCAAAAGGTCACACCCAGTCGCCAGATATCTGTTCCGCCGAGGACAGCGCTTCAAACCGGTCTTACACTGCCAGCTGTTCGCCTTCCAGTTTCGTTTCCATGCGAGGGTATATCCGGGTGTCTAATGTTGCTGCTTAGTTGAACTGTCTATTCGGACGGAGTCTCTGATAAGTTTTTGTACTGTTTCATTTGAAAAATGTTAGGTGGCGCTGCAATAGAGGAGGCTCGTCGTGCTGATCTTTTTCAGCGCGCAGCTGCTACTCGGCCAAAGATCGCAGGGCACGATTCTAGCTCATCGTACCTCATTTTTGCAAGCAAGGCTACAATTGCGAGTAAGAAGATGATAATAAAGCTCAGCTTTATGTTTTGAGAGATAACTGACCGTGAACGACAACAAGCATCAGCCACGGCGTTCCGTTTTCAACTTCATGCATGTTTTTTTCCGCATCAAGTGCTTGTCCCAAATATTGTGCTCGCTGTAAATGTAAAGTCAGCCATTGACAAGATGTTTTTACGTTATGTGGGGGCAAAGTGGTGCCTCTGATAACGTCAAACCGCCAGATTTATTCCAGGGAACCACCCGAAATTGCACATTTTGAATTAGAGGTTGGGCTTCACCGCATGACACGAGCACCGTGCGTGCTAACATTTTTTTTTTTTATATTTGAAAAACTGTTCCGCGCAAGTCAACATTTTTTTTAGGGTGTGTTTTTGAAATGTTTCCCTACAAAATGTATATTCTAATTTTTTTCTATTACCGGTGGTTTGATATACACAACTCCTTTTTTATCATTTTTTTCGACAACTTGACAAAACTTTTGATTTGATATTTTTTTTACAACTATGATATATGAAAATATTTAAAAAACTGGTGTTATTGGAAAGGCTGTTAAATATTCTGCATTTTGTGCTCCTGCAATTAGTGCCTAACCAATTTTTTAGCAGAAAAAAAATGTTTTCTTGGACCCCTAAAAATTGGTCAATTTTCTGCGGTAGCGAAAGAGTTAAGTAGGGGGGTTGGTTCCCATCCATTGTGTGCAATCTGCCGGTAACCGTGCACAAGTCCAACTGGTCTAACTTTCGATTTCACAGCTGGCCGTCATCCGATTATTTCATAACAGCTGTTTCAATGACCAGACTAAAATCCTTAAAAATGTGGAATCTGCCTTGGGGAACGTCAGGCAGCGATCCGATTTGTTTGATGAACGGTTTCGGGAAAACCTGCCTCGTCGTGAAGGGATTTAAAAAAGCATAGCTAATTCTGATGGCCATGGCTGATGTTCTATAGCCGGTTAATAATTGCGCCTAGTCATATTCTTGCTTTATTTGCTCAGCTCATCATGCGTCTTTACACGCTTGACCGCATGCGCTAGGCCTTTCCAAGTGCCGGTGCTAAGCTTTGGAAACGGTGTTTACGCGATTCTTTGCCTTCGCGCGAACACTGTGCAGAGGTGCTGCAGGCGTGTAGAAAGAACAAAGTGTATGTACTATGTATATGCAATATCGGTCAAAGTACCCACTTTAGGGCTCATACCATCCCAACCCCCCATCCCCGTCGGATACTGCATACTTCAGCTATAGCGGACGTTCTTTTCCGGATTAAGACGGGCTGTTGTAACGGGCGTAGACTGTATTTCATAATGAATTAACAGCGTACTTTTCTCGGCATCAATTGCATCGCCCTTGGCGTCCATGGCTGCGTACAAGCTGTCGGTGGCGTCGCGATGGTAGCAACTACCTAAACATGGCAGTGTCAGCGCGAACAAGCGAGTCGCTGATTGCTTGCCCGGATTATTCGGTCTCTAGACAACTTTTTTCTGTAATTTGCATCAAAACCGCGAGGAGGGGGCACACGGTGGCCACAACAAAAAACGTGCGGTCGCATAAGCACAGGAAATGTGTTCTAGCAGACGACAGCATGACCCGGCGTCCTACAAGTGACGTCATTAGTAGGTGGCGCCATGGTATGTCCTCGAGGCCAATATTGAAGAACTCTGGCTGTGCTCAAAAGCGCAGTTTGGTCTCGGCCATGGCTGCAGCTTTTCAGATGGAGGGAAAAAGCAAAAACGCCCGTGTTTGAGCTTTTGGCACACGTTAAAGATGCCCCGCAGGTGGTCAAGAATAATCCGGAGCCCTCCACTACGGCGTGCCTCGCCGGCCATGTGTAGCTTCAGCACATTAATCCCCGAGAATTTGAAAATTTTGCTGTACTCTTGTACTTCGTCATGCAGAAGCATTCCACTGCAAGCCTCAGAATAAGTACTCTGAGATGTTCTTTTTAAATTGCACGCATTGGCATCCCTGTGCTTCAGGCCGTACGACATTCCGCTACCCTGCTGGTACAAGCCTGGCACTTTCTCTGCGCAAGCAGCGCCCCCTACTGGTTCGCTGCAGGATCTCCTTCTATTCTTTTGGACACCTGATAAAAGAAGTTTACTGGCTTTTGTAGCTTAGGGGTGGAATCTTTGGCTTTAGAGTGAGAAATTTGTGTTCAAGTGCTTGTAATGATCAATTCTTTTGTCTTTTCTAAAACAGCAATTTTTTTTTACAGCAAAATGGGTATCTTTTAGGGTGGTTTCGGCATATCAACACATTTAATTACTGTTCAGCATTGTACTGGAAGTGTTAAGCGGGTGCCTATCTGAGAAATGGACTATCGCTCAGACCATTGGAGCAGAGAGACATGTGACAAGCAATAGACTTTAAAAATGTGAAGAGACTGCGTGTTACACAGGATCGCAACCATTGGACTGGGGACTGTGTTGGTTCCGCAAAGTAGGGCTGAATGCAAACGGATATTTGTCACTGGAAAAAAGATGAACAGTTGTTTGACCAAATCTACCCCTTGTTTGTGTCATTACAAGTGACCCGTTGGCAAAGGAACAACACAGGGGAACATGCATTAAGCAGGTTTATACTTGGAGAAACTTTAAAAGCATGGAAAAGTCTGTAACACCAGGAAACGGAATCGCAGCGAAAATAAATCACCGCCATCGAATGCAATCTTTCGCTTGCCCATCCATTTTCAAATACCGTCAACAGGTTGTGGGATCACTGTGGGTACTGGCCTGTGATGAAGGCCTTACTCCAAGCAAGCACGTGCTGACCACCTTCTGTGAAGTTTGCCAAATCCTCAAATCCAAAGGCTGCCAAATGTGAATTAGTGGTGGTCTTTGTCATCTGCCCCTTTTATAGCTTTCTCACGGCTCTGTGGATGGATGTAAAGATGAAGGCGTTGCGCTGCTGAGCACGAGGTCGCGGGTTCGATTCCGGCTGCGGCGGCCGCTTTTCTGATGGAGGCGAAAAGCAAAAACGCCCGTGTGTACGAGATTTCAGCGCACGTTAAAGATCCCCGGGTGGTCAAAATTAATCCATAGGGGCCCTCCACTGCGGCGTGCCTCATCGCCTGCATTGCGTCGGCACGTTAAACCCTACAATCAATCATCAATGTAAAGATGAGTGTTGTTTCGTTGACTTACAGTAAAACCCCATTACAAGAGACACTTGGTTATAAGAGACGTTTGAATGAAAACGGTTTGGTCGGTTTCCCTGTGTTCGCCATGTTAACAACGTCGCATACAAGAGACCTTGGTTACAAGAGACACGTTTCCCGGGTCCCTTGAGTGTCTCTTGCAACGAGGATTTACGGTATTGCTCAATGTTTGCCAACTGAGAGCCATTGTTAACACATCACCTGTGACTGCTGCTTCGCTGCAGTGCTGGGAAGAGGGTCTGCCGTTGTGCAAGGAGCTCGCCAACGTCTATGAGGGCCAGCTGTTCGACTACGAGAAGCTCAGCTCTGTCCTGGTGAGTGTCGGTGCTTCGCAGTTTATCAAGTGTGTCAAACAGGGGGATCCCATCAGTGGACAGAATCGGAACAGGGCTGGTCGCAGACTAGAGCACCCAGCCAGGCATGTAGGCAAGCCAAAGCTGCAGCTCTAAATGACACTCGAGTGAAAAGAAAACTCAAAGCAGGCAGCGTTTCGGTGAGCCAGGTTGAAAGTGAGCGTGAAGGTGCCCCATTTCAATTGAAAATTAGTGGTTGTCCGAAGGCATTTGCAGGCACAGTTTGCATTAGGGGGTATTGTAATCGACAGCTGCTTTTTTTTTTTTTTTTTTTTTTTTTTTTCCTATTATGGACACATTATATGACAAAGACGTAAAAGTATGATATTTATGCAGAGGAGGTGTATGGGACAGAACCAAGGAAGTAAGAGAACGAGCCCTTCCATAGCTTTCAAAATCTTAATGGGGTGTCAGGAGTTAAATGGCATTGCAAGTGGAGTTGCCTTAACTCTCTCTCCCTCTCCGTTTGGTTGTGTATGTGGCCAAAAGAGTTGTGCGGGTAATTTTGCGTTCTCAGCAAGCACAGTTTCCCGCACTTCCAGATAGAAATGACGAGTGAAAAACGAGGTCTTAGTAAATCTTCTGCACCCACGTAACGCGGAGCAAACCCAACTGCACGCAGCGGACCCATGCCCAGTTCTTGGAGAACATCCTGACTGAGCTGCGGCCAGAGCCCGAGTACTTCCGTGTCGGATTCGTCGGACTGGGCTTCCCTTCCTTCCTGCGGGTGAGTGGGCGAGAAGACGCTGCTCTTCCCAGCTCATCATCCCGCCTCCCGCAATGGAATTTTCCAAAGGGGGGTGTGTGCTTGAGACTGCTGCCTAATTATGTTGAAATGTAGAAGGGCCTAGCAAAGCCCCTATTATGCTGTCCAGAAACAAGCCCCGTTAAAACTTCCCCCCGCCCAAATATTTAGCAAACAAACTTGCTGTGAAGTAAGAATCAGCTTTGATACTTGGATAGTTGTCTATCAGAAAAATTGGCCGCGTATCTGCTCCTTACGTTGCAAATGCCGTCAAAAGACGATAGTCTTTATCGGCTTTTGCGAAGTAAATGCCTCCCTTCGCTTTACCGCTCAACTCTCATGTTGTTCCTCTTGCGTCGCGCTCCTCCCAAGGTAAAGACGCCAAATGTTTGCTTAAATCCTTTTAAATTTCCCACGTTCCACTGCTCCAAACCGAATGTCTCGATGCGAACGCTGTCGTACGGCGAAGACGCGCGTTAATCGAGGCACCCTACTTCAACGTTTATAGAACCGCGTTTCGCTACTCCACATGCGTTGCAAGCAGGACGTGGAACCTATCTAGTGGAACCTTGCGTAACTGTTGCTGGTTGATTTCTTAAAATGGCGCCAGAAGCTATAGTGGCGCGGGCGACAGCAGGTGACGGCGGAGTGATTTCTTTTTCTGCAGTTGATGAAGTATTTAATTTCGCAAAAGTCAAGCATGTTTGAACTTTTATAAAGGAACACTGCAAATATCACTTCTGTATTGATTTGTTGTCTCATATTTGCGTAATGTCTTGTTCTTCTTCAACAATGTTGACAAGTATGAACATTACACCGGACATAGACGGGTAGATTTAGCTGTGACTATGTAAGACTATTGCGCAGGCATAGTTTTGCTTTGGCCGGGTGGCTGAATCGAGTCACAGACAGACAGACGGACAGACATACAGACAGACCAAAATTTCTGGGTTTAAGTAGCCCAAGAAAGACTATCGTCTTTAAAAACTAAAGGGGACTCACCTGTTTACAATCCTGTGGGACTTACGGACTTAGAAACCATCATGCACCAGTAGAAAAAGTTTTACAAATGCATGTATCAATGTTCCCAACGGCCTGGTTTGCTTATTTTTGAAATACAGTGGACTCCCGTTAAGATGAACTCGGTTAAGACGAACAACATTTTTGCTCACTTGTGACGTCCACGATTCAAAAAACCTCCGCTTAAGATAAATTCCTGATAATACGAACAAATTTTTACGGTCCCTTCGAGTTCATCTTAACGGGAGCCTACTGCGTGTGACCTCTGTACTGAAATAAAAACAAATAAAACTCTCGCTTGCTAGACAGCTAGCGCCGTCTAGTGAAAACTGGATAGACTGAAAGACATTTTTTGTTTATTTTTGTCTCGACAAAGAAGTGAAATATTTCTAAAAGAAGCAAACTACGCCACTAGGAACGCTTCCGTGGATTTGTAAAACCTTTCATATCACTACACAATCGTTTTTAAGTCCTTGGGTTGTTTGTTTTCGGTTAAAACTCGATTTTGCCCTATTTTTACACTCCGAACACGTTTGAGGAGAATCGGGTTCGACTCGATTTCTCCCTGAATATGTAGACCTTTCGAAAGTGCCGATCTGCACAAGCATGGGCTGATGGTCTGGAGTTCTCAGTACGTGCTGGAAGCAGTCACCACAAATACAGCTTTTGAACTCGTTGAGCGTTGGCCACTGCCTCAGGCAAACGCCAGGCAGGCAAATGCTGCACTGACATTGTTGTGCCTAGCCAATTGAAGCTTTGATGTCCAGAGAACTTTCTCCCAGTTAAGATACATTCAACAATCGGGCAGGTCTTGAATGGAGACCGACATGTTGCGCATGCAGATGATAATGTACATGGACAGGGATGTGTAAAAAAAAATCGCAATATCCAGCTTTTTGTGAGTAAAATGTTTCAGTTCTTGGAGGCTATCAGTGCTCTTTACCATCATCGTTACTGATTCATTCCCAAACAAATGCAAAATTTCGGAGAGTACCCTATTTGTTTGATAGAAAATTGTGATTTCCCCCCGATTGCCGGCTTGCAACAAAAACCAATTTTAACGACTTCGAGCCGAGAAGCTCGTGAGACCTAATGATGAAATAAACTAAGTGTATTTCTGGGTACATCTCTAGAATTAACCCTAGAAAACATGAATTTCAGACTAGTTTTACTACAAAACCCAATTTTTCCCCGATTATCAATTTGAGAAATAGCACCCAAATATAAAATCTGTAAACTAACAGTTCTAGTCATGAATTAGTAAGTCTATAAGTCCCCCTTAACGAACCATTTCCCTGTTAATCCCCACCCCTCTGTTCCTTCCGTTGCCTGCAGAACAAGGTGTTTGTGTACCGAGGCCTGGCGTATGAGAAGGTGGGGGCCTTCACCCAGCGCCTACAGGGCCAGTTCCCCGAGGCCCAACTGCTCACGCACAACGCGCCCCCTGATGCTGCCCTGCTCTCTTCGCCCGACCAGTGTGCGTACTCTGCAGGGACTAACTACTATTGCTGTCCTCACTTTGTGCGTTTGCAAACTGCCAACTGTGGCATTTTTGAAGCGAAGCTTTCTGCGCCCCCCACTGATGGCGTACGATGTCACCGAAAACACACTCAAGGGAAGCCAACTTCACTCAGTGGGTTTCAGAAACAGTGATGATGATGATAAGCAAAGGCGCATCAAGTGCCTCAAGTGAAAAAGAAGCTTCACGTGGTAGGAGTCGAAGTTGGGTCCCTTGCATTATTAAGCCGACGTCTTTTCAATTGCGCCATTCCAACACGGTCGAAGCCATTTGGCTTTCGGACGTTAACTTTGACTCAGGTTGCTTGGGGGAAAGCTCCGTGTTTTAACTACCTTTCTCTTAAAGGGACACTGAAGTGATATGTAAACATTGCGGGATTACTAGCGCAAATTGTAGTCCGGAGTCCCCAGGCCATGTTTCGACCACTCTAGGCGCGTTTACGCGATTTTATTTAGTAGAAAAACTAATTCGAAAATGCTGTCCTCCTCTCTTTGCGCTCGCCCATTTTCTGTGGCGTTTTCGTGTGACGTCAGGAGGGGATGAGCTGGCAATTGGCTGCGCCACGGCTGCGCTACTGCACGGCTCCCCGCCGACAGAGTCAGTCGGCCCAGCGTTTCGTCCGCCGGCCGCCGGCGGGTCGTCGCAATAAAGGAGGTTAAAAAAATTGCTTGGTCGCAATTCTTCGCTTAGTTGAAACGAAGCCAGGACACGTTTGTGAATGGGAAAAATGTGCCTTTCTTTACTTGGTTTGTTTTTACACTGTATCTAGCTCCCAAATCAAGGTCGCTTCACACAAGCGCACATGCGACGCTTCGCTGACTGGTACGCCAGTAGGAAAATATAAGGCCTCTTGAAGGGGAGAAGAGTCAGCGAAGTCAATATGGTACTAAGGAAAAAAAATCAACTGATATTTTACCGTACAGCGTAAAACTAGGGCGCGGGGAAACACTTTTTTGCGCTGGGCGCACAAGCACAGTGGTCAGCAGCACGACTACGCATCTGCGAACGCTTTTCCGTCTACGAAAAGCAATTGCTAGACGTGAGCTACTGTGGAAACTCGGGCGACGCTTACTGCACGATCGCAGTACAACAAATAGTCACCTAAGCTGCTTGAAATGCCAAAACTAAATAAAAGTGTAAACCGTTTATACAATATATACCCTATATTAGGAAAGCCTTCGCGTCCCGCTCCATGGCTCAGTGGTCTGGGGCGTAGGTATGTCACCGTAAATGTTTTGCAAGTCACGAGTTCGATCCCCGCGGATACGTGCTTTTTTTTTTTTTTTGTAAGTTAACTTTTTTGTTTTCCGCCGATGCTTTCTATATTGAGTTCCCCTTTTTTGGGCCGCAACAAACATGGCTACACGAACTAGTTCACAAAACGCGCGCAGGCTGGCACTGGCGCGCTAGCGAGTTCTCGTTGGCGTGCTGTTGCCATAAGCACCGACTGCTTGCAGGCAGTGGGCACAGGCCAGAATGAACAGACCCTTGGCCTGGTGCGAACACGCTTTTTACGACACAGGCATGAGGGAGGCAAGCTCCAAATATGGGGGAAAAGCGCATGACATTTGGGCGTCTGCGGGTACGCGAAGGGCGTTCATGCACTGCCTAGGTCTCGGCTAGTGAATGCTACGACTACAAGCCGTCCTGGGAGGCTTATCTTGTTCATTTTACAGCCGACAACATGGCAGAAGCGCGGTACGATGATTACTGATTGATTGATTGTAGGGTTTAACGCGCCGACGCAACGCAGGCGATGAGGCGCGCCGTAGTGGAGGGCTCCGGATTAATTTTGACCACCTGGGGATCTTTAACGTGCGCCGAAATCTCGTACACACGGGCGTTTTTGCTTTTCGCCTCCATCAGAAAAGCGGCCGCCGCGGCCGGGAATCGAACCCGCGACCTCGTGCTCAGCAGCGCAACACCTTAGCCACTGAGCCACCGCGGCGGGTGGTACGATGATTACTGAGATATTGAGAATGCCCATCCAACAACGCCATTGGTTATGTTTTACAGAACCGAAACCGAAACCGAAACTTGTGTGATTGCTAATCTTGGGCATCGTCCAATCACGGCGCCCCTCCTCGCAACGTCACAGCCTTAGTTGGTGCGGCCGCCGCAAACCGCGCATGGTAGTTTTTCTTCTTTCACGCTTTGTAAAATAATTACTGATTTGTCAACCGGATAAACGATGAAAGGTGTGCTAATTTGAGCCAGTCTACGCAGTGCAAGCAAAAACGGGAGCTTGACAAATTCACTTCACTGTCCCTTTAAAGGGGTACTGACAAATTTTCGGGGCTGATATTATTGTACACTTCATTTCCTTTACCCACCAGGATACCCTGCGTAAAGTATGAACAGCATGCGTCGCGTGGAACATATCCTAAATTGATTGCAAGTGTAGCGCCGACGAGATTGCTGTGCTGGAGGCTTCCACCGAAATCGACATCGTGTGACATCAGGGTGTGATAGAGCAAATGAGGTGACGTAGCCGCATGCTCCCCTACTCCGTGACGTCCACCCGGCATCCTGGCAAGGCGCAACCGTCTGACACGTGGATGGAGCGTCACAGGTTTTCACATACCCACGTGATAGCGCCAGCCCTGTTCAGTGGAAACCGTGACGTCCTAGCGTACTTTTGGTCGCCTGCGAACTCCGGGCTTTTTGAAACGGCAGCCGTTGATGGTGGTTTTCGCTGCGTTATAGTCCCTCATTTATCGTCCGCTGATGTAAATTTGAACTACTGTTTCATTATAGTTAGCCCCGTAGGCATCGATCTACCCGCCGCGGTGGCTCAGTGGCGTTGCGCTGCTGAGCACAAGGTAACGAGTTCGATTCCCGGCCGCGGCGGCCGCTTTTCTGATGGAGGCGAAAAGCAAAAACGCCCGTGTGTAAGAGATTTCGGCTCACGTTAAAGATCGCCAGGTGGTCAAAATTAACCCGGAGCCCTCCACTACGGCGCGCCTCATCGCCTAAGTTCGTCGGCGCGTTAAACCCCACAATAGAATAGATAGAATAGGCATCGATCTAAGCAATAAAAGCATGACGTACAAATTTGGTGTCAGTACTCCTTTATAAAGGGGGCTTTGATTTTTTTGTCTATAGGAAGTGTTTGTGCACGTGTTCCCGTGAGGAAGCAGGCACAGTCGAGTGAGTGAGACCACAGGCCATGCCTTCTGTGGTCAGGTGGAGGAAACTGGTGCAACTGGAGTCCCGCCTCCCTTATCACAGTGGGAACAGCCCATCAGCCAGCACGCTTACCTGCTTGCTTTGTTTGTTTTAATTGTGCACAAAAGTTGCAAGTGAATGTAAATGCATCAGTAGATGCTGATATGAGCATCTCACTGTTTTCAGAATAAGTTTTTATCTGGGTGTCATTGTGCTCGCAAAAACACGGGGGGGAGGGGGGTGGCTATGTGGTGTTGAATGATTGTGATATTTTCAACTGCCTTGAGAGATTCACATTACTGATATTCTGCGTGACAATAGTGATGGTAAGGACAATAGACGATGTGGTGAATAACTGCCAATTCAGATGTGCATGCATCAAGAAGAAGTATAGCTCTTTCGTCTGTGCGTGTTTGTACTGCATGTGTTCAAGTGAGGAACCACTGTTGAGCCAGGGCACCAAGCCTTATGAAACATTGGCTTTGCCGCAAGGTTCTTCCACGTTTTTTGCTTCACCACACAGCGTGTACCCTGAGCATGCTCGCTTAGTTGTCTTTTTTTACCCCTCACGTAGCATCTCTGTTTTGCAAAAGCACCAAGCGCACGTAGAACCTGGATAAAAAACGAGCATATGTCATAACTTGGGCAGTTGGGAGCAACATTTTCAGTTCCACAGAAACCTACAACGTAAAGAACTTAGTAGCTGGTGAGCACCGGTGAAGTTACCTTTCAGTTGAGTTCTTACGTTTCAATCCTTTCGAGTAACTGCACGACTTTGTCAAGTGAATCTCCTAAACAGTGCTGAATAAGTGCTGGTGAATATGACGTACAGCTGAAATGCTGAACCTTTTCGTTGTAATAGGCCAAGCTCCATGTAAGTTAGTGAGACCAGGTGTGTGCTTGCCTTTCATTCACCTTTCGGTTGAATGAAATTTCTGTAATAGCCACAGTTTTTACTCAGACCATGCATGTCCGTCTTCCATCTTCAATTGCGCTTTTTGCTTCTCAGTTATGCTGTACCAACCAGCCCAAGCACGCACTTTACTAGAGCATTCATTTTCCCCACGTAGTAGTGATTCTGACTTGTGGGGACGGTGTGGCACCAACAGACGTGCAGGTGTGTGGCGTGCGTCCGCTGGCCGAGGTTCGGCCAGAGCTGGAAGGCCGGCCGGAAAGAGTGCAGGCCTACTTCCGGGTGAACCGGGTGCGGGCCTTTCAGCTGGACCGTCCAGTGCATCGAGATGGACCCCCGGACAAGGACAACGAATTCAAGGTGACACTGCCCTTCTTTCGCATTTGTCTTCTTGTTTTTAAAGCGAAAGCTTTCTTAGTGGGGCCAGTGGTATTCTGTCAGAAAGCTATTGCATCTCCCCACAGACCGGTTGGTTGGCCGAAGAGCTCTGATAAGATTTCTGGACACACAGGACATGCGTGAAACCAGGTTTATTTTATTGTGACAAAGCAGTTTCTTAGAAATCGCGAAAAAGGAAGCTTCTAGATAAGACTATAGTACACGCATCGGTCATCAAGAAGGAGTACAGTTAAACTTTGTTATAACGAGATGGGCTATAACAAAATAATGGATATAGCGAGCACATCGTAATTTCCATTCAAAGTCCCCATAGTAACCCATGTATTTAAAATATCATTTTAATGAGCTAAAATTCGCCTGTTACAGGATATAACGAACAAATTCTTTTAGGAAATGAAATTTTGGGCAAATTTTACGACAGTGCGCAAAGTGGATTTCGGGCGGTGCGCAACGCGAAAGCTGTATGTAACAGTTCAAAACTCCCGCCATGCATCCTCATGCAACGCGCACCAAGCTGGGCGGCATACCATGGCCCCCAGTTCCTCTCGCTGCACATGGCATGCAGCCACTGCACGCGTCACGCAGAGCCGTGAAAGCCGCATTGTTTGAAGTTTTGCGCGTGTGTGTTTCTTTTAGGGGAGAAGCTCCTCTCGCTCGGGCCCTGTCCAGTCCCTCGTTGCTGCTGTATATGGTACGGCACATTAATGATGATTGTCGCAGGATGCCTCTAGGGATTGGCCAACCAAAGATTGGCCGAAGAGGACAAAACGTTCAACGCTTTCGTTGCTACCGTACAAGGAGGAGAGGAAGACAAAGAGGTTGTCATTCGTCGCCTGCGAGCTCAAGACACGTACCGGGGGGTACGCGACACAAGAAGGCGACGGCCAGGGTGGCTAAAATGTCACATACCGAATTCGCCAACTTGCCCATGGAGATTCTCATCGTCCCAAACAAGCCCTACATAACAACCACAAACATCGACGCCTTCTCCAACTTCCAAATACAACCTCTCATCCAAGATCCTCTCGCCACGTACTTCACCGACCACAAAATTATAATCTTCAAAGGAAAGTGCTTCCCACAGCTTTGTAATGAGTAGTGTAATCCTTGTATATAATTTCATCGATATGTAAATGATTACATCTTCTATGTATATAAGTGTATATAATTGCATCGATATGTAAATAATAAACACCATGTATATAAGTGTACATAAAAACACCCCTACAACAACGTGTCGAGTCTTAAAATGATGTGCGGGCGAATGTTTCATGCTTTTACCGATAAGCATTGGAGCTTCACCCCTCTCATTATCATTCACTTCGAGGAGATGGCGGAATTTTTTTTAGTGCTTTCTTCTTACCTTTTATCATGCATGCATATGATTTGAGCTGCATGAAGCTGTCCGATCTATCGTTCACATCAGAAAGATGCATCAGCGTCCAATTACAAACTTCTTTGCATCGACGCCCATTTAAAATACAAGTTACTTATTTTGAAGTGCAATAAAGTAGGTGTGTGAATTTTTGTTTTTATCTCCTGAATGCAGTTACGTTGTTGTGTACTGCCGCCGTGTGGCAGGATCCAATTTCACCTGCTATTTGGTTAGAATAAGTACAGTGCACAATATTTGCAGTGAATGCCCGCTGTGGCTATAACGAAATATTGGTTATAATGAGCAAATCGCGGCGTCCCTTAATTTTTGTTATAGTGAGGTTTAACTGCAATATTTGTATACCTTCATCTCACAAGCCATGAATCGGTACAAATTTACGTTGTTCGTAGATGTGTTTAGTTAGTGCGCAAGAAGTCGTCGCATATGCTCATTCTTTATTCGTGATTTTGGTCTCTGAAGGTCTGGCGGTCAATTGGTTGCCCTTTCAGTGAAAGGTCGACGCACTTTTAGCGAAGGTTTTGACGGACTTTCGATGCAATTTTGATGCGAGAAAGCGTTCCGGCTTCACTCAACTTTTATTAGGGAAGGCTGGTGAAGTTTTTTGTTTGTTGAGTTCAAGGTTTAGATGGCAGTCTGCTGTTGAAAGGAAGTAAGGTGGAACTTGGGTGGCCCATGGAGCCCTGAAAGCTGGTGAGTGGTCTGCGGGGCCCATTCGTGTGCCCAACACTTCCAAACATGTCCGCAGATTTTTTCTGTGTTTCTTTTTTTACGCTGTGTTTCTATCTCTGGAAAGCACTAGATGAAAGTGTGAGTCGCATGGCAATTTTACTGCTGCAGTTAAATGCTTCCACCAGGATGTGTCTCCAGCTGTCAGCTGTTGCAGCTCTGTTTGAAATGGATTGCCTGCCTGAAAGTGCACGCAAAAAACTGCCTTGAAGTGCTGTGACGGCGCACAGAATTAGCGTGCAACTCTGCGATTTTTAGCACTTGTCGTACGCATTGTGTGACACATGGTACAGTGGAACCCTGATATGACTTTCAAGGGACCATGATCGGAATACGGTGTAAATGCTGGCCTACTAGATGGTCTCACATGACAGGTGGGCTAAAAACTTATTTAAACTGCAGTGGAACCCCACTGATACGTCCGCTGGACTTACGATAACCGCTTCTTACGATGGATCACCGCGATCCCGGCAAACTCCCCATAGAAACAATGCAGTAAAAGTCCCGATGATACAACACTCGGGTGTGCGCGGTCAGAAGCGGGTTATTGTAAGTCCGGGGGAAGTATCAACGGGGTGCCACTGTACCTTGAGGGAGAACATTGCAAAAGACGGAACAAAATGAAGGAGTTCACGCAACAGAACTCACTGCGTTGTGTGGATCTCCTGTTCGTTTTCTCCCATGTCTTGCTACGTTCTCCCCCAAAGCACACCAAGCCTGGGCTGTTCAGGAAGTAAAGCTGTCTCAGGTTCTGCAGTACATTCTCCTTGCAAGTCTGCACAAAATGGTTCAAGGAACTCGTATCAGGATGTTGGTGGTTCACTTCTGGCTCATGGTGGACACACCGAGTAGCATTGAGAAAGTGAGCCCGTGATAGTTTCCTGGTGCATGCTTTTGTGCCAGCTTTTATTCAGGTTTGTTAATCTGATGGGGGACTGTAACGAAACTCTAGTGAGTGTGAATAAGCCATGGAACAGAAGATAATACGAGTAGCACTCAGGGACAGGAAACGAGCTTCCTGGATCAGGGAGGAAACTCAAGTAGAAGGTATCATAGTTCAAGTAAAGGAAAAAGGAATGGACTTGATCCGGCCATGTAGTGAGGCGAACCGACGACCGGTGGACAATTAGGGTAACAGAGTGGATACCAAGAGATGGGTCTAGAAGAAGGGGGAGGCCAGTAATCCGTTTGAAGGAGGGGTGAATTCAGGAAATTCGGGGGTAAACTGTGCACTCGAGCAGTGAAAGACAGGAGCGCTTGGAGGCCAGTGCAAGAGGCCTTTGTCCTGCAGAGTACCTAACTAGGCTGTTGATGATGGTGATATCAGATGGCCACAGATTCCAAAGCACCTGAGCGCCCACACTCGTGGGAGTGTGCACTTTCATCCAGCCTTGACTACTGAGTTGCCGCAGCATTCTTTTCACGCCACTGCATTCGATTGATGAGGGAACTTGGTGAGGATTGAGTGCTTTCACCGTAATTTGTTCGTTGGATGTCGCAGGGGAGATGGCCAGAGCTGTGCAATTGAAGTGTCATGTTGGTGATAAGGAGACTCGCTAAGAGGCGCATTTGAGGGTGAAGGTGAGAGAGCAGGAGAGTGTGCTTCTCCCCTCCCCCACTCCCCACAGAGCCTGTGGCTGGAGCGCACGGTGCTGGAGACGTGCTCCCCCCTGCCGGGCCTGCTGCCCTGGGCGGAGGTGGGGGTCGCAGCGGTGCGAGTGGGTGTCCCCCCTGGCGCACGCGTGCGAGGCGGTGGAGGCCATGACGGGGGAGCTGCGGCGCCTGGTGGCGCTGCACTCGCGGGAGCCCCAGCGGCCCCTGGCACCCCTGAGCATGCGCCTGGCCGGGGCCATCGAGGCGGCCGTCAACGGGGGGCTCGCCAAGTACCACCAGGTATGGAGGCCGGGAGAAGAAGATATGACAAACGATGGTTAAGGATGATGACCGATCTGTTTACAGTACATACGGCAACAATCAAAACTTTACGGACCAGGGGAAAGGCAATTTTAGGTTATTTCTCTGCCTATAGCAGCCCGACAAACTATCGAATGCATGTAAGATGTCGTATAAGCACTGAACTAATGAAAACTACCGCACATAGTACTCCGGGCTGCTGTGCAGCAGAGAAATAACTCAAAATTGCTGCTTTCGTGGTCCATAAACTTCTGCTCTTGGGTGTACATGGCGGCCATGACAGCACCCAGCAAGGCCTGATGCTCCCCCCCTCCCCCTCCTTCATCATCGTTTGTAACGTTGTCGTCTTTTCCTTCTCGTAACGATATATACAGCGGGCAAAATGGCCCGTTGTGGCAGTGCGGGCGAGCACCAGATGATGTCATAATGAAAACCAGCATGGACTGTAGCAAAGGAGAGGGTAGCAGCGCCTGATGGATGAACTGATAGCGGCCATAATTCCTTCTGGGGCTGCACAGTGAAATGGAGATTAACAGCAGCCCCAAGAGTCTCCTTCTGTGACAGACGCCACAAGCCTAACCTCGGCAAAGCACTTGTGACGTCATCTGGCTACACTAGGAAGTGCCGTTTCCCCTCCTGCCTTCTTCTACTCCACAATGGGGGCAGTGTTCTTCCCGCCATTTAAAACTACAAAGGTGGAGGCTGTTGTGGAGAGGTTTGGGTTTTACCTCTGTGGTTGACGCGGAGGCTAATGATTGGAGGTTTTTGAAACCATAGTAGGATCGTGACAGGTTGATTGGGTTTACTCGCCATTCACACTCCATCAACCTTCTTGTTTTTCCATCACCTCGATTACCGCTTGATGTGGTTCAGCAATGGGTTGTCACTTAATTGGCAACTAAGGTAACGTCGCAGAAAGTTTAATTGGCAGTTTGGTTTATTGCCTAATCAATGAGTTTTCTAAATTGGAGATCATTCTCCCGCACCTTTGAACATTTTTTTGGACAGCCACGTGGCAGATTGGCTGAGCACCACCTACCCACTTTACGTAATGTTGTACCCCATGGCAAACTAATTTTAATGACCCCCGTCACCCAGAGAGCTGGTGATTGTGGAAATGGCAGTAGATTGTGGCAGCACGGTCAATGGTTCTGTTTGTTTTAACACAAGGGGGTGGGTCTTTGCCTTGTCTTGTGCAGTCTTTGTCAAAATTTTCTAGGCCAAGCCAAAAACGCGCAGTCGGCAAAAAATTCAGCGTACAAGCTTACCTCCCAGCGTGGCTGAAACGGTTTATGCAGGAAAAATAGAGAAAATGCGTTTCTTCCTTACTGTCATAAAATATTTCGTCATATTTAAAGGTAAAGCTTATTCTTCGAATTCTATGTGGTCGATGAGGCTTAGGATTGGCCTAGAAAATTTTGAAAAAGGTGTACGTGTGTACATGTACATGTCAAAGGTGTACATGTTTGTGTCATCCTCTTTTTTTTTGTACTGCTTTGTGGGTGTGTCACATTGCGCATTGCCACACACCACCTGCACGTTGTGCAAAGCCTGTGCCTATCGCAGTGTAGCCGTAATGACTGCCACGACCAAAAAAAAAAACCGACCGTTGCTTGAGTAGTAGCAAACCACGGTGCGTTGACGGTGGTTGCCATTGGAAAAGGAGTCCCAGTGGGCTAGGGATGGATCACGTATTGACGGGTGGACTCTGGGGGTGTCCTGCATTGCTCACTTTTAGAGGCACCCTCGACGTTTGCTCCAGTCGTGCTCTGCACTGCCGTATGCCTTTGTGGGGTGTGTGTGAAAGAGCGATGTCAACTGACATCAATAAGAGTGATGATGGTAATGGTGGCGGTGGTGACACCCCGCTGTGCAGGCCTTCCTGAGCGATGCAGCAGCGGCCGGCGAGGGTCAGGTGCGACTGCGGGCACTCCTGCTGGAACAGGTGGGTGGGTGCACGGGGTGGCTCGGAGCCTCTGGAATTCAAGTTCTGGGCCTTCTCCTTAACCTGCGATGGGGGAAGGGCAGTGAGGTTGCGGTTTTTAGGGGCGATTCTTTGTTGCCCTTGCCGCACTGGTGCTCCATTAGCAGCCCCCTTTGTGCCGACGAAGGCCGGTGCTGCTGGGTTGCCCCAGTCATTCTCAGGGGCCATTTGCAGGTGTCTGTAGTCTTTTTTGTGGGGGGAGGGAGAGCTGAGAAGGAGGGGGGAAAAAAAGCAGAAAACGGGGGAGCAGTAGATGAACAAGGAGGGAGGGAAGAGAAAGCGCAATAAAAAGGAGAAGAAAAATAGAAGTGGTACTGTCATTTGCTGGTGTGTGTGTTTTGTTTTGTTTTTCCTTTTGTGTGTGTGTGTGTTCAGATCGGCACCCACTGTGTTCTAGGTATCCTCTCATTTCAAGGTACAATGTCTGAGTTACTGCCTTAATGTGCACATTAATTATTTTGAAATTGTGTGCGAGTTCCACGCAGCCCTCACTTCGTCATCCAATAATTGTGTGATTGATTGGTCAACGAAGCCATGTTGTAAGAGAGTAAACAGGCAGAGAAAGGGCTGTCCCCTTTGAAGTGCTTGGAAGCACTTTTCGAGCGTATATCCCTTTGACACGTACATTCTAAGAGAAAGGAGAAGACTCCTGTGCCCTCTACCGCAATATCCTGTCTGCGGTTACAGATGTCCTCTGTTGCAGTGTCTGCTCTAAAATAAAAGTGTATACGTTTTCATAAATCTATGCGTACTTTTGGTGTCTCCTACATCGTAGTTTTATACTGCTGGTATGTTTATGCTGTCAACTAAAAAGAGAAAAGAATGGTGTCACATTTTGCTATTTTCCAACCTTTCTTCCTTATAGACTTCTTGTCATCGTAATGAATGTTTTTTTTATTGGTTTCACTTAATTTTTGATGTCTCTTAATAAGAAATATTTATTGCAACCCCTGTATTGCTTTTTGGGGGGGAGAATATGACAGCCTTTTGTGTTCCTCTTTGGGCCAATGTGGGTAGCAATGAAGTGTAAGTGTGTTTACATGCCTATGAATTGTACACATTCTGCATTCTTGCAATTCCTTCAAAGATGAGTTAACTTTGAACATTATTTTTAAGTTTTTATGGCTTTCTTTTTATTATATTTTTTCAATTGAAAGTTTTTTCTACGACTGCGTTAAGTGTGTGTCGACTTAAAGGTGCAGCTCCACCACAGGCAAAATGCGTAGATGGAAAGATGGAGTAAAAAGTGCACAAATTTAAGCGTCTTCCAATGTACCTGGCCAGACTCACAGCGCTATTGGGCACTCTCAAACAAAGCATTCATATCTGTGTTTTCCGTGAGATTGGCAGTAACTGTGTACAAGTCAGTGACAAGCACAGCGCCGACAGTTAATTAACATCGGCATGAAGTAGAAACAAATACCCCAATTAGATGAAGTTTTCGCCGCTGTGTTTTTGGGTTCACATCTTTCTGCCTTGTGTTCTGTCTGTCGCTCGGTGTGCCAGAAGGTGTAATGTTGAAGCACAATACTGCCACGGCCCATCGATTCAGCGACAGCTCAGAAAGGATCTCAACAGTGGTGACTGTCCATGCCATCAATCCCACCGCAGCACGAAACCAGATGCGCGTGTTCTGGTGCATGGAGGTGAAAGAAGAGAAAACTCGTGTGTGTCGCTCGGTGCGGGCATCGCCATTAGTCCTGTGATTCAGGCTCAATTCCCACATTAAACTAATTGCTTACGCATAACAAACCTCAACATTACGTTACAGTATTGACCCCCTCTTGAACCTGCGTGCAGGTGCACGTCCTGGAAGGAGGCCTGTCCCTGCATGGCCGGCTAGCCACCCCCGACCTGGGTCCACTCCAGAGGCGTTTGGTTGAACGCCTGGGGCAGCTCCAGCAGGCTGTCCGAGCCACTGCCTTGCACGGGTGCGTACGTGGGATTGCTGGCAGCCTGCCTCGTCGGCCCACTCATCATCGTCATCATCATTTCCGTAACAATACGGAAGGACCGTGGACGATAGTTGTACAATGTATCGTCAGCAGCATTGCACCGAGGATGTCACCATCATCGATGCCTATCATGGTTCTGTGATCAGCATGTGCTCATGCTGTCTTCAGTTCATCTTGAAGGTGGAAGCGCTCACAAAACAGGGACGAAAGTAGAAAAAACATAGACGACATGGCGCTTCTACTTTCTATTCTACTTTTCTATTCTATTCTACTTTTTCTACTTTTGTTCCTGTTTTGTCAGCGCTTCCACCTTCAAGATGAACAGCTACCAACTAGCCCAATTGTCCGTTCTACTGCATGTCTTCAGTTGCCAGTACTAACCTAGCTACCGCTTGGTCGCTCTCTCCCTTGGACCTCGCTTGTCCCCAGAAGAATCCCACTGTTGTTATAGCCGGCTTGGGCAGATAAAGATAGTTTTCTAAGCATTTGGAGGTCTTCACTCAGCATTTAACAAATCCAAAAAGGGCGGGCTGTGCATAGTTAGCAGTGCATGCTCCAACCAACTGAACACAACCCTCGGGGAAGACCAGTGCCTACACGTTTACTTTAACAGCCCGGTTTTCGCTACTCACCAGTTTTAGTGATCAGTTACATTTGTGATGCTTTTGCCCTTTGTTGGCCTTGTGCCATAATCAGCTACTATCACCATCAAAGACCAATGCATTCCACATGTATAGAGCTTTTTTTTTAATGTCTAGGTGGAAAACAGGAGCCCAGAGGCTCCAGTTTACCTGGAGGAGTGCTAAGGCTTTGTCATCTCAAAGGCCTTGAAAAGACAGAATCCCTGCCACTTTATCTCCTTAGCTGGCAGCAAGAGATAAGAGGGGCAGTTGCAAGGTGTCTGCCACCAGTGATGGCTAGCGTGGCACGGCCACTTTGAAGGTAGCAGTCAATTTTTTGCCAGAATCCAGAGATAGAAATTCCAGCACAGAAAACGCATGCAAGCACAGAAAACGCATGCTCGGCAGTGCGATTTGTTTTATGTTTAAGTAAAATGTGTCGTGCACTTGGTTTGCCCGTGATAGCGTGTACGTTTTATAATGCTTGAGGTTGGCTGATGCTGTCACATTTATTCTTTATTACAGATAACGAAGGCGATTGCTTTAATATGTAGTTTGTTTCGTTATGTACCATAAGGCAAACTCAGTGGTGCCGCAGCTGTTCATTGTTATTTTCAATATGTTGTTGCAACTTGTTTTGTTAACAGTTGGTCGCTTTATTCAACCAGGACGTAAACTGTGTCATCAGGTGTCTTTTCGTTGTCACCATCAGGCAATCATGGTGCACACTGTTCATTTTATCTCCCAATCACTGTTGTTGCAACTTGCATTCAACCATCTGTCCTCTTATTAACCATGACGTAAGCAACACTGTGTTCAGGGGTCTTAAACCCTCATCAGGCGTGCTTTATTGTGCTTCCTTTTCACTTTTTTATCTTTTAAGCCCACTCTCATAGGGTTCCACTCATCTAAAAAAATCTTTGCATTAAACCAATGCATGCGCTCTTTTATTACTATTAATATCCCAGCATCATGTGATTGCAGTTACCAATTCTGAGTGGTACGTGTAATTCTGCAAAGCCTCATTCCACTTGCAACTAGTGCATGGTTTTTTGGCCTTTCCTCGTATTCATCCCCCATAGCTTCCACTGGTTATTGTACACTTTGCACATGCGATGCTCAGCTAATGTGGCAGCCGGTACTGCCGGTTGTTATGACCCAACAGCTGTTCCACTGTATATCAGTCATATTCACTTGGTGCAGATCCATGTGCCTTGTTGCCAGTCCTAACCGCCACCTTCTATGCCGAATTGCAACCCGCGGTCCAACCCAAAAAACATTACTAAAATGGCAAACGGCTCCTGTTAAACTGCTTAAATGGAAAACAGGTGGAAGTCATGCAAAGCTTAAAAATAAACAAAAGAACGTAGATAAATATATGCAGCGAGATAAATTAACTTAGGTAATGCTTGGTGTCAGGCTAGTTGGTGGAACATCTTTTGAAAAGGCTGCACTAGGGACTGATGTCTGAAATGGACACGGAAATGGATGCATCTCATATGGAAGATTGGAGAAGTGACATAAGGCAAAGCTAATTCGCAGTGCGCCTTTGTAATTTACCGTAGAACACTGACAAGCCTAAGAGTTTTCCCTTGTTGTCATGAGGATATTCTAATGAGGAAGGCCTGTAGTGAGGCTTGATGAGCCGTAGCCCCATTTCAGTGGCCTCTAACTGTTTCCGCAGTTCGCCTCGCCCCGGTTCCTCTGCCTGCAGCAGCCGATCGTCCACGTCCTCCCTGAGCGGGCCTTTCCTGCCTCACTGTGTGAGTTGCCCCAGAGTTCCTTGCCCGTCTCCTCTGGGGAAAAAGCCCAGCCCAGTTTCGCACCCATCCTTGTCCTAGGCCGGTTATGAGCCCTTTGCGACATGCATTAGGATGTAGCCGTCAGAAAAATTTGAAACTTCCTGTGTATGTTTTTGATAACCAAAATTTCACTTAAAACCATAAACAACTCGATCTCATAAGTAGTTAATTAATTAGGTCGTGTCTTGATCGTAAACACACTGTCGTAAATGTGACCACCGTTTCCTAACCATTGTTACAATAGAAAACGCATACACATTATTGTGATCTGTAGCCCTTGTAGATTGAGGTAACAACTTGAGTTTTGCTTTGGTAAAGTTTTAACTGGAGAGAAAACGTAAAACCAAGAACACCTAATTGGCGCGCCGAGCATTTGGCGTGTCAAGTAGGTGTTCTTGAACCGCTCAGTAGGTGTTCTTGAGCCCCACTTGAACCGCTCAGCCAGTATTTGAACTTCCCGCCGTAGAGCGGGAAATGTGAATGCTGGCTGAGCGGTTCAGGTGGGGATGACGACGATTGTAACTCACGAAAATGTTCTTGAAAGTCGCGTGTATGATTTTACACGCCATGTCGCAAAGGGTTAGCGTCAAGACCTGGAGTGCTGAGCGTTGCTTCGCTCAGCAACGGCCTGTAGCGATGATGGCAGGTGGGCATGCTCTCAGGTGTGTGGACGTTGCAACAAGTTGGTGATATCTGTGACTTGCACCTTGCAACGAATGGCACCAAAGAACACTGGCGAACAGGAGGCAAACCACATGAGGTAGGCACTAACTTTCGAGCGGCGTTTTACTGAGGAAAGAGTTGAAATTAATTGCGCGTGAGTGATCAGGACAATTTGAAGGAACACGGAATGTCCCAGAAGGATGTGGCATTTGAAGAAATGGAAGGATAGGATGTGACGTCAATGTGTGGTTCAGTCAGGACACATGGTGGCAATATAGTCAGAGATGGTTTGTTATAGTATCCAACAGTTTGCCTTTTTTTGTCTCAGTTGCAGTCAGAAACTCCCTATGCACTTGCTAAGGAACGTGCCAAGCAGAAAATGGTGCATGCACTGCGTTTTTGTAAACGCTAAGGCTAGCCAACACAGGTCCAGTGGCTTAAAAAAAGCAGTGGGTGGCAATATCCCAGAACTTGACTTGTGAATGATAACACCAATGTGCTCCTGCCTTGGTTATGTGAGGGAAAAACATACATTGTTCTAAGTAAAGAAACGCAAGACATACTAGTCACCGTCACAGTAGCCTCTCATTTTGCGGCCTGTCGCCATGCATGTTATTGTGACTTCAACTTCATTGAGCCACTTACCTTGTCGAGCATTTGGTTATCACCAAAGATAACCAACGAATAGAGTAACTGAGACCATCTTGTCAGCAGCTCGCAATAGCCACTTTCAAAGTCATCGTTTGCTTTAATAAGACGCCTGGGGGATTAATGCAGGACCGATTCAGAAAACTTACTATCATCAGAATTCAAAAGTAAAGTGCCTTTGTGCACTTTGTTGTCTACATCACCACTTCGAAATTCAAAATGTAGCTTCAACATTTTCAAGCTCTACATCGCCCTCCTGAATTTCTAAGTGTCAGAAACAGCGGCACAGTTTTTGCAGTCAAAGGACATACAAGTCCACTGCGATTAAGGTATAAATTAGGCACGCAGCATTTTTTTTGCCTTCCTTATTTTATTTTGTTGCGACTGGGTTTCCATTAAACCATAAATACACATTGCATGGACATTTTTCCGTTCATTGCTTTATGCAGTGCTGTGTTTGTTTTATCTGGGTCAGACAACTCCCACAAAACTGAAGGCTTCTTTTATTTGTCATTTTTGACTACACTGAACTGCTTCAATGCAGCTCCATATTCTATTTGCCCATAGAACTTCATTGGAGAGAGCTGCTTTGGGCTCCCAGGAACTTCCCAGAGTAGCCCAGGACTTAAAAAAGACCTTAAATGTAAAGTGTATTAATATACAGAAAATTTGGTGCCGCCTTATCTAAACTAGGTGCATGAAAGGTGGCAAAATAACAGTCACGTCATGTTATGTATGGAACATGCTGGAATCAAGCAACGTTAATTTAAAGAGCGATGGCGTCCTCTCTGTGTAGCATTATCGGACTTTGAAAACCCACAGTACCATATGTGAAGGGGTGAATGTCTGCTGCAAAGCATTTGTTATTGTCTCTCATTGCTGTTTTCTTTAATCATGAGAATGTGTGTGCTCAGTTCAAAGCCTGGCTTCCATGCTATGCAGGATGAACTGTGGGAAGGAACGACAACGTCGGGTACAGCATCTACCGAACAGCAAGTACATGCTTCTCGCTATTGTTCTTGTTCATATTGCTCTTATTTTCGCTCTCCTGTTTTTTCGTGTAATCCCACGAAGATCATTAGTACACTTAGCCTAGTTTGTGCTGGCTGCTTCCAGGGCACTGCTCGAAGGAATCTGTAATGGCAGCTCCTAATGTCGAGTAATTAATGGGGTTTATAATTGTCGACTGACAACTTCTCTGTCGTTAATTGTCTCTAAGGGGGCGGAAAAGTTGGTAATGCACGAAGTGGACGGGATTAAGTGCTGCTTGCAAGCAGGGCCATCCCATAGTAGATGGGGCCATCCAAAATTTCAATTCAAAGTTGAACAAGTCCAGAAACAACGCTGTAAGGAATATTCTGGTACCTCGAATGTGGTTGCAGTGTAGCTGTGGCTGACAAGTCAACGTCAGCTTTTGCCTGAACAGTGTGAATTTGTAATGAAGCAGCATTAGAGGTGAAAGCTGGAACGTTATAGGTTCCCCTGTTTTGAAAGCAAGTAGCCTCAGTGTCCGACTTTTTCACAATACAAGGAAACGTATTAAAGAAGTTTAATTCTAATAGATTGAATGCTAATGGCGTGTGCGATAATAATTTAAAAAAGGACGCTAGCGCGAAAATAGCCGCCAACCCTATTGTTGTGGTCCACTGCCGAATTGGCAACTCTTCTCACGAGTGTAAAAAAGAGAAAAAAAGGGAGTGCTGTTGTAAAGAGGGACCCAGGGGTCCTCGTGTGACTTCAGCAGAGAGAGGATTCTAACAGTCAGCTTCACTAAACCTGATTTGATCACCCGAAGAGTGGCAGACCAGTTGTGATACGGGAGCTGTTGGAGGAGCACCTCAGTGGGTCGTGGTCCTGAATACACAGAATGGCACTGATCTCTCTTGGATCCTGTGGCCACATACCTTGGCAAGATGGAGGCAGTTGTCGCTGTGTTGTTGTCTCGACCATTGCTCTGTTTTGTACGAACAGTCGCGGTGAGGATCTTTCGTTTGAAGGTAGTTTTACAATATCATCTTTGGAGATGTGCGAGCTTTGAACAGGCAGTGTCAGTTTTTTAAATGAGAGGGTAGAAGCAGTTTGAACCTCTTTAGGCACCAATGTGAGCTCTCCGCCACCCTTTCCTTGTTTCCCATAATAGGAGACAATATTGGCAGGGACCCAAAAACACTCGGATAATGATAAATGTGCAAATTCACTGGCAGGTTGTTGATTAGTGGTGGTGAAGACTGTTGGTTACCCACGACACAAAAAATTATTTTTTATCCACCCACTCCCCCTTTTCTTGTTTGAGTTGCGGTGCAGTGGGGAAAAAAAAAAAGGAAACCTTACTGGCTTGGAAATGTTTATATATGTTAGAGCTGCTGGGGCGTACGTATTACAGTCCGAGTTGAGCTGCTTTGCTTTGTGTCATTCAAGCGTTAAACCATGCCCTCTATTCGCTTTTAAGGGTTGGCCAGGGAACACAAAAATTCTGCCACACCATCGCTTTGAGAGAGTGATATTCCTGAGTGGCTGTCATAGCCTGGGGTCGAAACACGGGCACATTGAAGCTACGGTGTTAATTTTCTCTCACGTTTTGCCCAGCATGGAGCAGCTGCTGAGGGCACCCCAACTCCCCCACCACTCCCTCCTCGAGGTGAGTACATTGATTGATTGATTGATCGATCGATCGGTCGTTTCATCTGTGTTGGCCACTCTGGGTGTGCGCACAGAAGTTGTGTGCGGTACGGCCCTCTTAAAGGGACAGCCGACTGCTTTTTGTGGAGTGAGTGTCCTCTAACTAACATTAAAGCCAGCGCTTCATGTTGTGGGGTACTCACAGGGGGAACAATTTTACTTTGACACTCAACTTTCTGAAATGTGACAGGTGGCAACACATAGTATCTCAACACGACGCTTCCTTTCGTATGTAAACTGCTCGGTACCGGTTTCAGTGCTAGTTCAAAAAGCACATGAAAGAATGGGAAAGATTGCTTTTTATAATTGTTTCAGCTGAAAATAAGTGTTTAAGTGCCTCTTTTCATCTTGTGTACAGTGTTGCGGATCTGGTAGCGTGACCGGTGGTGGCGTATGTTGATCCGGAATTGGGGAAAACATTGGGGCTTGTAGGGCGACGAAAGAAACTTTATGTACAGATATCTACATGGCGTTTGACTGAGTGAACAGGGTTCTGCGCTCCTGCGCGCACGAGATTAAATAACCAGGTTGGGTCCGCCCCTTTTCCCCCTTTCCTCAACTGACATCAGTATGGTCCAATCAGGGGCGCCTCAGCTGACGTCCACACACTCACAAAGAGATGGCACTTTGCACAGGTTAATGTTCAGTTGACTCCTGATTATGCAATGGTTGAAGCGCCGGGAGGACGCCCGGACCCGGTCGATAATCCGGCGTGGAGTACTCGTTGAATAGCAGCGTCTCGGACCACAACAAAGCAGTCCCCCGCTGACGATTGCCGCCGGAAAAGCAATGCTGCACGTCTTTGTAAATCCCTCCCTGCCTCCCTGCCTCGCCGGCGGGAAGCCGCGGAAAGCGCCTTGTGTCCAGCAGAAGCGTCCCTCTCCGCCGCGTCATCGCATACAAAGCCGGGTCGCTCCTCATCGATGAGGGTAGGGGAGAGGAAAACTTGCGATAATGGGCCGACGGAAGCGTTGGGTGACTGAACCCGATAGCATTGCAGACGGGCGTCGTAATGTCAATACGCCAATCGTAACAACAGTTAAAAGTGTGTTGCCGCACAGAACACTGCCCCATTGATGCCAGCATTCGTGTTGGCAGCGTAATACTTAAGGTCTCAGGAATCCGCTTTCAAACCTTCTAGGGGCGCACCAGGGAAACATACACGATGCAGCGTGTTTCAAGTGATGCCCTTTCATTTGGGGTAGAGAGCATATATTCCACAAAAATCAGTTGTCTTCTGTCCCCTTAAACTACTCTACAGCTAGGTCAGATTTCTAAGAGTGCTGAAGACAGGCACCAACTTTGCCTGGCCTGAAGCGTGACTTTGGACAGCATTAGCAACGACAGGAGCAACATTTCAAATGTTTTTTTTTTTTTAATTGATAAACTCACTTTAAACGGTGTTTTCCAAACAGTGGTAGTGGTTTTTGTTTTCAGGCACGGGCAATGTGCATATTTGTTGTTGATCCATGTTAACGAAGAAAGGAGTGCTCTCGGGCTGTCACGATACTATGCCCTTTGAAGTGCCAGGTTGGTTAGACACTGGATTTCTCTCTGGTACATCTTGGTGCGAAACTCTGTGAACCACGCCACACAGCCACGCTGTGCTTTGAGAAGGGGGTGAGATATGATACTGGAAAGGGAAAAATTAGTGAGAACGGGCCAAGGTGTGCGAAAATACTGTCCAGCACGAAACTCCTCTGACCTCTAAGCCCTTCCATTGGTCGATGCAAAGTGTAGAATCGACCAAAGTCACTGCCTTATGATCGTGCTATCTCTTTGGAGAAGCTTTCTAGAGAACACGCACTCTTAATAGCTGCTTCAGAATGACACTTTGACAGCACTCAAACCATTTAAGCAGAGCAACAAGACAAACCCAAACAGGCCATGACTCACGATAAAAAAAAAATAATAATCCTTTGAAAATTGGTTCTACAATTGACTTTTGTGTGTGTAATTGTAACTGAAGATGGACTATAAACTTTGCGTAAAGTGAAAGGGCTGCAGTGCTTTTAATCAGCCCCTTCACATAACAGGATAAAATACTGTGTAGTTGCCGAAAGGAGACATGAAGGCCAAAGTAATTAATGCCCAGTCCGTGCTTGTAGTACTATGGGGTGTTGTTTGGTTGCTTTTGTTTTGCTTTTTTGGCACTCAGTGTGGTTGTTTGAAGAGGTTCGTGAGTGATTTCCTCTGTGTGCACGCAACGAGAGTGCTGGCACTGATGCCAGCAGCTGGGTGGCAGAAGAGGCAGTGTATGGCCTTTTCGGAAATAATGGTCATGAAAACGAACAAACATGGCTCAGCTGAAAAGTGCCTTGGAGGGTGCGGCTGCGTTGCCTTTATCCTGAATGCACTTCAAACTTAATGAGGGGGGAACGTTCGTTTCACCATCTTTGCGTTACCCATGCACGAACCTTACAATTGAGGTCGAACGTTTTGGTAGCTTTCGAGAATTCGTGTGGGCCTGTCAACTTGTTCATACCACTGGTTTGCACTGCAAAAGAAGACGACATAATTTTGATTGATTGTTTAATTCGTGGTTTCTCAAAGTGGGTTCCGCGGAACCTAGGGGTTCCGCAGGCCCCTCCTCAGGGTTCTGCGAGCCACTGATGAATTTTCCCTGGTTCCGCAGTCGCAAAGTCTTGTATGGTGAACTTGAGGTGCGATCGATCTAAAAAACCTCCATTACTCACGCCCGAGTGTCAGTAAGCACATCTCGGCGCGTAACAGAAACGCGCGAGCTGCGCAATAAATCTCGCCAGCAGCTTGTAGCCAGCCAGACTCCGAAAAGCGGGCCACCGTGGTTAAACTATCTGCACTTTAATCTCGGCCTTATATTACCCCCATGCGCATTTCTCCTGTTTGGAGATAGGTGCCGCTAGCGTACGCATTCGCGTAAAGTCGACGGGAGAAAAAAAACGATACACTTGCTTGCTTTTGAATTTATTGCACGTTAATGTAGCATGAACGGAATGAAAAATGGCGGGGGGAGGGGGGGGGGGAGGTTCCTTGGCACTTAACAGAACGTAGCAGGGTTCCCTGGGACCAACATGCTTGAGAACCCCTGGTTTAATTAATTGATTGTAGGGTTTAACGTGCCGACGCAACGCAGGTGATGAGGCGCGCCGTTGTGGAGGGCTCTGGATTAATTTTGACCACCTGGAGATCTTTAACGTGTGCCAAAATCATGTACACACGGGCGTAAAACGGTAATATTTTCAACGAGGTCGTAGAGCCCTTCGTATCCCCAAAATGCATAGGATGGTCATTATTGTGCGCGTTTGCAATGGTAGAAGACAAAATGAGAGTATTGTGTTAGAATACGATTTAGTGGAAAACTGCATTTTTGTGCTACATACCTTTCTCATACTATTGGCAACCTTCTGAAGCCTCCTAATGATGCGTCTGCTGTAAAGCATTTTCGAAGGTTACCTCTTTTGAAAAATGCAAATGCATTTGGCAGCTTTCGGTTGGTAGCTTTTGCAGTCACTATGCCCAAGATTTGTGGCGTGCTCTATTTTTTGCAGACGAGTCAAAAAAAAAAAAAAAAAAAGGAGGAAGTTTTCGGACATCTTTTCTTGGGAACTCTCGAGCAAACCGGGCATCATCTTTTTTTATTAACTAAAGCTGAACAAGCTGTAAAAGATCCGATTTCTTTGAAGGTAAAGAGAGCCAATTTGCCCTTAGTTAACAGCGCGATTCGATGTAGGCATTTCAGTCAGCTTTCCAGAATCAGTAGTGATGGCCCATCTCATTGTATACATAGGCATCAAAGGTCTCCTCCCTATCTGCGCCTTGAACGATGCGAGCCACAGTTAATGGTTGGCCCGACCTTTTCCCACCAGCTCCCCCCTCGCCGCGTGATGCTGTCCGGCCAGCCCTGGCGAGCCGCTGCACCTCGAGGCACTCCGAGCTGGCCCAGCCCTGCAAGGACCCCCTCACCGAAGAAGAGGACGGCAATGATGATGATGACCCTGCCACCAACAGCACGGCCTGACCCGGTGTCGCTTTTGTCACCGAGCTTTACGCATCCTAACGGGACTGTCCTGGGCAGCTGCATTTCCCCATTGTTGTTGTGGTTGGAATGGAAAAGAGGAGACCAGGGCGAATGCTAGGAACACTACCGTATTTTCGCGCATGTAACCCGCCCCTGCATATAATCCGCACTCGTACTTTGAGCTCGCTAGAAAATGAAACAAAATCCTCACGTATTGCCCGCACATTTGATACAGGAAAGGCTGCACCAAAGCTACTGCTCAAGCAATGCATCGCATACTGTGCAGACAGAAAGAGCGTATATTGAGCAAGTAGAATACACTGACTGCGAGGCAAAAGTCGCAATTCACTTATAAAATTCAGTTGTTAGAGTGCGCTCGTTCCTGTTTTTTCTTACTTGCCCTTGTATGTTTTGCGCAATCGCTGCCATGGAAGGCTTAGTGAGTGTTACTGTGTGGGAGCTTCACGGCATAATGCGGATTGCCGTGAAGCTGTACTAAGGAGAAACCCCGAGTATTATCCGCGTCCCTACTTTGCCACTGAAATTTTAGCATTTTCGGTGCGGGTTATACGCGTGAAAATACGGTAACTTCCAAACGTTTCGCATCAGTTTTCCTTCTTGCAGATGTCAGAGCGGACAGGTCGAGAAGAGAGAATCAAAAACATGCATCGATGCGTGTGGAAACTTCACGTGCAATATCTTTAGGAGAGAGGAAAGTGCCTTTCTTTTCCTTTTTTTCAACGCTCCAAGCAACACGAAGTGAAGTCTGAGTATTGTTTTGGCAAGGATAGGTGGCGCCGCACGCGGTTTTACTGTTCTGGCAGTCGTAGGGTCTCTTCGCAAAAACATGGCGTTGTCATTTGTCTGTTGTCGTTGTTCGATGTTAAAGCCTGAGTGAGGACAACAGGACAGCGTGGTGACGAGAGGAGGGGGAGGGGGGGAGGGGGTCGAGGTGAATGCTGTTCATCAAACACAGTTCCATTGCACGGCCAGATTCACACTCACAATGGTGGCCCGTATGTTTTTATTGCATTTGCATTGATAGGGTCGTGTTACCAAACAATTGTGCCGTTGATCTGCGGACACGGAGCGAGCGAATGCGAGAAAACGATAAGGCATGCGCGGTGAAGGTGATGTCAGCCAAGCATTGGCTGTGGTGCTGGCAGTTCTGTGAGGCCAAAGTGGCACCCACCTGAATGGTTCAATGGCTGCAACGTTGTTCTGCTGAGCCCAAGGACGCAACATCGACCGCAGCCATGGTGGCCGCTTTTCAGATGGAGGTGAAAAGCAAATGCACCTCTGTGTCAAGACTTCGGAGCGCTCCACTGCGGTGCGCCTCACAGCCAGAATGTAGCTTCGGCTAGTTAAACCCTATTGCGAATCAGTCAAATCGATCAAGTTGAAGTGGTGGGTTGTGACCACTGAGGCAGCTAGAATGCAAGGCACGGTTGACTCAGTGTGCGAAGGACATGCAGTGGACTGAAGCGAGGCATGTGCATCGGGCCGGGCCTTGCGTTAGTGAGGGAAAAGATGAGATGCTCGTGCATTTTTAAATATCTAAAGGTAGTTTTCCTATTGCTATTGTTGTTATTATTAAATCTCACACAACCAGCTAACCACAGCAGCTAGTCTTGTTGTTAAACAAATTGTGCCGTAAAATGCGGCCTTCATGCAAAAATTGAGTGCAAAAATAAAAAGTGATTTTGTGACGCTAGATCACGTTTAAAGGAGAGATGCTCCTCGAAAACACTTTTTCTTTAATATTGTATGTAAGGTTATGAAACTTTGGTCATAGATGGAGTTTTTAATGCTGATTCCAAATATGTTCTCAGTTTGTATGTACCTTTATTAGTTTTTGTGCAAGAAAGCCCTCAAAAGGAAAGTATAGGGCAGTTTGTGCGCATCTCTTTTGATAGTAAATCTTTGTTTAGAGCAGCCTGAATTATCTCATTTTGCTGCTTAGGTAACGTATTAGTATGTCAAAAACTACTTAAAAGTTATTCACTTAATTCCTATAGTTGTAAAAAAAATTCAGGAACACCAAATGTGTATATTTTGGTTGGTATGAGTTAGCATTTTTAGTTTTTGAAGAAGTGCAGAAGAGATATTGAAAATTCATATCGGTATCGACATTCTAAACACTTTGAAGAGAATATTTGCAAAATTTCATCCAAGTCAGACCATTGGAAGTACTTGAAATGTGTTGCATAAGTAAGAAGTTCTGAAAAGTGCAAATGCAGATTAAATGCTTTTGAAACTTTTTAAAGGTTTAGTGAAAATGCTTGAAACAGGTTACAAAACCTGCTTTTTTTTTTTTTTTTTTAATTACTGCCTAAATGTGAAACTGTGGGAGGGTCCATGAGCTAGAAGAAGGCTTACTCTACCTCTCCAAGCAAACAGCAATGGCAGGCAACGCCAGGATTAGTACAAACAATCGAAAGCTGCTCATGTGCGACAGAAGTATCACTTTCTCGAGCCGCCGTGATTAAGTAAAATGTATTTTTTAATAAACTTCTCGTCCGTATTTTGCCTTGATCTTTCGCGAACTTGTAGCTGAATGTACAAAGATAATTTTACGGGCAAAATCTCGAAACTGAAAACTTGTGCAGAAACTCGATTTTTCGAGGAGTATCTTTCCAAGTGCACTGCTTTCTAAAGCGCCTGTAAATTGAAACCCAGCCTGAGAAGACTTGCTTGGGCTGGTCAGTTTGGGGGTAAGCACACGTCCTGGCCTCCTCTTTGTCCGGTTCCTTACACATTATTCACAGTGTGTGCCTTGTCGAAATTGTCGACCCAACACCCAAGTTAACTGCTTCAACTTTGTGCGCTTCAAACTTTGAAGGTGACGCGATCTGACAAAAAAAGAAAGGGTTGCGATACTACGCACAAACATTGATCCAAAGATGCCAGAGCAGCTTGTGGGGCAGCATTACGTGTGGCCCCTTTAGTGAGATGATCAAATGAGCGTGCAGCTCTGCGGAGAGTTCTGTTATTGTTTATCTAAGCTATAGATGTTTTGAATCTCTTGTGATAGTGGAAAGTATTCATGCAATCAAAAACCAAATAAATACAGAGCAGAGGTGGAGGAATAACGAATAACCGTTTTTGTACCGTTAGTACTTGCGCAAGAGGGAGTCAGCGCAGTGTTCTGCAACTTATTTTAGAAGATTGAATGTACATTGTGGAAGGCACGGGAAAGGTGCAACGCTGTTATAAGGGGGGACACTGGTCTTGAGGACCGAAAATTTGCCAAAAAATCAAATTTCTGTATTAATTTTATTTGCAGTCTACAGGTCCCAAAGAATGTGCCTGCAAAATATCACAGCTGTATCATAAGTATTCACAAAGCTGTTGCCCTTTGAAGTCACCTAAATGACCATTTTTGCCTATGTTTGCAAACTTCGTGTCCTGTTTTCTCAGAACCAGTTTTTTTCCCCACGTCGTCAGCTGTCGGGTACAATATTTTGGGATGTACTGGTTCGATTTACATAATTTTTGCTGCATTCGAAAGCTTATGAACTGAACAGTGCAATAAAGCCACAAAAGCACAGAATTTCTTTTTGCTGGCACAAGATTTTATGCAGTTAGTTTTACGAAAACATTGTAAATTGATGACCTGACATTTACGAATTTTACAGCGTTTGCAGAAACCATGCTAAAATTACTGTAGTGGTATAGTTGCACTCCCTGGTCCTTCTAGAGCACAAAGGGATAAAAGCTTTTTGAGTATTTCATAGGTACATAATGAAAAAATTGCCCGAAACGGAGTGACATAACATGTTGCACAACTCTAAACGTACACCCCATTGACGAAAACTGACTGCATATTTGTGCTCAGAATGTTGAAATACACTCAATGTGTAAATCTCAAGCACATAGGTTAAAAAATAACAAAAATGTCCTCAAGACCAGTGTCCCCCCTTAATACCATATCTATTCGAATATAAGGCGAGGTGCTTTTCCAGAATCCGTAGTCTCAAAGTCATACCCTACCTCTATATATATGGCGATTTTCTGCACCCTCACCTTATAATTGAATAAATAGGGTACTTGATTTGTTTTTTTTTTCCTCCCTATTTTGTTTTATTATGCGAGGCTCTTGTGGTACTTTTTACTTACCTTTGCCTCCAAATTTAGGGCAGCAGTATTTGAGAGATAGCGAGTGTTGTTTTGGTTTTATAAAATGATTGCACTTTTTCCCTATGTGGTGTAAGTGTGTAGCCATTCTTTTGCGTGCGTTGTTGGCCCTGTATGCACACATTTCCACGCGCCTAGACTAAACATTGATTTGTGACTGTCTACAGAGCTTGTACGGTTGCATCGAATTCCACTGTCAGTGCCCACCTATGAACATACATTCCAGCCAGCTTGGAACAAGGAAGTTCACGGTATGTGGCCATTCACTGTGTGGTGGAACATGTTCCATCCAAACGTGGGACCTGTTACCCAGGGTTGTCTTGTGCAGATTCTGAAGTGTTCATCCATGCACCGTGCTACGTTTGTTGCCTGGCATGTTGGGGAACTGCGTCTTATTGGCAGTTTTTATCGCCCATCGCATCGCAGTGGAGAATTCGGAACGCTTGAAATTTGGCCCAGTGTGTGCAACTTAGTTAAACGGTGGAGTGTTGCGAATTCGCGTCGTGCTGAAGATTGTGCAAGCTGATCGTGTTGCGATTCTTGTGCAATACAGAGTAAACGTAACATTACGTCGGTGGCTTTATTGCCAAGCGACACAAATGATCAGGGAATGCATGCATACAACGACGGTATTTTGTGAAGGTAAATTTTTTACTGTTTTGTGCAGGCCGCAAAACGTAACTGTACGGGTGGTAATGGTGCTTATGACTTCTTTGACGAGTGTTGAGCTACTCAATTGCAGGGGCAACTCCAATAAGTCCAAGAAAACAGTGTGGCAGGTACCTAAGCTTTTTGCGTAGTTACAAGGCTTAGTTTGCTGTGTACTGTGTGACAGCTAATTTGTTTGAATGTGTGAGCCAAGAAGTTTTTTTTTTCCCCTTTCATTGCACCTAAACCAAGATACGCCTGTCGAAACTGTTCCAAAGGACCAAGTCAAGAGTGCATAGTGCTTATTATAAGCTAATAATGACATTTACCACTGAGGTTGCTTACTGTGTATTTGTTTCATCGCATACGAATGAGAACAGCTATATACGTATATTATTTCTGGCGGGTAATTTTAGCAGCTAGTAACTGCGCCCTTGTCGGGTTAACCAGATGTAGAGGTGCTTGTACAACTGTGATCACTTTCTGAAATAAAAGAAAAAAGAGGGGTCCCATGACACCAAATGTTGTATGGAATGATCATGCATGCAAGGGGGACAGGTTTTTCGATTTTCCTAACTGTCCACCTTGACTGCAGCCTGATATGTGTGTAGTGTGCTCATGCTAGTGCCTTATTCACACGGTTCTGTGGTATTTTTCGGGTAATAAAGGAATTCTGTTTCGTGCATTGAATGCGTTTCAGTATTCTCTACACAGGTTTGTACTGTGCATTAAACATCACCATCCCAGATTTTACTGTCCAAGAAGGCCATGTTTCAGCTTAGAAAGCACTGCGATCTGACGAGGTGTTCAGTGTAACAATTCGCCGAGCTTTGGAAAAAGTTGTACGCCTATCGCAAATGAAGGAAGTGGTATTTCCTGCTGAGAATATGGCTGTATTTTTGTTGCATACAGTTATTAGATCACTTATTTATTAAGGCCTTCGCATAAATCGGTATGGTTCTCAAGTAGCTCAAAAACGAAGCAATTTCAAGCAGCTTGAGAGTACTGGAAGCGACATTAAAGGAAACGTGCTTCTTGTTTCGTAGTCAAACTCACTCACTTTTTCGTTTGATATTATGGAGGAGTCCAAAGCCTTGATGCGTTTTAAAACTTTTGCAGTGTATCTGCTTATTCACTGCAAATGTCATTGAAAGACAAGCCTTCTCTGCCTCTCACACCTTTCATGCTGTTGTCTCTTGCCTTTTCCATGATGAATACGAGGGTTTTGTAAATCCAGCGTTGTGCGCACTAGCTGTTAGTACAATCGTTTTTCTTTTGTCTTTGGCTCTCCTTGGAACAGCACGAGGCATTTTTTTTTTTTTTCAGTGTTTGCTTTTATCTCCGCTCTTCAACAAATTTTCTATTGTGAAGTTCTTTTTGCATGCATTTGCTACTGTAAAACCCAATCCAATGTATAATAATAATTAGTAAATACATACTGGTACTCTCAGTTATACAGTCGAGTCCCGTTATAACGATACCGTTTATAACAATATGTCAGTATATAACGATGAACAGCTATAGGCACCGCAACTTTTGTATTCTTTCTATGGTAAAATAAACCGCTTATTACAATGCTCCCAGTGCCACGATGTCGGATATAACGATTGAATCTGCACCAAAAGTGCAACAGTGACGACTAACGACGCGACTGCGCAGCCTACTCTTGTAGTGGCGTCTTCATAGGAAGCCCAATGCGTGACACAGTCCCTCGGGGACTTTGTTTCTGCCAAGGACATTTACCTCAGCTAGGGGAAGCACCTACAGGTGCTCTTGGAAGAAAAGATTTGCGCTAGCTTCACACGCGGCAAACAAAGGTGACCGACTGTGGCTTCTTTTCCGCGAATTAGTAGTAGTATCCCCTTGCTGGCATGCGAATAAAGTGTTTTGAGCTCTGTTCCGTCTTTTTTTTTCGCAACCCGCTTATAACAGTTATCGGTTATAACGATGCGATTTCCTTGGCACTTGGGTATTGTTATAAGTGGACTAGACTGTATATACTTACCTCTTGCCCTAAACATGCCCGAGGTTGTTATTTTGCTGAACAATGCACACATACACGAGTAATGCCAGCACTTTTTAATGCATTAAGTGCCAGTGAAAAATCCCACAGCACAACCTTGTGGCATCCAGTAAAACCAGGGGTTTGTAAGGCAGTGCCCCGTTTGTACAGTTTGGAAAATTTTTCGTGCAGTGGGAACAGAGCTGTATAACACCATCAGATTCCTCTCTTAAAGGCAGAGCCAGAGTCCTTCAATGCTTCTCTGGTCACGAAACTCCCGGCCAAGTTTCATACGGGGACAAAGGCTACCGCGAGGGGCACCATCGCAGATTGGAGGGGATCGGGCGCAGCCACTGCTGTTTAACCAGACCGGCAGGCAGGAACGCAGTCGCAGCATGCCCGTTCGCACCAAATTTTTTCGGCCCACGACACGTGAAGCGAAAGCACACTGCTGATAAGGCGCCGAGCGTCCATTCCCTCCCAAACTGCCCTTCGATCAACACCAGCGCCACGGCGCAGCCTCCCTGGGCAGCGCACGAAGCTCTCCCATAGCGTGACGGCAGAGTTTCACGACCAGAAGAGCACTGAAGGACTCTTGCAGGGCTTAGCCGCCCACCAAATTTTTCATTAGTAGTATGCAAGGTCCTGCCGATATTTCTTGTTCATCGGGTGACAGACAGACCGAAATTTAGGGTTTTGGTAGCACAAAACAGACTATCATCTCTAGAACAAACCCTGTGAACTACTGTGAAAAAGGAAACGAATGTGCTGGAAATCAAAATGTGCTGACCCCATCAGACCGAAAAGAAGACAGTGGGGTAGCCTGGACATAGCACATTTTTCAAAGCTGCCTTGAATGCAATACTGGCATGCTAGACGGCTGGATGCCATAGGTGCACTACACAAAAGAGAAGCAAAAGCTCGCCATCTAGTGAGGACATGGTCACAAGAGCCACAGCGACCAGATTTTGTAGCTTGCGAGTCCTTCTGGGTGTTGTGCAATCCATGGGTGTAAAAAGATGGCGTTTATTGGTGAATCGTATGTACAACAAAAAGACAACAGTGGCTGGCCAGGATTCTTTCCTTCGGGGGAGGCAGCTGCCACAAAGGGCCGGCTCACTCCGTCCACCGGTGGGTGCAGTTGGTGTTGGTGCAGACGTAGTACAGTCTCATCTCGTCCTGCACACAAAAGCAAGGACACAATACATTGCAATCAGCTGGCTGAAACAGCCCGCGCTTTGTAGTCAGCCCCAAGAGAAAAAGATGGCGCTTCCTCTGCTCAGCTTGAAGGAACAGCATACTTCTGGGGTTCCATTACGAACGTATTCAGCCAAGGCCCAGCTCATTATCACGCCCTCCCCCAAATACAATCCAAAAGTCTTCAAAGTGACCAATTTTTGCGTGCACTCCTAAAATTTTCATAGTTGCAGAAACTGGTGATCACCGACCAAAGGTGTTTTTATAACGTAAAAAAGACGTTTCGGCTTCCATACAGAAAAAGCCTTGTTCACTTCTTCAACTGTGAATCTTTTACCCGACCAGGCAAGATTTCGTCAGACCTGAGATTTCATTTCTTAAACTTTTCTTGTGTTTTTGGCCACCTTGCATGTTTGCCACACAATTATCTGGAAGGACCTGAGAAAGCTAAAATAACTTTTTTTTAACATGAAGCTGAATGTATAGGGCATACATACAACCTTTCACGAAGATTATTCATCTTAACTGCAATTTTTCTTTTTTTTTTTTTATTCCTCAATTGGAATGTTACGGAGTAATATGGACAGTGAGCTTCGACTGCCTTTGTGAAGCAGTAATAATTTGCAATTCAAAATCTGTTTGCAGCATTGCATTCCTTACCCATTGTAGTGCCTCCTCAATACAGTAACATCATTAATTTTCTGATCACCAGTTTCTTTTCTATCATTGGCAAACAGGACAAAGGTATGTTTAATTGCCTCGACGTCTAACCGACTTGCTGCAAAAGTAATTGCCAATTTGAAATCAGGACAAAAAGATGAGCAATACTGTGACATTCAATAAAATTTAATCAAGAACCAAAAAAAGGCTTCGACATAAGAGCTGTGCTTTCATCAGAATCGCTACTAGACAGTCTTCCAAAATTACGTCCTCTTTTTTTTCTTATAAAAACAAAAACAGCAGTATTTGTTCGTCTAGTTGCACTAGGTTGGGCTTCTGCATTTAGATACTGGAGCTCTTCGATTTAGTCTCGGACTCACCGCAAACTCCCGAAGAAGCAGTCCGGCATTCAATTTTCCCACGTATACCCATGGCTTCAGGGAATCCTCGGACTATCCGCAGACTATCGGCTGTGAGTCCAAGACATAAATCGAAGGGCCCCACTATCACTTTGCACCTCACTGCATTTTTACTCTGGCGCGATGCCCCAGTGGTGGGCTAATGGTTGCACGCCTTAATATTGGGACACACCGTCATCAAGCAAGGACAGCGTCATAACAGGAACATAAACAAGCACATGCATGCTAACTTCACGGACAGGTATGGCTTGCGGATCTCGCTATCGCCAGTTCATTGGTGCCAACCTCTGCCTCCTGTCAGCTCTCTCCACAAGTCGAAAGCACACCGTACCCGGCGATAGTATACTGCTTAAAAGCTTTAGGCTGCACTATTTTACACGACACGATGACAATGCAATGTTAAATACTTTGCAAGTCCAATGTCAACGCATTCCGATTCAGGAGGGGGGGGGGGCAGCTTGGTGTCCAAATTAGGCTCACAGAACATAAAAGAACACTGAACATTCCACGCACACGGCACAACCACACCACCCAGGGTGGCGTCACTATAAGCAAAGCCGAAGCAGTAGCCATGCTGTGGATCCAGAGCATATCTAAACCATAGCGTGCACCGGTGGAGAACACGCAGAGTTAGGAGCTGGGAAGTGTGTCCATGCAATCCTTCATACGCTCATTCACGTCCTCTGCACCATGAAGGCCACTCCCGATACGGAAGATTCACAGCACCAAAATTCCACCAGGGTGGCCAGATCGTGCTCTGCCGAACAAAGCAGCTCGCGTTCACCAATTATCTCTTTTGTGACCGCACCATAGGCTATCGTTCACAAGTGAACGATGATTTCCAAACCTCCTGCAAAAACTAAAAATGGCACTATTCGGACAACTGACGCTATCTGGTGTGTTCACTGGAAACCCCTTTTTCGGTTTCGTTGCCACTTGTTTACATTTCGCATGGGTAGATGGCGTCGCGAGTGAAATTTGAACCCAAGGTGACAGCAAGTTGGGGGAAACTGGCGTCCTGTTTCACTGCGCACTCCACAAAGGTGGACAGCTCTTTTGGAGACTTGGGCCGTTGCTGCTGCTGCTTTTTTTTCACTCCGGCAGCAGTGATCACTTTAGCAACAATGTGGATTCTTCAGATCTTCGTTCTGATGAAGACTCCCAATTCAACACAGCCTCAGACTTCGACAGGTGCTGCCATGCAAGGCTTGTTTTTGACTTCACGCTGTATTTATAAACAAAACGAGCCTAATACCGTATTAAGTGCGAATGCACTTTATAAGCGACCCCAAACCTTCCACCGCCGGCGGCGGCGGCGGCGGCGTCCGCAGTCCTCCTCTCCCTAGCAACGGCGTGGAGCGGAGAGGAGCGTCGGTAGCAACGGCGCGGTGACGTCACTTCACCACGTGACCGCGCTCGCTCCGCCTCCTCGCCGTGGCTGCGCGGGTGCGCGCCGCTCCCCGCACCGCTCCTCGCGCCGTGACGTCATGGTATGACGTCACAGCGTGCCTTCTCTCCCCAGCAGCTGCCGCGCGCCTCTCTCTCCACCGTGACGTCACACTCTCTCCTCTCCCCCTCGCTCGGCTGCAGCTGCCGTGCGCCGCTGTCCCTCTCCCCTTGCGCTCGCCTCCTCTCTCAGCCACCTGGC
Source organism: Haemaphysalis longicornis (assembly GCA_013339765.2). NCBI lineage: Eukaryota > Metazoa > Arthropoda > Arachnida > Ixodida > Ixodidae > Haemaphysalis > Haemaphysalis longicornis. Next base: position 17,392,433 of record CM023452.1, read on the forward strand.
TCGGCGCGGCGTACCCCCCTATATATGCAGCGATAAACTGCCAGACCTCCGTGGGTCGGCTCGCGCGCGCTCACGGGCGAATGCCAACGGATTTTAACTTTACTCCCCCTCATAGCATCACCCCGTGCATTCGCACTTAACCATGTTCACCCTCGGGGAAATGCTTGGGAGTTTTTTTTACTCGCATAACCCTCGCACTTTTTTTTCGGAACAGTCAATGCAAAGTTAGGGGTGCGAGAATTATGCGGGGAAAAAAAAATTCCCGTGCACAGTGTTGCCAATTTGCCTTATGCCAATCCCTCTAAATGTAGCGTTCTTTTTTTGTATATGTAAGCTCAGTGTTGCCAACAGCAGCTATCTCTTTTTATTTTATTATTTACAACGTAAACAGTCTCCCGTCGATCAGCGATCATGGTCGTCGTATGTGCGTGCCCTACTCCAGTAACGTACGCTGAAGTCGTTGACGGCGAAGTGCCTGCCTGCGGCACGGTTGCCGTGTTCGATCACGTACTCTTTCACTTTCAGTTTGAAAGCGGCAGTGTAGCTGGCGTTCCTCCCCATGGCGAAGCGGCATCAAGCACAAAACAAAGAGATCAAAAAGTTCTCAAAATGGCAGCGAGCTATCCACCACTGACGCGAGTGACTGCTGCCGCTCAACGACGGGACCACGACGGCAACACGACGACACGACAGCGGGCTGCGCGAACACCGTCTAGTTGCGCGTACGCGAAACATGCGCGAAACCGGCTCAAGGACAGTGTGAGTAGCGTGTTAGGGCGCCTGTTAGGGAGTAGCCATGCAGGTTGTTAGGGCGCCTGGATGGCCTTGGATACACAGCGCTCTCCGCCGGACGGAGAGGCAGCGGGGGAGGGCGCAAGTTGGAGAGCGCGATGCGGGTTTCGTGAGCAGGCAACTTTCGCTGCTGCAAAGTTGGGGGTGCGAGGATTATGCGAGGAACCAAAAAATCCAAGTTTTGGTGGCTCACTTTAGGGGTGCGAGGATTACGCGAGTGCGAGGATTACGCGAGTAAATACGGTATCTGACGCCTGCGGTATTACTTTCATGTGTATGCTCTGGGCAATGTGTGTGTGTGTGTGTGTGGGGGAGGGGGGGGGGGGGGGATATTTTGCCAAATGCACCGCGCCGCATCGCATTATCACCAAGACAGCCTGGCGCTTGTGTAAAATTAGTGCTGCGGAGCGACATGCGCTGCTTCTCAAGAGCACTAAATTTTTTTTTCTTGCTTTTCACTGCTGCAGTGATAACACAAATAAGCATGCTTGGGTACGTATTTTAGAGAGGCCGACTGACTCTCGAGTGGCTTCGCGTAGTGGCATAGCGACCAGGCCCATTAGGCTGGTGAGCCCGCAAAAATCCAGAAATGGGTATACAGCGTTGACGGACATATTGAATCACAGCTTGGGAACGTAGAAACATTTCCAATATCTTAGAATTCCTACAATACTTTTCAGGCTCAGTAAAATGGCCTATTTGTGTTTTGTGTGTACTCTTTTTGCGCACTTTTTGTTTGTTTCGTTGACCAGTAAACTGTCAATAATAGCAGCACCTTTCACAGCACTGCTGTTGTGATAGAGAAATTTCAAGCGCAGCAATGCTCAACGTGTCCAGTAGCTCAAGAGAAAAAAAAAAGTTTTCAGAAAGCACTCAAAATTGGCAATTTTTCCGCCATTGCGAAAGACCTCCAAGAAAGTGAAAGAGACCGAGAACGTGTGCACAAGAAACAGAGTGTGCTTCGCCTGAAAAAGAAGAGGACGAGGCTGGACTAACCTCAGCCCTGCGCGACTGCGCCTGGAAGAAGACGGCCTCTCGGTGTCCGCACTTGGGGCACGTGTGGTCCTCGGTGCGCGGGAAGCGTCGGGTCGTGTACCACGTCCGAGACAATCTGCGTCAGCTCACTGCAATCGCATGGCACAGGCTCAGCTCACCATCAAGGAGGAAAAAAACAGGAGAACCTCACGCAAGCTACACCAGAGGGCAGTCCTTGAAGCTGCCTCAGAGTTTTCAAGCAGACAAGATTCCCTCCTCCTCCTGCCCACTTCCGGCTCTTTAAGGGGGGGACATGGCAAGTAGCACGACTCTTTTTAAGTGCGAATTGCAACTTCTTAAGCGAGCCTGAATCGTCCGCCGCCGTCGTCCGCATAGCAACAGCTGCGGTGCGCGCATGCTCGCTCTCCTCGTCTTCCCTAGCAACGGGGGGAGATGGGCGCGCGCTACTCTCCTCCTCCTCTCTCCGCTCAGTGACTGCGGGTGTTGGGCACCTCCTCTCCACTCCAAGATCACGATATCCACCGTAATCGCGCAATCAACAACCGTGCATTCGCACTTACACACTCTCCCCCTCGGGGAAGTGCGAGGGAATTTTTTTTTATTTACGGACAAAACTGAATCAAATTAGGAGCATTTGTGTAGCTAACCATTCTAACAACAAAACTGAAATCAGATTAAAGATACCTTCTATGCCTTTTTTAAAAGTTAGAAGACTAATTACCTGAAACTTGCATTCAGCATAATTAACTAATTAGGCAAGATGTCAAGATTTTTACATCAGTGTGATCAGAAATGTATCTTCTGTACAAGCAAGCTATTAGGATACTGCGTTATATCCTTTAGGCATAAAGAAAGAACAAGGAAAGTTTCACCTTCCTTTCAAAATCTGAAATAGTTTAATGTCGAAAAGAAAGTGAAACTTCGGTCTTTCTTTTTGGATACCCAAAGGAAATAAAGCATTAATCAAATAGCTTCCTTGCACAGAATAGACCTTCCTGGTGATGCTGACATAAATATGTTGTTGACTTCTTGCCTGAATACTTAATTATTCTTGGGACAGCTCTGTGAAGGTAATTAGTCTGGTAACTCAAAAAGTATAGAAGATATTTTTAAACTGATTTTTTTGTTGTTAGGTTAGTTAACTACATAAAATCTCCTAATTTGACTAAATTTTGTCCATAATTAACAAAAATAGTTTTACTTGCCACGTCCCCCCTTAAAAGTGGAGTATTGAAATGGTAACAGCCTCCATTCATCAGTGGTCCTCTAACGCTACAAAGGCTTCAGCCACACCGATTTCAGTACGTTGTAATCTAGGCTCCAGAATCATTTTACCCCTCTGCAAATAAAAAAATGCGCGCTAGCCGCAAAAAAAAAAGGATCTTCAGTCAGTCAATTCGAACCACTTTTCAGGGATTGCAAATCACATCCCAAATACTGCGGTACAAATTGGCAAAACGGGGAAAGGCTTCAAAATGTCTTGCATTTCATCAAATGTTGCAACTGGCCCATTTAATGTTTTCAGAAAATGCGTCTTCTGTGTGAACGTCCTTCTCAGCTAATGCCAATGAGTTCATGAACTAATGCTAATGAACACCACACTCGATAACCCTGTGGAACAGCAGTAGAATGTTCAGGATGCAATATCAAAGTAAAAATCATGCTCCACCTTTCTTGGTCACAATTAGGCATAACAGTTCAAATTGGTTAACCTGTATGCATAGTGATTCAATTCATACGTAGCCCCTAGTGACATCCTTTCGCTCCTTACGGCAAGCCAACTAAAACGGGGCGTGTCCATACAAGAACGGAGCACTATAAGGAGCCAGGCATTTTTCTGAAACAACTCGCAGATTTTTAGCATTGTGAGATCATTTTTCCCCACGTGCAACCTAGATGGCGCTCCCAGCGTGCACCGGGAATACTGGCCCCCCGTCCAGTGCGGACACTCACTCGACTTCGTGGGTGATCTTGTTGACGTAGATGCAGTTGTTGTCCGCCTCCTGCTGGTAGTCGCAGTTGCGGCACTGAAAAGCACCAAGTCACGTGTTTTTCTCATTGGTATTTCTGTGCTATAAAGTATCCGTTATTGCGTCAAACATTTCTTTTTTCTTTCCTTTTTTTCATTTTCTCTCTTTCTTTTTTTAGTCTGCCAATAACCTGAAGAATGAATTAAACGCTGCTTTGTAATTGTTGGAAAATGTGATCTGGTTGAGAAGACAAAGATTTCGAAGCCACTTCTACAGGCAGCCAGGCTCGTGACATCATCTTCTTCCTCTACCGAATTACCCTCTCGAAGGTCGCATTAAACCGCTGCCCTCTAACACACGTCTCCTTCCTGGTCTTCAACAGTAACAGTGTATAAACTAGTTTTCTTTGGATGCATGTCTGCCGGTTTGGTACATTTGTTTGTAAATTGTGCACTTGCCTAAGGCTAAACAGCTAATTTTAATCACTTGTCATACATTCAATAATAAGAGGTTCCCTCGGCAGCGCTTCACTTCCGGACATCCTTCTGCACCACTGCAATGTATCTGTACACTATCATGAAAATAATAAACTTTGATTTGAATTAATAAACTTTGATTTGATTCACCTCCTATAGGCACCACACTATACATCAGCAATGCTGTTCTTGCATCTAACGCAGGACCTCATCGGGCAGGTCTACTAGAGCCACCATTCATGCACGAAAGCACACCTCCTGTAAACGTCATTCACCGTGGTTTAACCATGGCTGCATCAGCTTGAAGGGGCCAGGAACACAAAATACAAGCGTGGTTCACTAAAAGGGTTGCCTCGTCCCGGTAATGATGACACTCATCTTGTCGCAAACTTCAATCGATCTATATGTTGAAGAAAACGTATAGAGCAGTAGCGACACCCCAGCCCTTTTCCAATGGCATTTTTGTGGAGCCACAGAATCTTGTTTGTGTGATTGGCAGACACTGACCAGAGCTGCCGCAAAGGAACAAGACTGGGCCAGAGTAGTGGGGCCTCTGCTTCCATTTGACTGCACCACTCGAATGCCAAAGTGGAGTTAACAGACTGATTACTGTTTTTTTTTTTTAGTGCGGGCCGATATTACATCATTGTAGCGTGAAATCTGAATTGCCATACCTCACGTGCTTTCTGTTTGTTTTTGTACACGTTTTCTGGCTGAGATGGAGGACAGTGAGATACAAAAGGGTAGTTTTTTTTCAAATTGAACAAATTTGTATTTTGTCTTCACGGCACCTTTAGGCTACGGCTACCTTACAGAAGTTGTCGGATACTGAAGGTAAATTACAACTGTCATACAGTAAAGTGCAGAAGACATGCGCCCATAACTGCCGCAAAAAAAAAATGTTTAAAATGTGCTGAGGAATGGTAGAGTGGAGACTGCCGCCACTGCAGCAGAGATATGGTTGCTGCTTGTGGGGCATTAGTGGGAAAATAAGTGCACTTTGACGATAATCTTAACACCCCCAACCACCACCTGAGCAATTAATGACCCATGGGGTGATTGCGATTCTGTAGCCACCTCTGTCATCAAATAAAAAATAACTACTACAAGGTCTCAGCGGCGACTTGAATTGCCAGTAATGTCAACTGTCAGATACAGCCTTAAAGGCGAAAAGGATAACAAAACTATTTCTGCCAGCCAGCAGGCTCGTGTTTTGAAAGTGGGGGGACGACTCTTGTGCCGGCAGTGACTGCTAGGCTTTAATTATTCCATCTTATAATAATACAACTGCTGACAGGTTTGGTTATCACTGTTGTAGCTTACGGTGGCACGGTAGGTTTCATGTCAGGCAGCGCTGGCTTTGGTTTGTTCAAGGGAACTTAGTCGAAATCGCGTTAAGACTGACCATACTAGCTACGGTTCTCATGCAAGCGCACTTGGAACGACACAACATTTTCATTCAACAGCAACGTTTCGAGAACCTTCAAGTAGCATCGTACAGATGCGAAAACCGTGCTCGGATTAACCGGCAGAGCGTCACAGGCGACGTAACAGAGTGCTACTAGCCGGATTCCCAACGCCTGCACCGAGGAAGGCAAAAATCTCACCGAGCCATAGCAGTTTGAACACGAACCACCTACGAAAACATGCGCAGGGCGATCGACGCAATACGATTCTGTCGTACGACTTACCGCGTAGAGTAGAACGCGGTTTTCCTTGTCTTCCTTCGGATACAGCATGTTGTTGCTGCGAAGAGAACAGGGCAGAATTGGTGGCGTGAAGTGAGCGATAGCGCAGACACGTATTTTAAGCGCGACTCACCACTCCTGACAGAACTTGATGCCCACGAAGCCTGGACCTTCGTCAGCCGGTCCGTCAAAGTTGATGCCCATCTTGCGCTTTCCGAGCCCTGAAATTCCTCGCACGGGGTCTCTTGTTCTTGAGTTACGTCAGGAACGAGCGGTACGAGCACACAATACGACGCGAACAGACAAATTTCACTGAAACCGTGAGCCGAGTGGTCAAACGGCTGAACCAACGCAATCACAGAACAGGGAGGATTACGCAATCGGCAAACGGGCTTGCTCTGGCTGTGGCTTCTACTGGCTTCGGACAGAAAGCAGCTTGGCTAGTCGGTAGGGCGCCAACTACAAACCGCCGATTAAGCGTACTTGTTTATTCATTCGTCAGCCCTGTACAAGAGTGGAACACAAGTTCATTTGCAGCAATAAGAAAACGATAAGAATAGACTGCACAAGCAAAACGGCCAGAAGACTCCGATTCGGCGCACCGTATGCACGGAACCCATCCAAGTCGAGCGGTGGAGCAGACGGCTAAAGGAAACAACAACTTCATCTGGCCAAAATTACTCACCGGCTCATCAAAAAAAAAAAACGTAACAGCATGAGGGAAGAAGACACCATAGGCCTTGTGCAAGCATTGATGATAAGCCGGATAGCCCACAGCCTTTCTTGAACCACTATCGGGTGAAGAGCAAGTCAACGTCTTCATCCGAACCACCTACAAGGCGGCGGCGGCTCTAAATATACGCGTTTCGCCGCAAATTAAAAGCTAGGCCTTGATAATACGTACTTAGGCGAAGTCATAAACGCCACTCTGTCGGCGCAAAAACTCTGTCGAGAGTTCGGCAACCATGAAAACACTGGGTAGGACGTTATGGAAAAAATAACATTCAGGAAAACGGCCTGGTACATTGAGAGAAGAAAAACTTTATCCGCCTCAGATGAACGGCTTTCGCGAAAACAGGGCAGCCACTGGCAACGTGACTGCGCTGGTTTCATCTCTGGAAGAAGGATTAATCCGTATTTTTGGACATCGAATCTGCTTTTGATTCCCCCCATATATTTTAGCATCCCTTGCTGCTCTTGGGTTCGGCGGAATACTTTACGTGTGGATTTCAAATAGTGACAAGTGGGGATCCTTTCGTAAAATCAGTAAAATTGACAGTTGGGCTAGTTGGTGTTGATACATCGTTACACACACGACGGTGCTATGTGTGTGTATTCTCTACTGTCGTCCCGTTTCAAGTGCTACTTAACGATGGGGATCCCTTGTCCGACTTCCAACGCCGAGACACCGAGTACCATCCAGGGGATCGTGTGTGGGTTTGGACTCCCATCCGACGTCGGAGACTCAGTGAGAAGCTTCTGCGACGGTATTTCGGACCCTACCGTGGATTCTACGACGTGTTTGTTGGCCAACTTACCTACGAGGTGATCCACGATGGTGATTCCGGAACATCACGACGACGCATGCGGCCCGAAGTAGTCCACGTGTTTCGCCTGAAACCTTACTACGCAAGATAACGAAGTTTTTTGTTGTTCTGTTCGGACTGTCTTTTATTTTAGCATCGTGGCGATGCACTCTAAGGGGTGAGGGGGGGTGGGGGTAATGCTACGAACCATGCATTTGGTTGTTTGTTATTGCTTTTACCGACCGGCTGCGCCGGTGTTATCCGCGGGCCAAGGGAAGCGCGCGTTCCATTCTTTATGCCGCACGTGTTATCTCCCGTGATAGGGAGAGTTTATCGAACTAACGTCACCAGCCTAGAATAATCTTCTTTGATCTGCACTGTTCTGGATGTAAATCGACGGTTCGAGAACACTCGCGCCGAAAGATAAAAGCCTGCAGAGCAGACGCCGCGGTATTCTACTCGCCGACGCTCGCCTGCGCGTGTCACTTTGTTGACTGCTGCTTCGCCGCCTGTGTATTCTTTGAGTTGTTAGGGGAGTACAAGTTGCTCCAATAAACTTGTTTTCCTTGAAGACAACCATTCTTAAAGGTCCGTTTAAATAATGTTTTCATGAAAATTCCGCATCAGATTGAATGCCTCAATTCAATACGAGCCAAATCCATAGTTGTCATCCTAAAGTGAGCCAATTTTGCCTCATAATTTTCAATTACTTGTGGCTGTAAACTTCCCTAGCTGACATGTAAACCATGTCATATACAGTCAAACCCGATTATAACGAACCCGGATAGAGCGAATTACGCCATATATCGAACAAAAGCAAATCTGTTACGAAAATGCGCATGCAGAGCATATTCCTTCTAACGAAGTTCACATCGGATATATCGAACTCGGCGCGCCTACAATTGCCGCCGAAAAGCGTTGTCTCGGAGCCGCGATTGAGGGACTGATTGGCCATGATTGAGAGAGAGAGATAATATTTTATTTACAGGTAGAAAGTGAGGAGTAGTTGTAGGGAGCGCAGCGAGATTCAGAGGCCTCGGTCGAGGCTTCTGCTGACGGCTTCTTGAATGAAGTCAATCTGGCCGCGTTGCTCCTCTTCTCCTAATCTAGGTGAGGTCAGCCACTCTCTAGTGTATTGTTTCTAATTTGGATGTATTGAGGGCACTGCCAAAGAATGTGGTCTTGGTTATTTGTAATTTTGCACTGTGAACATGATGGTAAGGGTGTGTTTTGCCATATCTGATGCGATGTAGCCTCGTCGCAGTGTTTAGGAGTGTTCCGGCTTTTGTTGCCGTCGGAATAGGGTTTGCTGCTGTCTTGTTAGGTTAGGGTGGGGAGCTGGGAGTAGTCGTTTCGCTGTTTTGTATTCCTTAAGGTGAAGTTGCGGGTGAGTTGGTTCCTGAGATGTCGGACTTTGGCAGCCGTTGCTGGGAGCCCGGATGTATGCGTCTCTGGCAAGCGGATTAGCCTTTTCGTTTCCCAGTACCCCGGCGTGGCCAGGAATCCATTACAGCTTTACAGTTCCTTGAGTATACTTGAATAGGTGTGCCGCCGAGCGGGATGTATGACCGGAGTCTAAGAGTCGACATGCCCTCTTGTTGTTGGTATAGATATTGAGGGGACGGGCTGGTTGGGAGAGGTGGATAACAGCTTTGCCAATGGCGTATAGTTCAGCTTCTTCAGCTGAGTTGAACTGTTTGTTCTCTTCTGTATAGGTTCTGTTGAGCACCGTCCAGTACGCGACAGCCCACGAGGTGCCTTTTCCCGCCGCGTCCGTGTATACATGCATTTGCTGGGGTTCCGGTTTCTTATTGAAATATTTGGCCCTGATGGCTCTTCGTTCTGCGTGTCTAGTGTCGTCCATATTACCAGGAATGGGTGCTATCTTTAACTGCTGTCTGTCTATAGGCTCTATCTTGCAGTAGTCGTGCACCGTTGCTTGGGAATCATAGCCGAACGATTGTAGGGGTTGAATTCCGGCCTCAGTCTCCTGTTGTGTTTGTGGACTGAGACAATTTCCTCAATGGTGGCTGTGGTGCCCATGTCCTCGATGGCCTTATTGCAGGTGGCTATCGGTAGTCCTAAAGATATCTTTGAGGCTTTTCGTAGTAGAGTACCCAATTTCTTCAGTTGGGTCTTGTAGACGTTTGTATAAGCAATGGAGTATCTTATGCGAGATGTGATGAGGGCTTCTTTAAGTTGGAGTAGGTTTTTTTTCTTTAAGTCCTCTCTGCCTATTGGAGACACGTTTCATAAATTGGAGTAATGACCATGATTGAGATGTTGATCCTTGCACAGACCGACGTGATGCCCATCCAGCCAGCGAGTCCGTACCAAGACGGCAGCATAGGCGAACTGCTGGAAGAGCTCGCCAACGTTACAGATGCTGTGCCGAGTGTCCTCAGAGGATTTCCGGAGTGTTGACGACGATGTTGCCGTCATTGTGAGCCTCTCGAGCGCCCACACCGTCGTCGATGTCATGGCAGCTGGTGCTTCTGAAAGCACTGAAGAGACTGAGGATGTTACAACGTAAAGCCGTCCGATGCTTTATGAAGCGCTTTCGCCACCCGATGTTCTCCGCCAATATTGCTTCGATATTGAAAAACACGCACTTGAACTGGTGCAAACGATGTCTCGTGTAGAGAATGCGGCGCGAGTTGGTGCCAGCAAAAACGAAAGTGGAAACAAAAATCACCGCTTTCTTGCGAAGTAGGCAGTTAAGGGGAAAGTAGCTTTATTGCATGCAATAAATGGATTGTTTTGTGTAAGATGATACTACATTTTATGTGTTCGTTTCGTTATGTGGGAATGGAAGCGGGTCCCGCGTATTGCGAATTCGTAACAAAAAATTCGTTATAGACGGGTTCGGCTATAACGAATTATTGGATATACCGAACTAATCGCGGCGCATATTGCAGTTCGCTATAACCGGGTTTGACTGTATAGTTGCTTTGACACATTACTTTGACAACGTACGTTGCATTTAGGTCCAGTAACAAACTTTCGGTTTTACCTCAAATTCCGTTTGGGTGTATTTGACACATCTTGAAAAAAAAAGTCCTCAATTGCATAAATCCAAATAAAAGCCACTCAATTACAAGAAACATCGGCGCAGTGTTTGCAACCAACTAGATGGCAATCTTCCCCTAAAAAGTTCAGGTCTCGGTATGTGATACCAATGGGGAACTCTAAAACAGAAGCGTCTAGACATCTTGGCAGCTAACAACAAACACCTAGAAGGCCTGCTAGAGGAACTAGCAAATCTCCATCTTCCAAAAAGAAACTTTCCGGCCTACAAAGACTACAACGGCAACATAAGTCCTCGTGCTTAACTTAACGAGCTATAGTCCCCATGGGCACAGCTTACTGAAGCCGTCGCTGAAGCTAACGGGAACTCATCTCGGGGACCAGATGAAATTGGAAACAATCTAAGGGGATCGTGCAGGTTATGACTATCTTCTGCAGGTAACAAATGAGGCTTGAGAAAGCGGCACATTGCCGTACGATACCTAATTCATACCTACACTTGGAAAACCGATAGAGATTAAAATGTAAGGCCCCTCTCTTTAGCATAACGTCAAAGCATATTATTAGAACGCATATCATCTTAAAACGGTTAATACGATAGTTAAACTAAAAGAACTGGTTACCATTCTACATTAATGGCTTCAGGGAACGTTTCAACCCTATAGACGCGCTATTTAAGATCAAGATCTGATCAAACATCCTAGTGCAGCTCAAAATAGTCATCTTAGCAGTCGACCCAGCCAAAGTATGTCGCACATGACGGTATCGCTGAGGAGTTAGAACAAAAAACCGACTGCGACGACCATATGTAAGAAAAAATCACGGGTCTTCTCCACTAACGTGAAACCATACCCGCTCTCTCTCATCTCATCCCATTGTACACCGCATGCGTAAGTGCTCCGGTCCCCCAACCTGTCCTTCTTGCGGCGCATACCCCTCTATTTCACACTCCTACTGGGACTGCCACCCCCCAAAGCTTCCCCCCTCCCTATTCAGCATCACCTCATGGCTGGCTCCCCCGCCCGGAGCAGACGTTCGGGCCGCCCAGGAGGCTCTCTGCCTTCATATCCAAAAGATCTCCGAGAACATCTGGACTACTATGAAGACAGTGACGCCTCAGCCTCCATCGTTCAGCTGACCTGGACATAGGTCGGTGACTGGGCCATAAATGTTTTCTCTCTATGGCTCTCTGGATAGGGTCGAAGCATGCGGTGTATAAGTGTATTCTTGGCGCCTTGGCGTTTTGGCCCATGGAGATAAAACAGTTGGGGAATAGATCAGCTTTGCTCAAGTCACGTGTCCTTGAAGCACGAAGCGTTCTAGCGCGAGGCGTTGGGAAACGAGTGTTCTTTTAGTACGCGTTCCTCCCACGGAGATGAAACGTTTCCGCGGGAGGCGTTGGAAAAGGCCTGTGTCCCGGTGTATTCTTTTATAACGCGTTATGTCCTAGCTAGCGCGGGGCGTTAAAAACGATTGTCCCGGTGTTTTACTACAGTGACTACAGCTAGGATATGCTACGACGACATGAGACGATGGCGACATGAGACGCCGACAGCCCGAGCCCCTAAAGGGTTCCCTAAAAGTGAACAAAGTTGTATTCTGTCTAATTTTGGCAGTGCTCCGAAGAATTTTTTTCGTGTTGCTGTTGACAGTTGGACGGTCCCTTCTGCTTTGCAATTTTTTGAAATTTGTTTATTGTGAAGCTTCTACAGGTGCAAAATAGAAACAACAACGTCTATAGGCCCTAAGCCTTCGGCTAGTTCTGGACCCATAGAAAACATCGAGAGAGTGTGTGCGTATCGCTGTGCGTGCTTGTGTGTGTGTGTGTGTGTGTGTGTGTGCGAGTGTGTGTGTGGGTGGTTGTGGGGGTGTATGGTATGTGTTGTGTGTGGTGTGTGTGTGTGTGTGTGTGTGTGTCACGTGCGTACATATATGTGCGTGCGCGTGCCTGTACGTGTATGTGCGTGCACGTGCAAGCGTGCGAACGCGCACTGGCATTCGTGAGGATATATGCGTGCGTGTACCACATATGAGAGTACACATGTCAGTGGAATATACGTCCAACGGCACGGACCCCGTGGCTACAATAAGTACGAAAAGATTTAACAAAATTGCCCAGCGAGGCGAGCGAAATCCAAAACCACGATTGACCCGCGGTCGGGGCGCGAGAGCAAGAAAAAAAAACAGGATTACTTGCAATTTGCTTGTAATTATTTGTCCTCAACAATCTTCACCCGTTTTGTTCAGAAGGCAAGTTAAGCACAACGCTTATGGGCAATATGATGTGCCTAAACAATAAAGAACATGGCAAAGACATGTTTAAAATGAAATCGAAACCAAAATCAAGTTGATACGGTGACCTTTAATATAATTTATTTAATTCTTAAGCCCCTACGGTAATAAAAAGAACTTTAGCTTCTGTTTTGAAGCATTGTAAACGTAGCAGAGTGCTGCTGTGCGAATATTTTATGAAAAAAAAAATGGCACTGTAACCGTTATTCTTGAAGTCACCTGCAGCTCGCGTAATTTGATTGGCTCGTTCGTTTTGAATTTCGCTCTAACGGTTCTAAGCGCTGGCGCTGGCGTTCGTAGCTGCCGAGTCCGTTGACTCAGCTGGAAGAGTACTCCGTCGCGCCTCCCTGCTTGTCTTTGTGGCGTAAACCCTGCGTGCTACAGTTGGTGGCTTCGGCTTCAGCACAGTACACTCTTCTCAAGGGATACGAGGTAATTAGGGACTGGTATTATCTGAAATTGCGACGCGCGCGAGCGTCACTCGAGTCCCCCAGGCCTGCTCTCCATCTCAAACGCGAAGACCAGCTAGGCGAAGCAATTGGCAGGCGATAATTGGTGAAATGTCGTAGTCCTCTTATCATTTTCCGTACGGTAAATGCAAAAATGATCGCTCTTTAAATTTTGGCTTAGCCGTACTACATGCACTAGATGTCAATCAGGCTCGGATGTCAGAAATACCTCCGCGCCGCTTGTTAATTCGTATCAAAATAAACCATGATAAAAAGTTGTGCCGTTAACCCAATACGTGGCGTATTTTTTATTCTTTGTCGAGCCCTAGATATATAGACGTAAGGAAATTTTTCGTTGGGAACGTTCGGCCCAGTGAACGGCGGATATGAAAAATAATGGCGAATTGTACCGTTAGCCTTGGAGCAGCGAGGTTTTCTCGGCGGGGAAGGGCCAATCAAACGTTCCATTTTTTTTTACCGCAAATGCCTAAAAATAGATTCGAAATGCTTTTACGTCGAACCTCACTCCATCATAAGTGCTAAAACTTCAGCCGCGTCAATTTCATCTTATGCTGGCAGAAATCACAGCGCCGAAGCTTGATTTGCTGCTGTTTGTGGTTGCGAACGAATGAAATGAAAATAACGTTTATATTTTCTCAAAAGACTAGCTTGGAATCGCTCTTTGTCGGTTCGCCAGAGGAACGTTGCAGTTTTAGTCAAGAACTTTTTTTTACCTCCTCGAACCTGCATTCGATATTTGCCTGAACATTATTTGCGATGTTTTGAATCAGGAAAAAGCGACAAAAGACAAATGAGGTATAGAGCGGTAAAAGGGTGAACTGAAGGGCTTATTGGTACATCACATCGTTTGAAAACAGCGCGGAAGACGGGGGCTAAGGAAGTAACAGACTACAGCGCTTGTGTCGTCTGCTACTTCCTCAGTCACGTCTTCCGCGCTGTTTTCTAATGATAGAGCGGTAAACAGGCAGACGTCGATATTCTTTTGTTTTTTGCTCCGGTGGGAGGATTAATTTAAAAAGCAGCATTTCAGTGTGCCTTGAGAAATATGACGGCATGAAATATTATTATTATTATTATTTATATTTTATTATTTAGCAATACTGCTAGCCCCAACGTGGGGCCATAGCAGTATATAGTTATAACAAATAACAATAGTTATAACAAATGCCTCAACATTTCTTTTTCTTTTTTGTGACTGAATGCTTTTGTTCGCAAGGAGCCGGGTGGACTGGAAATCGGGGGGGAAGGGGGAATTGGAAGGTGGAGGGAGGGGAGGAGTAAGTAAAGAGAAGAATTTTCGCAACAAGGTGGGAAGTTTTAAAGCAACATTTCCTTTGGGGCGTTATTCGCGACTTTCCTCGTTCTCTGTACGTGTTGTTGATAATCTTGAGTTTGGTAATTTGTTTCAACCCTGCAGGTCTTTCTTGCGCAGAGGCCAAGATGTTTTACGCCCACCAGATCCTCCACAGACGTAGGGGGAAGTTCGGGCTGCTCTGGTGAGTTGTACGTTCAAGGTGCTGCAAGGGCGATACGATATATGCGTACTGCGTGGCCACGTTAGCTGTTCTACGCGGCTGCTTGCATTTAAAGACGAATTATTGGATTTAGCGCACCAACGCACTTATTCGCAAAGTATTCCGGGCGCAGAGAAATGCGTCGACAGTATTTAAACAAAAAATTGGGGCAGTGCATCTTTCCTCGCGAAACTTATCGAGCGCACGGAATGCGACAAATAATTCAGAGTAAGTTCACCATCATCAGTGTCTAAAAATTGGCCAACGATCAGCTCAAACGAGTTCTATAGCCAGCTTTGTCGTCGTCTGCGCTCGGCTGTTGTCGTAGCAGACGACACTCAGCGCGCGCATCTCGACCGCGTGACGTCACCCTGGTGATGTCACAATACGGATTAGAGTTGTTTGCGTTTTGAATTTCTTTGCGCACTATTCTGCTTTGGGGGCACCTTGTGACGGTTTTATCGGTGCTCTGAGTCGATAATCGGGATGTTTTGTGAAAAAGCGTAACGTGATCGAGGAGACGTCGAAATAACCAGAGCCAGTGGCGCCCCCACCCAGGCGATAAGAGAGGCAAAACGGCGCCGTGTTTGCTTCGTGAAAATTGTGTCAGATTGTGTCATTGTGTGTTTCCCGATTGTTTCGGCTTTTCTGATGTCACCGCATGACACCGCGGGAACAAAGACAACCACCATGCATTCGATGCGTGCAAGCCACGACGCGCGCCTGGCTACTTTTGTTGCGCTTTGTGTCAGTGGAGGTGTGTGCAGCGTCGTCCGGTGTCGGTGCCTCGTACGCGCTGGCTTTCAGTGCCGTTCACATCGGACGTCGGTCTTTCAAGCCGCGACTGAGGAGAGCTCGGGTGTGGCGGCGTCCTCCGAGACGCTGCTGTGCTCGGCGGAGAGTGCGCTCAACATGACAGCATGGTTTCAGAGGGCGTTCTAACGCGTTATCGGTTATGCAGTTGTTCAATTGAGCGCCATGCAGGCTGCAATAGCTCGCGGCACGTCAGCCCGTGTGTCGGTGTGTGCGCGATATAACGACTGCCTAAGTACGCGGGTTCGATTCCCGGCGGCGGCGGCGGCCGCTTTTCTGATGGAGGCGGAAAGCGAAAACGGCCTTTGTGTTCGAGATTTCGGCGCAAGTTTACGGTCCCTGCAGGTGGGCAAAATTAATCCGTAGGAGCCCTGCACTACGGCGCGCCTCGTCGCCTGTGTAGGCGTCGGCGCGTTAAACCCTGCAACCAACCAAATATAACGACTGCTGGCGGGGAAGTGTCGTCTCCACGTCAGAGAGGACAGCAGCAGCAGCCGAGACCTTTTTTTCCTTCTGCCTCGCCCTGACGAGTGAGCCCCTCACAAAGCGTTCTTGTCATTCCTTGAGCATTCTGAACTCGAAGTGGCTTGCATGCATGACCGAACTCTCGCGAACGGACGCATGGCATGCTTATGTCGCTGCACACACCCCTTTCTTCGCGTTTGCCCGCCAAGCAGGTGCATTAAATGGAAGCAACAATGCAGCTGTGAAGAGTGGCTG
Organism: Haemaphysalis longicornis; assembly: GCA_013339765.2. NCBI lineage: Eukaryota > Metazoa > Arthropoda > Arachnida > Ixodida > Ixodidae > Haemaphysalis > Haemaphysalis longicornis. The sequence continues at coordinate 17,408,717 of CM023452.1, forward strand.
CACTTGAGTAAAGTGAGTGTTGTAATAGGCCAATCTGTTGTTGTGGTCCCATAAAGCTTGAAGCTGCGCTGTTGTGGCCGCAGTGTTGACTTCTTGGGCCGCACACTCTTTTCTCATGCCACTGGAGGGTGAGATGCAGGCATGTGACCTCTCCTTCTCCGCCCTGCAGGCTGGCTGCCACCACGCCCAAGAAGATCAAGAACTCCTCGCTCCTCTCCGTCTCCCTGGCCGATCTCGCGTGAGCACATACCCCACTGCTGCTGCTGTAGCTGTTACAGTTGAACAGGCCAGGTGGGCTCTCGGTTTCCAAGGGGCCACAAGGACAAAATTCTACTTTGTTCCCTCACGAGGACTACTTTGTCCAGATAACGATGGCACCAATTTTATCCCAAGCTTAAAGCAAGTATTTGACACGTTAAAGAAAATGTCTGAACCAGTGGCGACACCCCAGCCACAGTCCGGTAACTTCTCAGTGACGTCACAGGATGTTGTTTGTGCCATTGGCTGCCGCTGACCTGAGTCACAACATGGTTGGGCGATTGTCGCAGGGCCCCTAGCTAATTCTGGTTAGTTGTACTGCATGGCTGCTAACGCGCAGTTAATACACGTGTAATAATACTTGTTGTGCTGGCCCATGAAAAACATCAATCCTGCCAATGGAGGGTAGTGCGAGCTTTGAGGGTGCTTCAATGCTTCCTGAATTTTCTCAGTATAAAAATGTCTTTTGCGGCTGTAACAGAACTGAGCTATCAGGGGCTAGTTCTCTTATATTGAACATTGTTGCGTTTTGCTTTCATGGCCCCTTGAAGGCCGCAGTACGAAATCTAAGACCACCAAAACTCGTAGGGAGAGTGGTGATATACCTGCTGTCATGTCCCTGACTTCATTCACCGTTTTAAGCCAAGCCAAGAAAGGTTGTGTTGGGCATGTTGGCGAGACGCACTGTACTTAAACTGCCACGTAAATGAAATGACAAGAGGTCCAAACTAAGCAGCATGGGTGTGGACTTACCAATACGCCCGACAACGTGCCTTGCCTGGCTTCCTTCCCAAATTCCCTGGTGGCTCTGCAGGTCATTGCAGTTTGCGGTTCAGCGTGCCATAGCTGTAACGCAGGGAGTATTTTAGGGCTGCCTTGATTGGGAGCCCAGTGGTGAGGAGCAGTAAAGCAAGGTCTTTGTTACAGCCGGGAAACAGTGAGGTTGCCCTGTGCTGGCCTATCAAAGTGCCGAAAATGCAGGTGAACCTCTTGCGGTGGCAGCAGATGCTGAGTGGTGCCACAAGAATGGCCGCTAGCATTTGCATCCACGATCTATTTCTCTACTACGGCTTCTGATGCCGCGAAATATTAGTAATGGTCAAGACAGATTGGTGGGGCTTGTTCGAGCATTTTTCTACGCATAACAGTGAACTAGAGGTCTGTAGATGCAAACCAAATGTTTTGTGGCAACTTCCGCTGGACATGTGCCATTGATCAAGAGACACAAACCTTGACTAGTTGGCTAGGTGCATTGGTTGAATGTTTCAGAATTGGAGTGCAAGTGCCACCATCAAAATAGCTCTTTTGCTGCCAGCGCTTGAATGGGTATGGGATAGCCAGAGGCCAAAGCTTGGCTGACTTTGTAACAACATTGGCCGTCACCTGTAGGGATCGTTGCACTGGGCAGAGGTGTGACGTTCGTCTCCTAGCTAGCAGCACTGCGCTGGCCCATTTGGCATCATTCCCTGGGCACAACTGCAGGTCAGTTGGGCGAGTCACTGCGTTTGGCTGGGGACTCGCTCTTTTGTGTTGGCAGGGAATGGAAGGGCGAGCAGAGAGACGAACACCGGCCTTAATGATTTACAAACAAACTGGTACTTTGTTTGCTGGAGGTCGTGGTGAGGTCAATGCCTACATGTCGCCTCGTACTGTTTGGGGAAGCAACAAGGGCAGAACTGTCCTGAGGAGGCATAGACTGTCCTGGTGGCAGCCATTTTTGTGGGGTTTCACTTCCCCATCCACCGTAATCCAACCAGGTGCCCCTCATGATGCCCATGTTAGGCTCGCACCACAGCACAAGCACTGTTGCCCCCAGCTGGCCAGACCTGCACCTCTGACACAGCAAGGGCTTTGCTCCATTCCCCCCTGCCAAAAAGTAGTTTCCACTTCAGTTGGAAGTGTTCGGGGACCTTGGGGCCCCTAAAGGTCCTTTCCAGGTGCACCTCTCTGAAGCAGTGGTCTGTGGCCACCACTGCTGGAGTGACGCTTCCACTGTGTGAACGTGCAGCCTCACGTGGTGTCTGTGCTTGTGTGACTCACTGGGGTTGAACGGCTAGCTGGCCCCAGTGCTGGTAGCAGTGATGTGTGCATAGCTCTGCAGCACAGGCATTGGGATGATAGAAGGGGGGGTCCCTTCCGGATCCACTTTGCTCTGGAGCCCTCCAGTCTCGTTCGAAAGCGTTCCTTCGAGGCCTCGTGACTGATTGCTAGCCCTGCAAAGAGCACATTGGTGCCATAAGGACTTGCAAGGAGGAGCTGCCTTCTTCCCCCCTCCCCCATGGTGGTCGTTGCAGGGAGGAGCTTGCGCGGTCGCTGTCCCGTGGCCGCCTCCTGCCCGGGGCCCTGTACTCGGAGCGCTACTCGCTGCGCCTGTCGGCCAAGCTGCTCACGGGCCTCTGGGTGCTCTACCGCAAGAAGGCCGCCGCCCTCAGGGGTGAGGCTCCTCTGTCCCTGCTCTTTCTTTGGGCTGGCCTGCTCAGGGCGGGAAAGTTCTTCTGGGGATGTCCGCCCGTCTCTCTTTCTTGTTGGCTGGAGGAGTGGGCTGCTTGCTGCCTCGGAGAGGACCGTCTGCTGTTGTCACTGCTCAACCATTTTGCATTAACGCCTCGTTATCTCAGTGAATGGGCACACCCTGTGGCCACTCCCCTGGAGGGGACAGTGTAGGCTCTGTGGCCTTCACCTGTGGCCTGCCACGTTCTTGACGGCAGCCATTGCCGTGTGTCCCCCTCTCTCCCTGTTGCAGCCAAGGCGGAGGAATGCCTGCGGCTGCTGACCACTCGCAAGCGCCCCAGGGACCAGGATGTCGAGTGAGTGGCCTCCTCCTATTCCCAAGGGCGGGAGGGGGGGGGAGGCAGAACTGGAACTTATCCTCAGAGTAGAAGGGGCTCCCATGCATGGGTCAGGGGTTAACAGTGGAGTGCCCTGTTGGCGGCACCTTCTAGGGCCAGTGGGACCGGGCTCCGACGGTGTGCTCTGGCCCACCATAATAGGGGGAACCACTGCCAGGGGGCACCACTTTCCCTCGTTCTGTCCTGGTGTGGAACTCCCTGCTCAGTGTTTCCTTCTGGGTGGTTATCAGTGCTCAAGATGAGATTAGCAGCAGCAAGCGGGGAGCATGCATTCCACACAGTGCTTCACAGATCCCTCGGTAAATGCCGCTTGCAAGCAAGCGTGCCACAGCTGGGGTGAAAATGCGCCTCCCTTGGGAACTTCCCAGTGCACATTATTTGGAGGCGGTGCACGTCAAGTGTGCACTTGCATCCACGATCCCTTTGGTAAGACGTCTCTAGATTAAACGATTTCACCGAGCGTTGTTTCCAGAATTGTGTTAGAAGCGGTGCACGCGGGGCGAAGCGCACTTCCAGCTGCCTCTTGCAAGTGTGACCGTCCCCACAATCTCGCCCCCCACCCCCGTTGCAGCCTGCCCCAGAAGAAGGGGGAGAAGAGGAGGAGGAAGGGGTCCCCCGTGCCCCCCCTCAGTGCGGCGGCAGCAGAGCCCCCCAGTGCCCACTTTGGCAAGGTGCTGTCCAAGGAGGAGACGCCCGAGGAGCTCATCGTGGAGCGGCTGCCTCCCGGTCAGTCAATGAGGGGCAGGAGGGGTGTCTCCCTCACTGCTACCTCATGCTGCAGGGGCCGAAGAGGGGGGGGGGTTGCTTTTAATTGCTTATAGAGCCCCGTCTGGGTGGCACAGAGGCTGCTTGCCTCGTAGAGCTGCCTCTGGAGAGGGGGAGGAGGGGCCGGGGGCACTTGTGACGCCCCCATGGATGCAGTGCACAGGGGAGTGTGCCGCAGCCTTCCTCCTGTAGGCCCAGCTTTGAGAGAGTGAGATTGTTTGTGATGTCTGTGCATTGCCTCGGTTTGCAGCTGATGCGTTGGCCCCTGAGGGGGCAGAATAACGGCTAAATGTGTCTATGGAAGCAGGTCGACAGAGGCCTTGCACGTACTGTACCTGGCTGCACTGAATGGTCTAATCACTACAGTGGTGACAACTGACACCTGCTGAGATCGCTTCACTTAAAGAACAGGGTGACGGTCATGAAACGCAGTTGTTTGGCACAAGAGGTAACGAAGTGGAGGCAGTGCACGGTGCAAGTGTTTGTCCCATGTCCCCAAACTCTGTCATGCAATCATCTTCCGTATCTGCACCTGGACCGTGTGTCCTCGTGCCCCACGAAGGCAATGTGGTTCTGTTGAAGCCTGCTGAAGTAAATGTAAGTGAGGCCAGAACCTGGGGATCGGCCGCAGTGGTGCTTGTGGTGAGTGAAAAGGCAGTTGTGCAGAATCTGGTGGCTGTGACGCTGGGAATCGGTTGGCACATTGGCTTTGGCCTTCTGTACTGCTAGTTATCGGGACCATTTGATCCAAAGTGGGAAGTGGGGGACCTTACACCAGCACGTATGCGGTATGCAGTCATAGTGACTTGTAACACAGCAGCACCTCTTGTAGATGTGGCCCTCGCAGGCTTCTGTAGAGGGCTAGTAGTAAGCTAGCACACTGTAACCAAAGCCTTGGTCCACTTTGCTGTGAGATGGGAGTGCCACTGGTGGATTAGTCAGCCCTTTGTGAAGTGCGTGTCTTGAGGCAAAGCCAGCAGCTGCACTTTTGTACTCGCTCATTGCCAGCGTACGACGCAGACCCTGTAGCTGCTGCTGTCAGCTGGTCCCCGAGACAGTGTCCGCTGACTTGGTCATCCCCTGAAGGGGCCCTTGTCTCGGGGAAGGGGGAGCCAGAGTCCTGTGGTTGACTTCGCTGTCAAGATTGTCGAAGCCGCGAGGGTGCTTTCCACAGCGCTTGCCAGAGAGGGGCCAATGTGCGGGTGCTGTTGTGCTCTTGTCAGGGTGGAGGGGGTAAGGAGCGTGTTGGTGTAACAGCACCAAGGTGTGTGGAGGCACTGGCCATGCAAGGCAGCGTGCCTGGCCTCTCTGCGGTTCACTCTAAGTGGGGTGGGTGTGGTCGGAGGAAGGAGGCCTGCTGGTCGTTGACAGCGTGTGGGCTGGCTCAACTGCTTCCCCTGCAGTGCCGGCGGACGCCCTGACCGTGGACCGGGAGCGCATCACCCTCCGGGAGGAGGTCCCCCTGCGGCTGGACCCCCTGGCGCTGGAGGACAACCTCTTCCAGGTGGGCCCTCTGGCTGAGTGGTGGTGTCCATGTGGCACCTGCAGGGGCCTGCCATCAGCTCAGTGGGGGTGTGAACGGGCCTTCGCAGTGGTGGGGCCACCTTTTACTCAGTGGACGTTTTCTGCAGGGTGTACAGGGGCGGGGCAGCAGGGTTGTTTCAGCAGTTTAAATGAAGACGGGTGCAAAGTCTCATGACGTCCCAGTTCAGCTCTGCAGGGGTTTCTGGCTGCAGTACCCCGCCCACTGTCTCTCAGGAGGTTGGTCCATGTAGCAGCTTTCATGGCTGCTGGAAATCTAGATGGATGCACAGAATGGCTCCACTGGCAGGCTAGTGGATTGTACAGAAATTAAATGCGAGCAAGGGCAGCAGTCTATCATCACCACCACAACGCAGGACGCCCTGTTCTGTTGAGGGGGGCTCAAAAATAACCACACGATGGGAAAATAATGTGACCAGCCAATGCAGGAACAGGGAAGCACGTGTGATGATTGCAGGGCTGCCTCGATTAATTGGGGGGGTGAGAAGACATGTGCGCCACTTATGGCAGTGATGTAGGACCTAATGATTATTGGCGGTAAGAAAGTGCATGCAATGGCTGCCATTCACCCCCCTTTGCACCATTGAAAGAGAAAGCATCAGTTTGTGCTCGTGTTTATGCTTGTGTATGAACAACCCTTTTAATTAATGCATGTTTTATGCGTGTTGATTCAGCATTCGTTGCGCACACTAATATTTCTACTCATAAAGTTGACAGTGCAACACACTGGCGTATAGCGCCGCGAAACCCATCGTTTCCACTCCTTCCATGCTGTGAAACATAGTGTGTGAAAAGAAACATTACAGTGTCTCAGTTCGGAGACTCACGGCCAATTAGACCACTAATTCACATACAGTGGAATCTCGGTCATACGAATCTCAAGGGGCAGCAAAAATCTTCGTATCACCCAAAAATTCATATCATCAGAAAACGAGAAAAAATGGAAACGTGCCACGCATTCGATAGGCGGCGGCAACATGGTGTTGGCTCTTGCCATGAAGAGGTGCAAGTAGCTTTAGCGACCGCTTCTAACCTTTGGTTAAAACGCAGTTCAATGTGTAAACTAAAATGCTCGTGCGGGAAAGAGCTGACAGTGTGGGAGAAAAATGCACTATAAAATGTCATCCGTGCCAAATATCCACCGCGGAGGTGGCCCAACCAGCTGCTGCGAGTGCTTCGAAGTTGCCGCCATGAGGCACACGTCTCCCCATTGTCGCAAGTCGTGAGGCTCCTCCCACTGCCATTCGCGGCAACCGAGGCAGAGGTTGCCGCCGGGGTCCCGGGCTGAAGCGTCAACACGGGCGTCAAAAGAATGCGCGCTCGTTGCCGACGGGACGCATGCACATGAACTCAAGGGTTTTTGCAGCGATTGGTGTGCGTCGGCGTTCTGCGCGCGTTACTTTTCACGCCCACATTGACGATTTTGTCCCCTCATCAGATTCTACCTTGCTCAGAAAATGACGCACAACGTGCGTGGCAGTGGAAGGAGCCTGCCAACTTGCGCCAATGGGGAAGCACGCTCTTCGTGGCGGCAGTTTGAAAGCGCTCCGGACAGCCCGCTGGCCCCGCCGGAGATGTTTAGGCTTACCACGGTGGCGGATATTTGATCGGCGCTTTCCCTAGCCGCGCTGATGATGCTCGTTTTCGCCCACATTATCAGCTCCTTTACTGCACAAGCAACGTCATTTGGTCGTTAAGTGCATCTTAAAGAGTGCTCAGAAGCGGTCGGTTGAGCTACCCACACCACTTTGCGGCCGGCCTCCATGGTGGCCGGTGATGCCACCATATTGCCGCCGCCTGCCGTGCCACGCGTGGTGGCGTCAATGTGCCTGTGGCGTGTGCGGCACATTTTCGCGACCAGAAAAAGCTCCATGCGGTTTGCGCTTCAACATAATCGACGCGCAAGAGGCGCAGGCAACACAGCAAGGTGACACCAGGGTAGCCAGAGCGCGGGGCATAGAGGGAAGTGAGGAATGCGGAGAAGGCAAAATGGTGAGCGTATTCACCATCAAGAATGAGAGGGAACGCTTGATTGCCGTGGTTTATTCAAAAAGTATGATACAAAAAAGGGAGCTGGAGGCACCCGAGCTGCAGCAAGCGGAAACGAAAGGTACAAGGGAAGAGATTGTAGTGGGAGATAAAAGAAGGGAGGCAGAAAGAACAGGCGGCAAGAAGGCAAAATGTTCGGTTCTTTCGGAGCAGCACCTCTCCTGCCGCTATTGTAAACACCCCACGGGGAGGATTATTGCCAGTGGGGGAGGACTAATGCCTTTGTGCCCACGCACAAGCAAGGCCGCACGGCTGCACCAACACCCCCGCCTCCCCTCCACACCGCATTCGTCTGCTCGCGGCGCATGTGTTCATATCACCCGCACCGGAGTGATATATGCGTACGGACCATCCGAATTTCTTTACATTGCATACAAGTACCACAACGAAATTCGTATCAACCGAATTCGTATCACCGAGATTCCACTGTATGTGTTTCCATAATGGCTCACCTTTAACTGGAACTTACTGCGAATATGGTTTTAATGTTACCAACAATCTTTTTGCAGCAGAAAACACGTTAAAAGCATCGGTAGCAGCGCTAAGTGCATGCTTGGCTTCCTTCTTTGCAATTCTCTCTTGCACCATAAATACTAATATGCTATCAGCACAAAGGGCTCGTGTCTCCACGGCCTGAAACCAACAAATCAAATCAAATCAAATCTGTGCTGAAAATCAAATATCCAGTGGTAACGGCAAAGCATGCAAAGTTCCAAATGTTTGCGCAGCTCCAAAAAATGAAAAGGACCCCTTAGCTGTTGCCAACCTCTGTCCCTAATGCCCAGTGCATGTGGCTCTTGCAAAATTTAGCCCCCAACAGGGCGATTCCCCATTACTTGGTGTGCCCTCACATATGAGCACCACTGGGAAGCTGGTCTGTGCAGTGGTTCACTCGTTCCCGTCAGCACCTCAGCTCGGAGCAGCAGCAGCCCCGTCCCTGCTCCCATTGTGGGCGGGGCCACTTTGAGGTGGATTGCCTCATTGCACACAGCACGTCTTGCTGGCCCCAACATGATCACCCCCCACTGCCCTGGTGTCACCTGAGAGGGCATGTGGGGGCGGGGAGAGTGTGCGCCCAGTGCCAGTGTTGTGCAGAAGCAGCCCTCCCTCTGTAGCAGGAGGAGGAGATCCCAGCGGAGGGGGACGACTTCCTGGAGGAGCTGGAGCGGCTGATGGCCCTGCGGGACGATGGAGGGACCAGGGAGCAGCAGGAGGCCCCCACCCCTGGTGCCCAGCAGGCGGAGGGCAGGGCCCTGTCCCCCATCCCCCCCAGGTGAGGGGGCCGCCCACTGACCGCTCGCAGTGCTGGCTGGGCGAGGGGGGGCTGAGCTCCCCATGTACCGCAGTGGTGGTGGTGGGGCACGAACACATCGCAGTGAGTGGTAGCAGTCACACCCGGAGACATTGGTGTCGTCCGCACCTCCTGTGGGGTCTTGTCAGCTCCCTGCCAGCAGGTGGGAGGAGGAGGAGCTGGGGAATGTGCCGTGCGTTGATTCCGGAATGGGTGCCGCTGCAAAGAAGGTGGCCACTGCGCTTCCCTTTGCGTCCCAGGGAAGGTGGGATCACAGGGGAGAGAGGGAGGGAGGAGATAGGGGTTGAGTGAGCGAGTCAAGAGACTTGCCACCAGAGTGCACAGGTGTTGGGGTGGAGTGGCTTCCAAGTGGGGAACCTCTCACCCGGCAGTGAAGGTGGCAGGCTTCTTCCTACAAGGGTGGATGCAAAGAGACAAAGGGCTGCCCCATGGACACGGGCACGATGCAGGGGTGCAGGGGAACTGCATGCGTAGCAACGTGTTGTGAAGAAAGGGTGCTCCTGCTGTGCTGCCACCACCCCACACAGGGAGGGGTTTCGCTGCTGCAGGAATTGGGTGAAGCGCACGAAGAAGGGATGGTCGCAGGGGAATTGTACGAGCCTCCAGAGAGATGGGGCTTCTGGAAGGGGGACCCTCCCAAAGAGGATATCTTTGCACCATGGCACACGGCAGAGAACGCTCAGCGATTGGGTTCCTCTGTGACGCGCAACTCTGTACACAGTCGTGCCAACACGCTGGCACACCAGTGGCACCCACAGGCTGCATGCCAAGCTGCTGCTAACCACGAGGCCTGTGGGCCCAGAGAAGGTGTGGGGCTCTCTGCACCCTGCCACGCACACCCGACAGCTGAGGGCAGTGCGAAGGAAAGGCACAGGTGGCTGCCGTTTCTAACCCACGCTTTTTTTTTTTGTCTTATTGACTCCTCACGTTTTTTGCATGCTTCAGTGACAGGCACTGCTTGGGAGTCTTTGGGAAACAAGAACTGGGCTGTGCAGAAGTGGTTTTCGAGTTTTTCGGCCATCCCGTACTATGAGGCCAGGTTGGAAGCGCCAGCACCTCTGCTGCTCTGCCTGCCATTTGTGGGCATGCGAGCTTATGGAAGGGCTATGACTGGGCCAAGGGAAGATGATAGATGAGCATGGTAGGTGTAACAAAGATGATAGGTACTGGGCCGACGGAAGATGATGGGTGAAACGTTAAGGGACAAAAAGAGAGGAGAATGGTTGGGGGAACAAACGCGGGTTAAGCACATATTAGTTGAAATTAAGACGAAGAAATGGGTGCGGTCAGGGCATGTATTGCAGAGGTAAGATAACCATTGGTCACTAAGGGCAACAGAGTGGATCCCTAGGGAAGGCAAGCTTGGCAGGGGGTGGCAGAGAGTGAGATGGGCAGAGGAGGTCAAGAAGGGTGTGGGGGAAAATTGGTCGCAGTTAGCACAGGGCAGGGATAATTGGAGGTCTATGGGAGAGGATTTTGCCCTGCAGTGGGCATAGACAATGCTGCTGCTACTGCTGATGATGATGACTGGACCAGTGGCCAGCAGCGACTGTGCACTTGGGATGGCCTCTCTGTGCAAGCCACTCTGGGGCTGTCAGCGGATGTCCCCTACCCCAGGACACTGCCCCTTCACAGTCCCAGGAGGCTGCTGGTTCTGCTGTTGGCCGTGCAGGTCCTCCCGAGGTGGCACACCCCCGCCGCTTTGCCCCCCCTCTGACTCGGCCGTCCAGGAAGCGGCAAGCGAGCTGGTGGCTGAGCCCTGGCCCGAGCCTCTCTCCGAGGCTGTGGTCGAGGAGACCCCCGAGGGGGAGCCTCTGCCGGCCGTGGTGGACCCTGGGCTGGCGGCAGCCGCCTCTAAGCCGGACGCCGAGCCAGTGGCTGAGCCGGATGCTGGGGCAGCAGCTGTGCCCCCTGCACCAGCGGGGGAGCAGCAGCCCCCGGAGGAGGCCGTGGCGGGCCCATCGGGCCTCTCCCCTCCCGTGCGCCGCTCACCAAGTGAGTCCACTCGCATGTGAGCCCCCCACAGGGCTTCCCAACTACCACCACCAGGTTACAGCATCAGGGGCAGACAGGCGTGGCCACATTGTATGTAGCACAGGGGATCGGATGCCCGCCTGCGTTTCCACCAACCCTGCCTGCTGCGGGTTTGGGGGGGAGGGAGCTCTTACTTTCTTCCTTCTGGGCGTGCGCAAGGGGGGCCAGCGTGCACTGGGGGAACACGGGGCCACGGTCTAGCGAATCGAGCCGATCTGGTGAAACAAGAACGTGTTTCCCATACAATACCGCACTTAGGGTGTGAGCTATTGGGTGGCTAGAGAGGAGCAGACCCCACACAGAAGGGGTGTTAATTCTTAATGCTCAAGTCAAGCAGCCTGCACGTTTACATGCTTGTGTCTGAGCATGGCGTTGATATCTTTGTCAAAATTGCAGAACCTGTAACTTCCGCCATGCATTGGGGTGCTCAGAATGCTCCTGCAGTGCCCCTTTTCCCAGGGCCGTTCTGCACAAGCAAGCTCTTGAAAAAGGGGGCTGACACAGCACTAAAGTAGGTACCCTATACGATACTGTGGTATGCCCCATAGCTGAATTCCAGGCAGGCTTTGATTGGGAAGATGCTGCGGCTGACCAGCTTGTCGACACAGAATCGTACAGAAAAGTTTGTGGCGTGAATCAGGTCAGCACTTCCCAGAGCTCACTCTCAAGAACATGGTGTTCCCCAGGGGGGAGTACTGAGCTGCACACTTTTTATTGCCGAAATGAGCACCCTTCAAAACGCAGTGTCACCCACAGTCTTTCACTGTCCATCTGTGAGCAGGAGGGAGAAGTGTAAGCTGAGGTACAGGCTGGAAAGGGTGCCTGTGTTTTATTCCCCAGGCATCTGGCCAGGACCTCTGGTCCCACCTAACAGAGCAGGCATCCCTGCTGACAGGGACGTCAGGTTCTGTGGAGTGCTGGTGAATGAAGTGCCCACTGTTATTACGCACTCAACACCACTGCAGATGAGGTGCAGATTGACGGTGGACACGTGTGAAGTCCTAACTCACTGGTGATACGCTGCAGAAAAGACGTGCCCGCTCTGTTTTTCAACGCTTCGTTGAGGTCAAAGATGGGCTGTGAGAGTGCACTGTATAGGTCAGTCTCTTTAAGCAGTGACGAAAACAGTGTGAACCCAGTGCTGCACCTAGGGCTTGTAGTGTTGTGCACAAGCCCCATACAAAGCCCCCAAGTGTGGAAACGGGGTCACTGGGGCCTGGAACACCACGGAATGCGTACAGACTAGATGTGTGCAGGGGAGAGGATTCGACGTTCTGCGATCACCAAGAACTCATTGGCCATAAATGTGTTTCTGAATGGTTTGCCCGTGTCCATCTCCCTTGAGGTGGAAGGGGAAGGTGAAGAGCTAAATTGTGGTGTCCTCTGGCAAGAGCTGCAATACAGACCTCATTACCCCTTGGGGTGTGGCTCCCATTGCTTTTTACGTACTATATGCAAGGGAAATAGACAGAACAAGTGCTCTGAGAGAAGTTATTCCACAGTGTTGAATGTTTGCACAATACTATCTATGCAAATGCCTGGAAGTGCGCCTCTGCCGTGTCACGCACTGTCCATGCTCAACAGCAGCATGGGGGCATCGGACAGAAACACCCGATTGTACATGACGGCAGAACTAGCACTTGGCACTGACAGTTTGAGCGAAGGGAGAACGCCGCAACACCCACTGTCTTTGCAGTCTCGCTGGACAAGCACGTGGTCTTAACACTTTCGTGACCGCAGAAAAATAGGCTGTTCTTGGGTGTTCCAGGAAACATTTTTTTCTTGCCACAGAAAATGATTGATGCTGAAGTGTAAGATACCAAATGATAGAGGAAGAATAGGGCTTTCCAAGAGTAATAATTTCAACAACAGGTATTATTACGAATTTTATTGAAAATTATCAAAACAAAAAAAAAAGTAACAAAAAGAAAAAACCCGAAACATCAATGCCACTTTGCGCAGGGCACGCATAAAAAAATTTCAAATATACAATTCACACGTAAGGTCTTCATAAAGCAATGCTGCAAAAATGAGTGGTGTAAGTCCAAAAGTTATTTACGAACAAAAATATAAATATACACACGAACAGCCGTCCACTGGTCCGGAGCGCTGTGCCAAGGTCAACTGTGGGCCGTCTTCATGGAGAAAACTCGACTCTCTGTGCAGTTGGTGCCAAGTGGTCTCGCTTGAACAAAGTCAACAGCCGGCACATAAGAGCTGTGGCCTTTAGAACAGGGCCGGATCTGTTTACAACAACGCGCGCCTGCTATAGAGTGCCCAGAGAAGAAAGCGAAACTCACCGTTACCCGCCGCGGTGGCTCAGTGGCTAAGGCGTTGCTCTGCTGAGCTTGAGGTTGAGGGTTCAATTCCCGGCCGCGGCGGCCGCTTTTCTGATGGAGGTGAAAAGAGAAAACGCCCGTGTGTCCGAGATTTCGGCGCACGTTAACGATCCCCAGGTGGTCAAAATTAATCCGGAGCCCTCCACTACTGCGTGCCTCATCGCCTGCGTTGCGTCGGTGCGTTAAAGGAGCCATGAAGAGAAAACAAAAGTTTGTTTTATTCGAAAGATTAGGTGTTTCATAGTACCCCAAGCGCTTTCCCGGAAGCAAATGATGCTTTATTCACTGAGAAATAAGGCAATTTAAGCCAAAATTTTAAATCTCCCGCTAAAATTGCACATTTCGTCACGTGAACAATGGCGTCAGATGAGCCGGTCCATGAAACAGATACTTAGTATGTCGACTCCATATAGCACCCACACGCGGGAGTCGACCGAGACGGCGGCCATTTTAAAAATACTAGTAAAACCTAGTGCACCCGCAGCCCTAGTCATGGAATCGCCTGATCCGGAGAACAAAACTCTCGCCGAGGAGCTCGGGCTTGCATTTAACAACCTCACACCACTTGAACGCTCAATGCTTCCAAGTGCACGAGCGGCAAGAGTTGTGGGATACGCGGTGGACGGGAAAGCGACCATTCCGCGATAGCCAGAACAGACGAACGCCCAGCCGTCGGCACCGCTGCCTCGTCAGCCCTGTCGCGACGGACGAATACAGACTGGTACGTATGTGCCGTATTTTCAATTTCAGTAGCAGTATCGCTTATGCCAGTTGGCCGGTGTCGTGTATGGAAAGCCGTTCGCTCGAGCTCTCTGCTCCGACCAGAAAGATTCGAGCGTCAATGCGCGGTGTGTACGGCAATTTTTTCCCCCAAGGTCAGAGCGCTTTGACGAAGTCGGCGACGAGCGCCAGCATGTCCGGGTCCCTGCCGTAATCACTTCCTCGGAAATGAAGCGAGCACACTCGTACTTCCTTTAGCTCTCTTTCTCCTCCGTTTGCAAAGTTCACAAAACGTAGCCACTTGCTTCGCCGAGGTTCGTCGTTGGGCAGCACATGAAAGGAGATCTCACCGGCGGGGATGTCGCACTCCCTCGACGATTGGCCCGTACTACATGGGCATTTCAAAACACAGCAACGAAATTTCATTGTAAAGTACTCGAACAAACTGAAGTTTTCAGTGGTTGTAAACTGTAAACGAGCTCGTAACGATAACAGCAAGCCAACACGACCTCCATACCGAAACCTGTGCGACGAGTGGCACTATCTCGTTGCTGCTCTGCTGTTCCTTACTCCCCTTGTTTTCTATTTTTACCTTTGCTGGTTGGCGATTTGACGGCCAACCTCCTGTGAAGGGATTACGATACCGAAGCAAGTCGCGGCTGTGCGTGCTGGAACGGTTCGTTGGCCCCGAAGAGCCTTGAACCCCGAAAATTCGTCTGCGCGACGGTGGCACGGCGAGATGTCGAGCTCGGCCAACGGTAGTTTCGCATACGCATTGGCATACACGCTTGCGTGTTCGTTCGGACCTTCAACCGTTTACTTCCACCGTTCTTTGTCATAAAAAGAATGTGCAGTATGTTTCACGGGCATTTAGCTCGCTATGCAAACTGTAAGCCCTGCCTAACATGCGTTTGCTTTGCCGGCCTCCGCCAATCGCAGAGCATTCCCAAGTGACAGCACAGGTTCTGTTGCGGAAAATTAGCTGGTGGGTCGCATGGTCATTTCCTTTTTTCCTAATTATGTAGCTTATTTGAGCGAAGTTTGCGTTATAAGTGGTGTCGTTATGGTTCTAACGAGGCAATCTTTCGAATGAACCAAACTTGTGTTTTCTCTTCATGGCTCCTTTAAACCCTACAAGGTGGTGCGGGGCGAGTTGACGCAATTTCGCCGCCTGTACTGAAGGGGGGAGGCTGGTCTTAGACAAAACTTTTTTATTTTTCAAGCTATTGAGATGAAAACTTCCAAACAGATGTATTTCAGCATTCTGATTTCAAATATCAATTTAGATTTTGGATATCGCAAGTAGTTCTAATTTCATACAGATTTCATTGTTAAAAGCCTATCGCCAATTTTAAAACAAATCTGCTTTAATGATGCTTCTAAACTGCACTTCATTGCATTGCTTAGCAACCAGAGAGTGCAATAAAAGTATTCCCATGCTTCTAGCCTTCCTACAACCAATTGTATGAGGGTTCAAACTTCGTTGTTTGAACAAACTTCGTTGTATGAGGGTTCAAACTTTGCTGTTTGAACCCTCATACAATTTGTTGTAGGAAGGCAAGAAGCATGGGAATACTTTTATTGCACTCCCTGGTTGCTAAACAATGCAATGAAGTGCAGTTTAGAAGCACCATTAAAGCAGATTTTTTTTTTTAATTGGGGATAGGCTTTTAACAATGAAATCTGTATGAAATTAGAACTACTTGCGATATCCAAAATCTAAATTGATATTTGAAATCAGAATGCTGAAATACATTTGTTTGGACGTTTTCATCTCAATAGCTTGAAAAATAAAAAAGTTTTGTCTAAGACCAGCCTCTGATGAATCGAAGTCCTCCTCCCTGTCTGTGCTGCTACCATCGTCCAGAGATTGCAGCTCAGATTCATCGTAATTCATTGAAATTCGCCGTTCCCATGGAGCATCGGCAAGCAGCGTTGATGCCGCAACCAAAACTACATGCGCCCAACGGCAAAATAACTTTAAAAATCTTCCCCCGCAGTGGTGAACAGAAACTTCAAAGCGAAACTGATGAGATACTTCCTCTTTTACAATTTGGATGGTGTTTAGCTGTCCAGAAGTGCTGAGAGATCGCCGAAATTTGAATTTGTATTCATCGATAACATGCTATCGATGAGAATAGGCGTAATCACGAAAGTGTTAAGCTGGCTGTCAACAGCAATGGGATTGGCCTACACCTTTGCATCTGGTGTAGAGGCTGCTTTTGGGCAATACACGCTATCAATTAAACCAGAGGGATTTAGAAAAAAAGGACAGTGTGCCGTTTTTTTCAGCTGTCTTCAAAATCAGGATGCTGTTGTGGAATATCGGGTGACCCATGAGCCGGTTAGTGTATCCATGTGTAAGCCCTGCATGGCCTTGTGGCTGGATGCCGTGGCCAGAAGTGGATCCCTGCATATGGTAAGAATGAAGAGTGGGCTCTTGGTGTGTTCACGTGCCCGTACCTAGCCGCCCCTTGTTGTGTGGTGTGTCAGTTGGTGGGATCCCCATCTCCCCTCAACCCCTGATTGGTGTCCCCCCTCTCCTCCCTGAACGATGCCCAGGGGGAGGCGGGAGGCGCCGTCCGGCCGCGTCCCCCCCGGCCGGGCCGGCAGCCCGGAGGCGCCGCAGGGGCCCCACCGTGGACCGGTTGACGCAGCTCAGCATGGCCGAGATGCGGGGAAACATGCAGGCCAACAACATCCGGGGACGCCCTGCCGCGGTGGGTATTGGGGGTGCAACCCCCAGTGCTGTATACTGGAGGGCAGAAGAAACGGCCACCGGCGCCTTTGGGGGGGTCTCCTTGGTAGTGGGTGTGCTGCCCTGTTGGTCATGTCTAGGCCCTTGAAGGCTCCTGCTGGAGGGGAGGGCAGGTTGTGTGGTGCAGGCAGGGCTTTGCTGTTGAGGGGGCCCAGCACTACGGGGATCACGGAGTGGGGGGAGGGGGACCTCTGCTGCTGCCTGGACTGAGGGAGGGGCAGGGCATGTGCTCAAGTGACTTGACTCTGGTGTGGGGGCAGGGCAGGGATTTTTCTGAGCCACCCGAGAGAGGTAGCGAGCAGCTGGCCACCGGCTGGGTAGGGTGCACAGCTGGTGCTCGTTCTGAGCCCCCAGTGCAGGGGGGAAATGCTGCACCCGCCCTCTGCCCTGCACACAGAGAGAGAGCGAGGGAGAGTGTGGAAGGGACAGGGTCACCTAGAGTGCAGGGTTGAACTGGAACTGGGGGTGGGTGGACAGGATCGAGTTGGAGTAGAGAACAGCCGGCAGGGGATGAGTAGCCACAGGGAGGGGTTTTGGGCCCTGCTTGTCCCCTGTGCTGGTGTGGACGTCCTTTGGGCCTCCCCCCCACTCTTGCACTCTGTCGTTGACCACACTGGGGACAGGGTGAACACTGTGGGTGGGAAAAACAGGAGAGGGGAGCCATGAGGCAAGCACCTGGGGAGAGGGGATGCTGCCACGTGTACAGGAAAGTGTAGGGTGGAACCCCACTGCGGGTGTGTTTCGATCGGTGTCGACTTCTTCGCAGTGGAGGTCAGGGGTGCCCTGTTGTCCCCTGGTGGGAACCAAGATGCTGGTCTGGTTGCTCTTGTCACAGGGGCACACTAGGGGGAAGGTGGTGCGAAAAAAACCACATATGTAGCTGTCTTTGTGAGCCGATTGCTTGGTGCAAAGGGGTGAGGGATATCAGCCTGGGAGCAGCAGTCAGGCTGCAGATTTCAGGTGCTGCAACAGCTAAACACAGTGGGAGGAGGAGCTGCGGGTGCTGCTCAGGCTGGAGGTAGGCTGGCTGGCTGCTGCCTTACCAGACCCCCTCTCAGCAGCTCTCCCCATAACTGCCGAGTGCCAATAAGGAATACTCAAGTCCCAGTCGCTCCACGGGTTCTCGCAAGCTCACTCACTGCAACAGGATGGTAACTGGTCCACGGTATAGCCTCCAAGTAGCAGACTGGCAGGATTAGTGGCAGCTTGAGTGGCACGCGAGACCAGTGCAGAAAGCAAAAGAGGAGAGCTTCACAGGAGCTCCTCACTTGGACAGCTGAAACATGTGGCCACTGGTGGGGAAGTGCACCTGCCCTGCGAGCAGAAAAGGGCACTCGTGGGCAGTCTCGCTCATGCACCGTGACGCATCTTCTGGGGGAGGCAGAGATTGTTTTGCAGGTGCCACGCTCACTTCCACCCCTGTGAGAACAACTGCCAGGGGGTGGGGTGGGCGCATAGTTGTGCGTCGTCGTCCATTTCCTTGCACTTGGGGGTGGCCTGAGGACCGGGCAGCATGTCTTGTACGGTGCGTCAAACGAGGAAGCAGCCCTAGGCCACAGCTCTTCTTCTTCTCATGGTTTGGCTCCTCTCCCCATGACCAGGGTGGCCTTCCCTCTCTTCCTCTTCTTACTCTCTTCATTCGGAATCGGGGCTGAAGGGAGTCTGTGCGTATTCGTAGGGAGAGCCCGCAGCTTCGTCGAACGTAACACCTTCTAGGGGCCAACTCATTGTGCTGGCACTGCCTCTGTCTTTGTGCACGCGCATGCACCTCAGAAGTGCACGCTCAAGGGGGGCTCTGTGCAGGTGCTAGGTTATGCACTGGCAAGCCCCCCACCCCCTATCTCATCACTCTCCTGCCATCCCTTGCAGTTCCAGAGCCTGGCCAAGCTGCTGCGCGGCCCAGACGTCGAGGCCCTGTTCCCGGCTGCACTGGACGCCGTACTTCACTCGCTCCTTCCTTCCTGGCCCTGGCCTTTCCTGCTTCGAGGACCCCTTCCTGGGAATCGGGGGCGCCACCGTCCCAGTGCCTGCTAGGGCCTCTTTTCCACCCACTGCCCTGGTCTTTGTTCCGTCTCGTTTTTGTTGCAATTCAAGAAAGCTAGTGCAGTACAGATGATCCCACCCTCTCTGTAACAAGCACCCTGGCAATCGTAATACATTAATGGTCGGCATACTGTGGAGCTAGAGGGGGTTTGCTTCAAAGCAAGTACAGAGTGATTGCGTCGGAGACAAGATGACTCGAATGGTTTGCGAAAGAGGAGGTAACCGTGCCACGGCAGTGAACACTGCAGTGGAAACTCAATGCCTCTCGTTTCATGTATGCATTAAACGGGCAGTGAGTGAAAAATTGAGAAGTGCAAAGCAGTCCTCAGAACCTCAACAGGGTTCCTGAAATTGCTTTTTTAAATGGGTGTGCCAGCAATAACGAAGCTCTTAATCCCAAAGTAGTAGTGTTAATAGAGATCAAGTAATCTAATTTTTTCATAGTACATCCTTGAAGAAGTTCCAAACTCTTGCTCCCTGCAGGCCAATTTCTGAGGCTTGCGTTTAGTCCTAAGTAAATTCTAACTTGCAGCAAAAGCCCTTGTAAAACACTCCTCGTGGCACTTCAGTATGCTTATGTACCTTGGGTGCGTTTCCGTGGCAACACGTATCAAAGGCCGCTTTACTGCTCCATCATGTGCGCACGTCTTCTTTCGCCTCCCTCTTTCGATCTTGGTGCCAGACAGCAGACCATCTGGGACTGCCTACTGGGAAGCTATGAATCTGTTCTAAGGTGGCCTCTTACTAACTGGCTTCATACACACATGCCATGTAGCAGTGGAGTATTCCCTAGTGCCATTGCACTCGAAGCAGGCCAGCCAGCCTAAATGGCCTCGAGGAATTTTCCTCTCCACTTGGTCTCTCTTTTCGTTCACAACGTAAAGTGCCCCGAAAGCGTGTACTGCTCGCACCACTGGCGTCAGTGTTTCCCTGTCAGTGGGTGACCACAGGGTTCGTTCCCCTTCCTGTCGCGTTGGTCTTATTCCAGGCTAGATAAAGTGGCACGTGGCTACTTTGTGCAGTCTGCTGCCCATAATGTAGGGATCGTGGAACCTGTAGTGCTTTCTTCTCTCCTAAAAACTGTCGTGCCTCAGGCAACACTGAGCAACTTCCCGTTGAGAGTTGCCTCCACAACCTCACGGGAGGCATCATCGCAGGCCAGGGCACTGCCATGCTTGGAGCTGCGCAAAAAGGAGAAATGTAGCTGTGCCGCCTGCACCCTGCCTGCCATTGTGACGCAGTAGCTTCGCTGCGCGTGCTCTGTTGCGAGAGAGACATTCTCCTTGCTCCCTGCGATGCCCCGTTCCCACTTTCCAGTGTCGGGTAGATGCGAGACTGTTGTCTAAAGCTCTCTCCTCCTCTGAAACCTGGTTTCTTTGCGCACGCCATGTGGGATTGCACTGCTGCAGGTGTTTTGTGCACAAGCGGGACCGCCTGATTTCCCTTTTGCCTGGCCATATAAGGGAATTAGCCTTGAAAATAGCAGGCAGCGATATCGTCACTTGTGCAGTCTGTACTGGAGTACATATGTGGATCCCCAGGGAAGGCAAGTGTGGCAGGGGGTGGCAGAAAGTTAGGTGGGCAGATGGGATCAAGACGTTTGCGGGGATGAATTATTGGTGGCAGTTAGCACAGGACCGGGATAATTGGAGATCTACTATGGGAGAGGCCTCTGCCCTGCAGTGGGCGTAGATAGGCTGGTGATGGTGATGACATACGAGAGTGGTGTGCTACTATTGCCTGGTTGGCAGCACCCATCATTCAGAGTGGGTGATAGGTGCCATTTTTTTGTGCAACAAACCGTGATCGTTAAGGGGATGGCCGTTGCAGTCAACACCCAGCCATGAAGAAGACAGTGACGGGCCACCCCTATGGGCGCACACACGTGGGGGATGATATGCGAGGCTGCAGCCTGGACGGCGGGGCAGATGTTTGCCCTAGTGAAATGTGCTCAGTTCCTTGCAATAGCTAGCTGCTGCATAGTGCCAATGTAAACGGAGGTAATCGTGAATGGAGTATCAGGCTGCCACATGCCTTGCGCACATTTCGTGTCCTCTTATTGGCGGGGGAGCATTGCAGACAGCTGGTACTGATTTGTGCCATGATAATGGGGGCTTCTCTGAATACCTTCCCCACCTGCCAGTCCTGTCCTTGCACATTACATTTCACGCTTTTCTATTTGGCTCCAGGGGTTTGACCAGCTCCAACCCCGCTCATTCCTTGGCCCCGCAGTGCAGTTCTCTCCTCCCTGTAGTGAGCCTTCTGATCTCCCCCCCCCCCCACCTCTGGTGCCGTCTCGTGGCACAGCCCGGTGGCACCCCCCTGGTTGCCACTCCTGTGCATTGCACAAGCAGGGCCCTCTCCCTCTGTTTCCCTTAACCCGGGGGTTTTCTCCCCAACGCTCCTGCCCTGTTCACCACTGCCACTGCCTTCCTTCCCCTTGGTTCACTCACTGGGCAGAGCCTGCATCTTTCCCAGCCGGGTGCCCATTGGGAGACCCCAGGTGGACAGGCCAACGGCGGGAGTGCTTGTCTTAACGAGAGGGTGTCCTCTGTCCCCCCCCCCCCCCCCCCTTCTGCTGCTGGTGCAGGCCTGCTGAGCGAGCGGCTGCTGCGCCCCTGGAAGCTGGTGCAGACGCGGCCAGAGCCCGACTGGGAGGAGGAGGAGGAGGAGGGTGAGGCTGGCTCCTCTCCTTGCTATTACTACTAGTGGGGGGTAGGGCATGGCATGCCAGCCTGCCTCAGCTGCTCAACTAGGGGAGGAGGAGGCCCTTCCCCCTGATTAACTGGGAGCGCACGCGTGGTCGGGAGGGGGGCTGACCTCGGCCTCTGCCCTCCCATCCCCTGACCGTGCAGGAGAAGAAGAGCCCGCTGGAGGAGAGGCAGGAGGAGTGCAGCCACAGGAGGAGCTGGCTCCCCCTGCTGGAGAGGGGAGGAGGGAGGAGGGGGAGGAGGAGGAAGAACCACGGGTGAGCACTCTCTTCCTCCTCTTTCCCTTTCGTGTCCCCTCCAGCTGGCTGAAACCACCCTGTCAGTAACCCCGGCTTCGTACTCCCCTCATGCGGGGTTGCAGTGGCTGTCCACACTTGGCATGGTTGAGCGCCTGTGAAACGTCCCCTCAGGGGTGCACTCCCTCCAGCCCCGAAAAGGAGTGCACATACGATTTGCTATGACCCCTCCCCCCATTCTCCCCCTTTCCGTGAAATTGACCCTTCTGGTCCTTCACTTCCAGCAGAGCCCAACCCTGGGCATTCAGCTGTCCTGCACGACGGTGGTCAGTGCCAAGGGATGTGGCCACACGCATGTCCTACCAGCGCACCTGTCGGCACACGTACCATTACAAAAGAAAGCCTAGGCTTAGCAGGCAGGCCAAGATTGTTTCAGGGACCTGATTGGGCTTGAGGAACAGCCCCCTGGTCAGTGTTCACGTCTCTCCCAAACTTGGCCCGCATTCTACCCTCGGCACCAGGGGCATACCAGGTGGTCACCAGCTGTGCGCAACATCACCGGTAGGACAGGGGGGACCGTGTCACCTGGCAGCATGGGCAATGCTCTGCAGTCGTTCATTATGCATCCACACGCAGCCTCCTTTGGTGCATGTGTAAGGAAGAGACGGCGTCTTGGAAAAGGTAGCACAAAAGAGACAAAGAGCTCAAGCAGTGGTGGCCACCGAGAGCGGCATGTGCCCTATGAGGCAACGAAGCGAGTTGTGAGCACCAAAGGGAACCCCAAGCACCTCCATCAGGGTAAAAAAAAAACTGAACCCACGGACATGCTTGTGATCTGAGCAGTGCTGTCCACCGACACCGCACAGTTTTGGGTTAGTACTACAGGTGTGAGTGAAAGGGGGGGCCAGGGGAAGAACTGCTGCAGAGAGTGAGTCCCCCATAATGTGCCAGGGGGAGCCACTGTGCTTTCACACTGGGGAGCACGTAGGCAGGCCTTGGCTGTTCCAAGGCGTTCCTTCTGCCCTCCTCCTTGTTCACACTGGCTGAGAGCAGTGGAGCAGAGGGCTGTGCGTTCTACCCATGTGATGGTCACCCGTGCAGCCGGGTTTGTCCCGTGGACGGTGGTGGCACGCGTCCTCGCTCGCACTAGAGAAGAAGTAGGTTCAGGCTTTGCGTTCAGGGAGCCAGAGGTGTGCGTAGTGCTGGAGTTGCTTGTTTTGGTGCTTCGGAGCGGCTTCCCGTCCGTGCCGAGGCTCCTGGGGCAGTGCACTTTTCCTTTCTGGCATGCTCACTCAAATCGGGCAGATGACCTTGCAGGTGGGTGAGCAATGTGGCCACAGCATGCACAGGCGTGTGGGGGACGGGGCAGAAGTCATGTTCTGGAAGGGAGAAAGAAGGCTTGGGGGCAAGAACTCTTATTTTATGTAGTGAACATGCACCCATATTTGCGTTTTTTCTAAGGGGGAGTAGTTAATTATATGAAGCATAGTTGGTATGAAACAGCAAAATGCAGTGCCTGCCTCTAAATTGCCTCACACTAATTGAGCCTTTTGAGGGGTTTTGCCTTATACCGGGTGGATCAGCTGCACCATTTGTGCCACTGAGCGCCAAGCATGTTTACTTGCGCCATTCTGCACCACAGAGCCTGAATTGAGCTGCGAGATGCGACCACCATGATGCCCCATGCGTGAAAAAGGAGTTGAAATATCATGTTTTCAGTTTCAATGCGGTTATGGTTTCGGTTCTGTCAAGGCTATGAGCGGTTATTGAAGTTGGCTTTCGCTTAGCTGTAAGGTCGTAGGCACTACACGCTTTCTTCGCCTTCACCTTCAATTTATTTGTGTCGCATTTGCACGGTTTTGTTTGCTGGTGCCGGCCTCTGTGACAGCAATAATGCAAAATGACCAAAAGTGAGTGAAATGTTTTTGTGTCACGTCACAAACAGATAGAAAACAGAATAATGATCGCATGAAAGGTTGTAGCTTATTAGAGGTGAACTTCAGTTTAGTCGGCCATGTTTTGCAGCTGCATGTATTGAACAAGCAGGGTCTTGGACGCTTTGCCCTCGCTTGTTAATTCAGTTCACCTTGTTGTGAGGTCATTACTCATTTTTGCCTGTGAACTTTGCGATTAGCTTTGCTTATGGGGAGGATGGTCCAACAATAATCCTGCCTTCAAACACGCTCTCGTTACGTAGTGTATGGCGTATGTTTGTCGACTCTCACAACTCTGTGACAGGCAAACACAAAGCTATGTTCTGCTTCACATGCAGAGGTACTGCTGTTCGATAGAAGAAATGCAAGCAAAGGCCTTGTTTTGTGGAATGCCGCCGTGAGTTCGCTTAACACTGTCGTCTACCGGAGGCAAAGCAAGGCCTGTTACCTGATACCCTTTGAGTTTGCGTGGGAGGTTTACCCTTGAAACAGTGATAACGGCGCACTCACTGGGGCTGAGGGTAGATAACTCCGCATATTCCAGGTATAGTGCAAAAACTGCAGTTCTGGTTCAGACTAGGCTCTAGTGCATGGTAAAACGTCTAATAAGTAGATAGATCGATTCAACTTAATTGGGAGGGGCCTGGCCCAGGCAGCTGTGCCAGCCCCCTGCCAAATGGCCTTTCTGGCTGCTCAAAGCCTGCTATCAAAGGCAATTTTGCCTGCTCCCAGGGCTGCTCCCAAACCCGCGTACTATACCGTGTGCCAGGCTTGCTTATATGAACGGCGGCGGTTTCCGTCCCACGAGGTCTTTGCGATACGGGTATGGTTTTGACCCTCTGTTTGAAATTTCGCGCCATAGTAACGGTTCGGGCTTACTGGGAGGTGCTGCCACCTCCTAGGACTTAACGAGAAGCGTTCGAATTGGAATGTGCTGACTTTCTTGCAGAGGTAAACAGAACCTCTAGCTTAAGCGCGTCACGCGGTCTGTGTCAACGCTCTTTCGTAATTTGTTTCGCCACATGATCGCAACGAAGGTGCGCAAACTTTTTTTTATCTTTACCAGCACTCCCTAGCCCGGGTGAGGGAAGTTGATTTCTGTCTGTATTGGTGCTGCTCTTAGCTTTTTTATCACTGTAAAGTGACTCGACCATCAGGAAAGGTTTCTTTTAGATATATTTTTTTTCCCCTAAAACCTCCAGCGCTCAAAGGGTTAAGAGTGCATTGCAGAAGGGCCCAGTGGGTGCGTATTGCATGGTGTCTCGTCTTCTTCCAGTCTTTCTCTTCAGCAGTAATTGCTGGTCACCCGCATTATCCTCTAATCTCTACGTTGCTGAATGGGTTGAGTACTAATGAGACCAGCTTCTGTGCGTGTATTTCCACTACCTTTGCCAGCTGTGCCACCATTTGTTGTATATGTGGTATTTATTGCAAATACCCACACCTCCCCACGGGCATTGCCACAGTTCTTTTTCCCCATCTCCAGCTTTTCCCCCTGAAGCTGCCTTCGCTGTGTGTGTCGTGCGGCCTCCATCCACCCACCCGTTCGTGTTTCCCTCTCCCCCTCAGGAGCAGCCCTCCCTCACTGTTCCTGCTGCCGCCCCTGCCGGTGATGGCGAAGAAGGGAGCCTGGAGGCCGGCCGAGAGCCCTCCGCGGCCTCCTCGGGTGAGACCCTCCTCCTCTTTTGCAGGGTGGGCACAGTGGCTGAGCAGCTCTGCATGGGGGGAGCCTGAGCAAGTGGCTCTGCTCTGCCACGAGGCCTCACCCGCACCCTCCCTTCCCCCTCACCCCCACAGGTCTGGAAGCTGGGCTGGCAGAAAGGACCTCGTAAGTGACGCCTTCCTTCCCTCTCGCTCACCCACTGGAGTCTTTTTGCCTGCTGGATCAGTGGGGCCACGGGGTGCGAGCTGAGTCCATCCACAAGACTGCCAATTGTCCCAGCATCAGTGTGATGCCAATGTTTAATGTGCACTGTCGCAACTGGTGCTCCCCTTCCTGCAGCGGCAGCTGATCTCTCCCTCTCTCCCCCCCCTGGTGGCGTTGTCGTCACTGTGCAGGGTGGCATCGCTCCTGGCCGACATCCAGGAGGAGGAAGCGGCAGAGCAGCAGCCGCAGCATCCTGACGGTGGGCTCGTCACCGGTGAGTGGGCAGGGTGGGCGCGGGTGGGCCCCAGCCTCTTTTGCAGTGTCCACCTGGCTCTCTCGTAGTGGTGGCACTCGTCCTGCTGAATGCTCGTGCAGACCTGCAGAAGGGGCAACAGCACACATGTCTGACAAAGGACAGGCAGGCGCACTCAGCACAGCTGCTTGCGTTGCGGGCACCCCTCTGTCCGTTGTCAAAGACGTGTGTGCTGTTCCCACCTCTGGGGCACACATCTTGTAGTTGTTACTGTGAATGGAAGTGTTGCAAACGGTGCCACCCTGGCCGGATGGAGCTTGGAGCTGTGCAGGTGTACTGAGGGGGGGCACCCCTCAAGGGAGCAGTGTGGCCCTTTGCTCTTCTTCCCTCCCACCCCTGTTGTCACGGTGGAGAGGGGGCAGTGGGGGGAGGCAGCCTTCTTGTGCTGCTGCCACCACCAGGTGGTTGCAGCAAAGGATCAGCAGCTGCACGGCTTTCCCTCCCTGGCAGTGCGTGAACGTGAGCCCCACGTCCCCCCTTACCCCCTGTGTTGTGTGCAGCGGAGCCCCTGGTGGGGGTCGGTGGGGACCTGGTGCCCGTTCCCGAGGAGGAGGAGGGCCCACTGGAGCAGGAGGAGCCCCTGCCTCGGGAGGGAGAAGCAGCACTGCCAGGGGACCACCTTGCCGCTGGGTGAGCAGAGGCTTTTTTCCCCCTTCTCGTCTCAGAAAGCCGGCCTGTAGCCCCAGCAGCAATGTGTCCCACAGAGGCTGCAGCACAGCCCCTCCTCCCTCACGGGGGAAGTTGGGGGACGCCGTGAGCGAGGATAGACCGCACACTCTGCTGCACTGGCCAGCCTCCCCACTGCGGAGACTCGTTCTCCCTGGAAGTGGCCAGAGGGCAAGGCAAGGGGCAAAGACGAGGCCTTGGCCAGGCTGTCTCCTTGGTTCCCGTGTAGCCCCTTCCCCAAAGTCCCCCCTGCTGATGTGGAAATGTGAGGCCCGTCTTCGGGGGAGCACCGTCTGCCAGGGTGTGGGAGCAGGCGCACCAGTGCCCACTTCAGTTGGCAGACTGGGCATTGCGTGGCAGTGTCCGGCTGTCCTCTCTCCACCGCCCACAGGGGAGGGAACAAAGAGCTCTGGGCACGTGTGCATGCTTGGAGGCAGCTGGACTCACAGGGCGCCCTGCCCCTTGCCCTCTCCCAGTTCTCTGAGCTGGCACCAGAGGGGGGACGGCTGTCTTGGGGGCCACAGCTGGGGGGAACAGCCACTCTGTTCATGGTCCCAGGCACTGCCTCCATGCATGCACAGGGTGTTCGTAGCAAGCCAGAGAGCAGAGGAAGGGGTGGCATTTGTGGTCACCACACTTTCCGCATCGTTGGGAGATTGCTTTCTCTGGGTACGCTGGCTGCCCCTTCATTGATGTGCATGCTGGGGGGTTTGCAAGGGGCTCATTTGCTGCAAGCTTACCCAGGTTGACTATAGTACAATTTGTAGGGCCCTGCCCTACGTGCAATGCAGCATGCCTGCTGCCATATGCTTGTGGGGCCTCCAGGGGTCGAAGTTTAGGCGTGCATCCCAGTTTTGTTCTACTGCACCATAGGGTTTCATGCAACAGCACCACTAGAGGGGCAACTGGCACTAGTGTCAATGCAAACTGTGACCACGGCGCTTACGCTTCGATGTGAATGATGGGTAGTTCTGCACCGGATTGCTGCGAGGTCAAAATATGCCTATGGCTGCGCAAATTGTGTTCTTTGACTAAAAAACTCTTACTGCCCGGCTTGCCGCTTGCAAAGCTGGTAACAAAAACTGTTTTTGTGCGAAATGAAACGACGCGTTTAAATAAACAGCAGACGCGGGGTCGAGGTGGTTTGCGGAGTAGGTTTGCCATTTGCCCCCAATCGCAGCGAGACGTGAGGCTTTTTTAAAAGCCATTTGTAAAAGTTTCAGCGCGTGTAGTTTTTAATACTAAGAAAAGTTTTGTGCTCCTAAAAAAAAAGAAACCGATTACCTTTGGAGAAGTTATTCTAGCATGAATTGATGACATTCATCAAGCTGTGTTCCTATCAGCCGCCGGTGCTGCTGGTCTACGTCGTAGGAGCTGGCGTTCGCACAAAAAGTGTGGCTGTTCCACCCAGCTCGCAACCATCGTTGGCCTTGAGAATACATTGCTCTTCCGAATGAGCAGCACAGCAACTCCTAATTCGCAGGCAACTTCGCTGCACACAGCGCCGTCATTTGTGTTTTCGTGCTCGCTGTCCCGGCAATGAATTCATAACCCACCCGATTCGCAACAATAGTTACAAAACATTTCCACTCAGGGCGGCATGCAGTGCGTGTGCAGTATTCAGTTCAATGAGAAACGTATTTTTAAACGCATCTTGCAACATAGGCAAATGCATTCGTGCAAGTCTGAAAGGAAAAGCGAAACTGGCTGCACGATTAAATCCATGATAACTTTTGCGAGCCATCGAGTGCCAATCCGAATCCAGAACTACCCATCACGCCCATTGCGGCGGATGATCGCAGCGCCAGATTCCTCTCTAGTTGTTGTATGAAACTCTATGTACTGCACACCTTTCCTGCAGCCTGAGACCGCGTGTGTGTGTGTGTGTGTGAGGGGGCATCATAGCAGGGGGTTCTCAGGTCCCTGTCACTGTTCACCACAATGCCAGTGGCCTCGTCTCCACTTCCAACTGGCCCACTTGCCTTAAGGCCTACTGAGTGGGGCTGGATTCGCGCTGGCTTGCTGCTCTGGCCACCTAACAGGGGGGGATATTCACTTTGCCTCATGACGCTGCTACCTGCCTCGTGGCGCAACATCACCAGTGACCACTGCAGTTAAAATAACAGAGATGCACTCGAAATAGAGCATAAAGGAAAAACAGAACACAACGTACAAAAACAAAAAACAAAGGTGAGATGTAACAACAACAGAGGAGCCTCCGTAACTCGATCCTTGGTAACAAGCTGACAGCAGAGCGATCCTGGCAGCAGGCACTGCAAAGGCCTGCCGCAGCCCGATGCCCCCCTTGTTTCCCTGACAGGCCTGGAATGTGGCTGCCAGTGTTAGTGCCCATTGAGGCTGGCAGACCTCTTTCGGAAGCTCTGTGGGTGGGACACTCTCCGTTCCGAGGGTGGGGGTCCTGTTCTGGTCTGTGCAATGGAGCGTGTAGCTGTGTGGGATGTTTGGCATGGACATCTGCAATTGCTCACACCCACCGATTCCAGTGGCCGCAGTGGCATGCGTCACGTGCCATTTATGAGATTGCCCGTGTCTTGTCTCCCCCACCAGTGCGTCTCCCGGGGGCCCTGCTGGAGCAGCTGTGATGGGAGCCGCCTCTTCAGAGGGGGCGGTGGCAGGCAAGTGAACTTCACCTCCTCCATACTAAGCACTGGATGGGGAGAACAACAGAGGGGGGGCCTTCCTTGCCAGAAGTTGAGTTCCTCTTGCTGGCAAAGAAGCTGCAGGTGAAGTCTGAACGTGTGGGTGTAGTGGGTGGCAGAGGTGGGGCTGTAGTAGTACGACCGTGTTCACTTCATCACGTTAATCCAACACAAAAGCCTTTCCCCAAAGAGGGCAGCTGAAAGGGTGTGCTCATTGGGCACACCAATGCGCCCAAAATTTCAGCTGCAAAGACAAAGTAATAAGAAAATTTCATCCGATCTCTTTGCGCAAAGCGAGGGCATCCACTGCCTGCAAGGTACACACGCATGTGCAAGAAGAAGATCTGGAGCAGGTCGCAGCTGGTGTGAGGTGCCGTGCAGGGCATTGTGGGTGCTTCTTGTGCCAGAAATATTGGAAAGAAACACTGGCGGATAGCGAGCCCAAGATACTGAGCGACTTCACCCCTAGCAAAACAGAAAGCGCGGCAAACATATTTAGAACCGTGCAGTGTGCCCCTTTCTGCAGGGGATTGGCACTCGGGGACAACCTCTCTTGGCTGCAAATTGTAGGAATGTTTTGCATCATCTTCACTACCAGAGTTGGAAGGGCAGTCACCGTGAGTGGTTTTACCCAGAATACGTTGGCACCGATGCTGACCGGCTGCGCATATTTGCGCAGTTTTCATACAATTCCGTGTTCATGTGCAGGCTGCTCTCAAAAGCATGGACATGCGAAAATTGCCCATGTTTCTCCCACACACAGCCTCAAAGGCAAAGATTTCGATGCTCGCGTCAGTTTTGCCAGGAAAAAAAGCCGAGTTGACAACGTGGTTTTTCGAGCAGCCCAAGTGGCGCTGTTTTTCGCGGACACGGGCATTGATGAGATCGTGGTATCGCTGGGTCAGCTGAACCCTTGTCTTCTACCTGCCGCTCTTATCTTCACTCACACGCAAAAGAACAAACCACAGGAAAGGGAAGACTGTGAAATGAAGCAAACGATGGCTTCTAAAGCGTGATTGGTTCTCTGGCTGCATTCGCTGGAACGGCCTTTGCGATTGGGCATCACTACGGCAACAAAAGGCATGGCCTCTGGGCAAAGTGGCTGCTGCGTAGTTCAGTGCGCATCGCCTAGGCTCTTCCCTGGTTGAGGTAACGCGGTGAGTTGGATTCCCATTTAGTCATTTTCTTTATTGTGGTACTGAACAGTGACGCTAACACAGGGAACATGTCAGAGAACGTGTACTGGATTACGGGAAGTTGCACGGCTCGAAAGACGGAGGCCATTGAAAACAACGTGGTGCCAACGACTTTGCCATATGACTCGTACTTAAGCGTGAAATGCAGTGCGTGCTTCTACAATTTAGGTTCGTGAAGTGAACATCTGGGCTCATTGCGATGTTATAAAATGCTCAGTTATAGCCGTGTTCTACGGTGAGCTCGCGAGCCTCGAGAATTGAACAATCGTCACACCAGAAGTTGTGGTGTCCGCTGTGTCTCCTTGACGTGTTTGGGCATGTGCGCACAATAAAAGGACTGGTTACACGAGTAATAAAAATAATTGATGTATGGGAAGTGATATGTAATGCAAAAAGTGAGTGGGCTTGACATAGCATCATTACTCAAATTACCGTCAGGGTCAACGTGCGCCTCGGGGATTGAAATGCTGTGACAACCGCCACCTCGCTTCGTGCAACTTTAACCCATACAATGCAATCAGGGATTACAAGCACAATAATTCCGGCATTGAAATGGCGGGAAAAAAAACGTTACAATTGCAGCGTTTCTCAATATGAAAATTTGACGGCATTTTACGCTGTCTATGCACACAGCCTCAATACAATTTAATTTGGAAAAAAGTGCAACGTTACAATTGCACAAATATGAAAATTTTTTTTGATGCACACATTTACAACTATTCAAAGGGTTCAAAAGGGTTACCTAAAACCAAAGTGGAGTCTTTTAAGCTCCTAAGTTTCCATGTTATGCATATTCCAAACTGGTTCAAAAAGGTTCTTCTTCCCTAAGTCTTCTCCTGAGACAACGTATTTAATGTAGTGAGATGCTCCAAATCAAAGGTTATTCTGATCCAAAATTGAACTTCTGCTGCTCCAAAAACTTCTCCCAAATCTGTTTGGGCTGTCTCACCCCTGTAAACGAAATTCTCACACCCATAAATGGCTCGTCCTGTGAAGAAAGGTTTTCATGATCACAAAAGTCTGCTGCACATTCCAATTGAAGGTGCATTATATTCAAGCAAGTGTGGCATGCCCCAGCTGACGTCGTTTAGTGTGAAATTTGATCCTTGTTCATGGTCTCTTATTTTTGAGGGACTCACCCAAGGCTGAGGTAGTCACCCAAGGGTGGTTCTTTGGAACCAAACCAGGTTGCATTCCATTTTTGTGGCCCCTTTACTATTGAGGCGAGCAGGGAAAGCCTGTGCCATTCATGCTGGATGAAGACTGCCGCTGCTGGTGGCAGTTTTAACACGATAGTGTTTTGTTCAGTTTTTCTTGAGAGCTCAGCATGCACCCCTGTAGAATGACTAAAGTTATCATTCGGGGGCTTTGCGGGTTTTAATAACAAGAAAGTGTTTTAGCGGTGAATGTGGAGGAAGCGACCCGCCAGCTCTGAAGACACCCACAAGCAGCCGCCAACCCGGAACTGCTCAGCTGCAGTTTCGCTGCACATTTCACTTTCGGGATTTCAAAGGAATGGAGCAATGGTGCTTTGGTCCTGGGTGACGAGAACAAACACTTGTCTTTGCTCCCTCGCTTTGTGTCTCCCCCCGTGATCTCCCTCGCATTTCACAGCCAGACATGCCTGCTGACTGATTGAGAGCTACATGCAACGGGGGGATGTATGTAGCTGGAATGCGAAGGATCTGAAGAGCAAAAATTTCCAGTGGGCATTTCGGGGAGGGTGCTTTGGTCCTGGATTTGTGTCTCTGACATCAGGCCTTCTACCAGGGTGTGTTGGAGGCTGTCTGCACTTCCGCTAGGCCGAGAAGACGTCCACGCCCT
Organism: Haemaphysalis longicornis; assembly: GCA_013339765.2. NCBI lineage: Eukaryota > Metazoa > Arthropoda > Arachnida > Ixodida > Ixodidae > Haemaphysalis > Haemaphysalis longicornis. The sequence continues at coordinate 17,440,793 of CM023452.1, forward strand.
CGCAGCATGTGGAGCAAGGTCGCGTGTGGACATTGCTTTGGGGAAAAAGAAAGATCTGCCCTTTTAATCTTGCCAGGCATGATGTGTGGCAGAGTGGCGTATGTGTCCAGTATCCCGTGTGGTCCCAAAGAAGTGCACAAACAAGGGCTTGCCGATGCTTCTGCAAGGAGTTCGTAAATTCCCCAAACTGCTTGCCATCACGAACTGGCAGGTGGCGGGGACGGCAAGAGAGATGCCAGCACTGGTCTGCCGCTTCCCTCCTTGTCTGTCGGTCTCTCTCCAAGACCGAGACTCCTTTGACACAGACCCCCTTTCTTCCTGTGCAGCCTCCCCCTCCCCCTCAGTCCAGCCGGAGGAGCCCAGTGGTGGGCGGCTGGGCAGCCTGTGGAACCGGCTGCAGGAGGTGAAGGACGCGCACGGCATGTGCACCCTGGAGGCCCTGGTGCCCCCGGACGCCTTCAACCGACGCTCGGTCGCCGCCAGCTTCGCCACCCTGCTCCGTGAGGGGGGCCCTTCCTCCTCTCCCCTCTCCTCCCTCGCTCCTTCCTTGATTGGTCTTGTAGGGGGGCAGCTGGCTCCTTACTGAACGGGGGCCGTTAAGGCGTAACACACCGTGCGTCGCTTTGAATCGACTAGCCTCTGCCAACCCATTCAGCTCCACACCAGCCACGCAACACGCTCGTTTAACCGAAAACAGGCAGCACACGTTGGAGAAGCGTTGAAATTTCGCAGTATGGTGACGGATAGTGGGCAGGAGGGATGCGGTAGGCAGGGGTGCAACCGCTGTGCCGATTCCACAATGTTGGTACAATTTTGCGTTTCTGAACCGGGCTGTGTGGAAACGATAAAGATTGGTTCAAATTGCGCCATGCCGTGCCAGGACGGCTGACTGAGTGCCAAACTTCTGTTTTGCTAACTTTAGCAGAGAATAAATGACGCGTTGGCAACCTGGGGTAGGTAGGCCATCCAACTAAGGAATCATCGTACTAGCGAACACTAAACAGAGACAGAGGTAAAAGAGGCGACGAAACACACGCTAGAACTTCAACTCAGCTTATGCAACAGAAACACGAAAGGCTATATGTACATGAAGCGTGGAAAGGGTAAAAAGCAGTGAACACAAACCAATAAAATAAAATAGTATCGCACTTGTCACACTTGCTCATATAACAGAGCCACCTCACAGTGCCCGCCAATATCACTCGGCGTAAATTAAACTTACACGTGTGTTCGGCTATCACCCCTCACCCGTGCACAACCTGCTCCCGCTCTCCAAAAAACCGATTTCTTTTCAGACAGTGCCAAGGATGGTGAACTGATGCACCTTTCCCTTTCTCTGTTTATCATGAAGGCCTCAAAAATTTCTCGTTCTATCTGCGAGGCCTGTAGACCTGTACAGGTTCATTGGCTGTCCACGCCAACTTTCTGCACTGCAAGATAGCACTGTGTGTATCGCCATGCTGTGATGATCCGGTTGCAGTAGCAAGTGATGGTGGCTGAGGAGTCGGTGACAAAAGCATTGTGGCGGCACTTTTGCTTCAGTAGCTCGAAGAAAACGGGGGAAAAGGTGGAGCCCCTCAATCGGGGTCACGATTTGGTGGACGAAAGCACCATGGGAGGAGGGGCTTAGACGTAGTTTGGGAAGCATGGTAACAACACAACTCCATATCCAATGGGTGTACCAACGGGCTACAATGGCACGGTTGTGGAGTTGCTTCCATAGCTCGGGGAAATGGAAAGGAAGGGGGCCAGTTGGCGCTAATTAAGCTAGGTGGCAGACAAGAGCAGTATGGGGGGGTTTAATGGTTATCCGTCTGGTAACTCCACTTGAGCATTCAAGTGGTGCAGTCAAACGGAAGCAGAGGCCCCACTACACTGGCCCAGACCTGTTCCTTTGCTTTAGCTCTGGCCAGCAGCCGTCAGTCACACAGACAGGGTTCTGTGACTCCACAAGAATGCCATTGCAAAAGGGCTGGGGTGTCACCATTGCTCCATGCGTTTTCTTCAACATATGGATCGATTGAAGTTTGTGACAAGATGGGCGTCATCGTTACCGGGACGAGGCAGCCCTCTTCATGAACCGCACTTGTATTGCGTCTTTGTGGCCCTTTTAATGTTCGGGACTACTCCCCTGGTGCTGCCCTGCTCCAGTGTGGCGCAAGAGCTGCACCCATGCCCCCTCCCGGCCCCTGTTTTTCATTGCAGGCATGCACAAGCGGGGCATGGTGCAGCTGGAGCAGTTCAGCGCCTACGGCCCCGTCGTGGTCACCGTCTCGGAGGAGGAGGAGCAGGGCACTCCGCCCGTGGAGCGGCCGCACCCGTGACTTCTCTCTCGCTTGCCCTTCCCTCCCTGCTGCAGCTGCTGCTGCTGACTCCGCCCTGTGGGCCCCGTTGCTTGTCGTTGACTGTGGGCTCCGGGCCCTGTTATTGTTACTGCTGCTCAGAGAGCGGCTCATGACAGCACGCATGTGCGTGACCTGTGATACACACTCTGCTGGTTATGGACAGAGCGACTGCTCGTGTGATATGTTGTTTTTATCAGCAAAGTTTTTATCCCCTCCTGTGGGTCCCAAGCCATGCAGTACCTGTGGTGCATGGAGCTGTCTACTGCTCCGCATTTTGTTCCCTTGTGTTTCTCCTGGAAGGCAATAAAAGGCACTGCCCATCTGTTGGTGCGTGTGTGGCCACCTAGCTTGGAAGCTGCCGAACCAAGTTGCAAGAAGACTCACAGGAAGCACCTGTTTACCATTCCAGGAGGCGCTTCAAAGTTCCTCGTTCACATTGTGAACACCTCTCACGAGGATGGTGCCAAAAGAGACCTCCCCACACAGCTCCGCACATGTGGAGGTTATGCACAACCTGACTGCCCAATGCTCTCTCGCTGTGTATCAGTTATGCCCACTCGAATGATGAGTGGGCATATCCTTTCCCTGCTTTCTCTCTTTTTTTTTTTCATACAAAATTTCTCCAGTACCTGGGCATGCATTTATTGCACGCAGCCAAAGAAAGGGGTGCCATCACAAAACATGCCCATCTGCAGAGGGGAGCTCGATTCAGTTCAGTACAACAACAACAGCAATAGAGCGAAAACCTCAATCGATTTTATTTTAATTTTCATTTATTGAACTTTGCAATCACAAATTGCCAAGGTGGTGAGGCGAAAGGTTGCTGTAATATTCACCTCAGCAGGCCTCTAGCATCTGACAGCACAAGCGACTGACAGGGGCAGAAGCAGCCATACATGCCTCAATAAATACAAGCATGCGTACACACTTTCAGCGTAATAAACTACAGAAATAATGCATACTACTACAAAGATGTATGTATAACCCAAGAGGGATTCACACTTTTCTTGCGTAACAAAATAATAAACTTAATATAAAATAAAATATCCACGCAATCACTCTGCTTTTCCAAAGGAAACAAATAGTATACACAAAATAACATAATTAGAAGAAAATGGAACACACCGTGTAAAAATCCATTTTTGTTTTGCGTCTAAAGGCGGCTACTGAGGAAATGTGCCCAATCATGTCAAACAGTCAAAAACAACAAAGAAACAGTCCACAATACCGTGTGTATAGCAGGCAAACAGTGATGTTAGCTTTTGACAATTATAATGATTGCGTTTAAATACCTTCGAAGTGAATATTTAGCATTTCTCAATACAAAAGCTGGAAGTTACAATTTGCTTTAAAATTATGCTCCACCAACTAGCTTATAGATAAACAAGAACGAGTTTAATGAAACAGTCATGAAGCTATCCTGCCTTTTTTATCTTTGCTTATAATACAGAGCTCGTGTGGACGAAACTTTACCTGACGTGGCAACACAAGTGTTCGGTACCATATTTTCGTGCATATAACCCGCCCCTGCATATAATCTGCACCCCCACTTTCAGCCCACTAGAAAAAAAAAAAAAATCCTCTCGTATTGCCCGCACATTTGGTACAGGAAAGGCTGCACCAAAGCTGCTGCTCAAGCAACACATCACTTACTATGCAGACAGAAGAAGCATACTGTATATTTGGCAAGTAGGATACACTGACTGCAAGGCGAAAGTCACAATTCACTTAGGCTCTCGCTAGAGTTATGGAAGGCTTAGTCAGTGTTACTGCGTAGGAGCTTCACGGCACGACGCGAATTGCCGTGACGCTGCACTAAAGCAAGAAACCCCGGGTATTATCCGCACCCTACTTTGCCACTGAAATTTTCACATATTTGGTGCGGGTTATACGTGCCGAAATACGGTATTTGTGTAATCAGCGTACGGCTGCTGTGTGACAATTAAAGAATGCCGCAAGTTCTTTAAAAAGAAAAACGCACGCCCCAGCGGGAGTTTCTTGTTCATTCATTCATCAGGTTCTAGAAAAGAAGCTTGGTGTCTTAGTTGCCCTGACTGATAGGCTGAAAGATAGCGTCAATTAACAACGCTCGTGAAGTACGAAGTATGAACACCTGAAATATATTTCTAACAACTGGAGAAATGTTGCTCCGTGCACGATAATGTTAAGTAAAAGTTCTGCTAAGGGCATTTCACGCTGAATGCGAATGTAGAAAAAATGGCGAAAGTAGGCTTCAGCACCACGGCAGCCTGACTGGAGGTTCCTGCGTTTTCTGCTTTTTGCCAAGATAGTCTTTTTCTCTCGCTTCGACAAATGGTTTGACAGCACTGGTATAAATGGGATGTTTTTTTTTTTTCTTTCAAATGACACCACTTGAAATCTGCCTTTACAGTCTCATAAGAATCAACAGTTGTAACGCAGCTTCAGAGCTGTTTCATGTGCGGTAAAAAAGAATACAGTTGATGCACGAAACAACAATGTATGTATATGTACTAGTGGCAGCTGCAGTGCGTGATCGAGCCATAGTTGAACAAAACAAATAAATAAAGCATGAAAATGTGTTCTTTACAAATTTCCCTAGAACTTGAGTGAAGCAGTAGCTGGATCTGTCACAAGAACGACAAACACTACGGAAACAAAGATAACGCTCAACATTATCTCTACTTACATTCCTGTTTGACTTGACAACCTTTAAAATCCGAATGAAGATACGTAGACTACACTTACTGGAATTTACTTGCTTGAACTGAAGCTTACACGGAATGAGATCACGAGTGCAGCAAGAACTTCACTGTAGAGTGCAGGATGCGTGATTGTGGGTGCCTTATCGATTGCCCTTGCATTGGGCTGTTGCGCGTGAGATCTGGCACACTTCCTGATATGGCGCAAATGTTTGGGCACAACTGTCGCACCACTTTCAGCATCATTTCTCACAGGAAACACATCGTCGGATCTTGACATGCCAGCTTCCTCAGTCCTTTTGCGAACAGTCGCTGGGAGGAAGCGCAGCAGGGAATGCTATTGACAATCAGCTTCGTTGCATTTAGGCAGTCAAAAACGCCGTAATCGGCCCTTTTACGTGCTGCAGTGTTTAGTGAGGCGCCAAGTTTCTGCTCCGTATGTCAAGGCCTGACACTTATTTCTGAACTTGCGCTGAAAGTTCTCCTTGACTGGCAGGCCCGGATCGTTTCGTCCTCAGGCTTCGCTTCTCTCCCAAAGTGGTCCACGTTAGCACGCTTAGCCAATGTCCGCACCTAGTACTAACTCAACCGAAATGCAGTACCCTGAATCGAATAGACGCTGGTTCCACAACGGGAGGGTCACAGCTTCAATTATGACCATGGGAAGCGTGTTTTTTATTATTTGTAGTTGGCTGCACGTTATCGTCCGCGGTCACTGCCAACCCCTGCCTGTCGGGCCGTTGGGGTGGCACAGTGGTAACCTTGCCAGTTTCACGCTGTAAAGGTCCCGGGTTTGATGTGTGGGACTTCCCTAAGCGCATTTTTTTTCTTAACTCCGAGGCTTCGGGGTTTTCTTCTTCTGCCGGGCGGTGTCCTCTGCGTGCTCGGACTGTGTCGATGCGTCGTGTTTTCTCGCGGGACTACCTGCCGTTCCGCGGTCGTGCCGTGATGGCGCGTTTCTCGGCGTTCGCTCTCGCTGTCATATGGTGGGTTAGCCCGTGCCCCTCGCGAGATCGAGTGTTTCTTCCTCTGCTAAATAAGGTTGAGTAGATTTCAATAGGTTGATTAGATTTCCAGCGGAGCTATTGTGGTTTCATCCGCTTGCTCACATTTATAGAAAAAATGACATGGTCGCCACCCTGTCCCCTCTCTCTTCTTCTCGGCGTCCTCCCAACACCCAGGCATATTGCCCTGCACGGCAGCGCCGATGCCACACTCTCCCCGCTCCGTGACTGCTGCCGCACCCTGCCGTTCCACGTAACTCTCTCTAATAACTTCCATGGGCGCCAGCAGGATTTTGCCCTGGAGGAGTGGGGGGAAATATGTTGCACAGCCACAAAAGTAGCTTGAGGGAGGGAGGGGGGGGTTTGGGGGGGGGGGGGCGTGCGTAAGAGCATGCGTATTATAGCCGTACTTCAATTGTGCACAAAAGTAACGAAGACTGGAGAGAGACGACACGAGACAGAGCTCTGTCTCGTGTCGTCTCTCTCCAGTCTTCGTTACTTTTGTGCGCAATTGAAGTACAGCATGGATTACCAAGTTGCCCAAACCTACAGCGTACTATATATTTCACAGCATCCAATACGCAACGAAGAAAGCTCGCTTCTCTTCTTAAAGGTAACGTATGTTCCAAAAGGTTTACCAATGCTCACACATCACTGCAGTGTTTGTGGAGTGCCGGAATCGTACAACGTGCCTTTATTTTTCAGTGGGCTCGGCCTGCCCTCGCGGAGGGCGGGCCGAGCCCACATCTCGCCAGCTGTCCGCCGTCGGCTCAGGCTGCTCTTGCGTTTCAGCAGTAAACACACAGCACAATCATCCCAAGAAATATATATCACTGCGTTACATAACGGCAACATTTTATTAAGATGAACGATCGAGGCCACCTGTTTCTGAAGTTGTTTTTTTTCCGTAGCGATCTGCCCATGTGCAAGCTGCCGTTTCACCACTCTGTCAGGTCGCCTCGGGCAAAACAAAGGCCTGACGCACCCTCACCTTGCTCCCTGAAGAGGAACTGCTAGTTTCTAGCGCTTCGCCCTTCTATCCATTCCACCCTTTTCGACAGTTCGCGGCGAGCTCGTACGTACACGCACAGAAAAACATTGGCGCTAAAGGTTGGAGAAACGGCCGAGCTGCTGGCCCTAGCTGTTCCTTCGTCGGAGGCCCGGCTGTTGCACCTCTCGTGGATTTCAGAAGTTGCCGCTGAAACTCCTCCATATCTGTAGGCCCGCCCGGATTGTTTCGTACGCAGGCTTTCCCATTTCTCCCCAGTGGACCGCGCTAGAACCCGCGACTACCGGATTCGCGAACTCGGCGACGTCTAACTTTTCTGTGCTTCCCACTTGAGGCGCGAACGCACGTGAACTGGGAGGAGAAGTGCACGCGAGAAATCCGGCCCCGAACGCTGGACAGTGTGTGCTCGGAGGCGGACCTGGACGAGGCCGGGCGCGCTTCCTCTCGAGGCGCACGTAAGGTCCTTGCTCTCGTGCGCTTGGTAAATTTTAAGGCGCAGCCCTGGCAGACCTGGCTTTCGCGGCGTCGGTGCTTATGGCCACGTAAGCGAGTGACCGAACGCAGGAGCACAGCAGAAAGAAAACGAAGAGGAGCGCTGGTGAAGGTGAGCAGGTAGGCTCACGTGGCTATGGCGTCATCTCTCACCTTCTCCCCTCCCCCCCCCCCCTCCATTGTTTCATGCGTCACCGCGTCCTCGCCCTCCCCAGACGATATCTTACGCTCATTGCTAATACAAACCACGGGACATTTGCGCGGGAGGTTCAAACCAATTTGTAACAATTGCCGGCGGCGACGACGCGCTGTGATACAACAGCAGAGTAGCGCCCGCCACCGTGCGTTCGCTGATCACGCGATCACTTTTCCTGAGACGCAGCAGACACGCGCCGTGACCCGAGAAGACTCCATGCTCGTGCTGCACCCAAATTTCGCATTAGGGAGTTGTGGGGATCCTCGAGATCCCCTTTTCCTCTGCCCGCGAGCGGCGCGGCGCGCGCGTCCGCCCGCGAAGGGAGCTCTACCCACGACCTCCGTCACGCTAAAGTATGTGTCATCATCATCATCAGCCTATCTACGCCACTGCAGGGCAAGGCCTCTCCCATCGATCTCCAATTATCCCAGTCTTGTGCTAACTGCGACCAATTTATCCCAGAGAATTTATCGAGAATTTTTCTCGATCACTGTAACCACGCCACGCGTCGACTCGCAGGCCGACGCGCGGCCGGGCCCC